>CAMTDV010000001.1:42219702-42784702 GCA_947069175.1 Scalesia atractyloides
AGTACATAAAATTTTCAAATACATACTACATACTTACAACATATAATTCTAAATACTCAACATACATAATACTAATAGACGTTCATACTACAACGTACATACATACATACATACTACAACATACATCAAAATACATACATTACATACTAAAATAATCAACCATTACATATAAAAACATAAAAATACCCAAAATACCCAACAACATACATACATAAAAACCATAAACTACTACATACCCCCCCCCCCCCCCCCCCTTCCCCCCCCCACCCCTCCCCTCACCCTCCCAACATTAATTAATACAACTACATACATACATATCAACATTCTTACTTTCGTAAACATAAAACAACTATTAAAAAAAAAACATAGACTACCACATTTCATTCTTTAAAAATTCATACTTATTTTTAAAATCATTCTACAAACTACAACCCATTTTAAACTCCATCTTTAATTCTACATTTCCAAAATACAACATACTACTTTTCATACTACAACATGGTACTACGTTTCATAAATTTCATACAAAAGTACATAATAATATTTTAAATACCCCTAAAAAAATTGATTCACATACATACAACTACCCTACATTCATACATACATACATAATAATACAAACTACCCTTACAAAATATCTTTCATACTACTTTCATACATCCTACATACTCAACATTCATAAACTACAACAACAAAAATACTTACAAATAACCTACAACATACATTCTTCTCATCCATTCATACATTCATACAACATAAAGCATACAAATAAACATACCTTAAACAAACCCAATAAACTACAAACATAAAACATCATCAATATATCATTTCATAATTTCTACAACATACAGAAAACAAACATTCATAATACATTCATATTTTACATAATACATCATACAACATACAAAATACCCCTAAACATAAACATCAACTACATACATTTCTACATACAAAACATACTGGAACTACAAAAAACATACACAATCAACAACATATTTTATACATAAATTCTAAAAATTACTACATCTCATACTACATTACATACTACAAACTACCCACATCTAAATTTTCATACTACATACAAACATCATAATAATCTACCTTTTTATACATACATACAAACATACATCATACATACATTACATTCATACATACTCATAAAAACTTTAAAATTTTAAAAATTAAAACCCTACTAAATACATACATAAACATAACATACAAAACATACATCATTCTAATCATACAAAAAAACATTACAAACATCATAAACAAAATACATCATACCAAAAATACCAAAAATTCATTCATACTTAAACTACAACATTTATCATTTTAATACAACATAAAACAACATACAAATTCATTACATAAAATCCCACATAAAATACCCCCCATAAACTTTCTACATAATACATTCATACATTCTTTAAAATTTTCTACATACAAAAATACATTTTTTACAAATTCATCAAAATTAATCTTTCTACTAAAATACATTCTACCTTAATTTAAAACATACATACATTCATAAAACACTACAAAAATACTACACATAGAAACTTACATCTTATATAAAAACTTTTTTTCATACACAATACTACATACACACTAAAATACATACTCATACTACATACCTTTCTTTTCATACATAACATACATAATTTTTTTCATTATTACTTTAAAATACATAATATTTTTAAAAAAATTTTTTTATACTCTTTCTAAACTTAAAACAAATAAAAAATTACACATTTTTTAGTACAACTACAATACTAAAATACTTTCTACATACCTTTCATAATACATAAAATACAATTAAAAATTTAAAGGATTTATTAGAATTACTCTAATTCAAATTCAAAAACTACCTCACCATTTTCATACATCATTTCATACACCTACTTCATACTAATTTCAATACGGGTTTAAAATAACTTCTAATACATAACATAAACATCTTTACTACCCCTCTTTCTGCAAAAAATTTTTTCAAAAATCTTTCCCTCGGGAAATAATTCGTTCAAATTACAATAATTCCCTACCCTACTTTTCATAATAATTTCATTAATTAACCCTTTAAATATTCTACATATTTACAATATCTAACCATTACTCAAATTAATACATACATTTAAATACAAAACCCTCCAAAATAATACCTACCAAACCTCTTATTTCATTACTTTTTACTTTAAATTGCAATCATTCCTACATACTCCTTTAAAAAACATACTCTTACATTCATTTCACAAATTTTTCTTTATTAAAAACATAATACTTTTCAACTACATACTTTCATACAACATACTACATTCTTTCATACATACATAATACATTCATAAAATCATACTAAAAACTAAAAACAAACTACCACACTAAACAAAACATACTATAAAATAAAACCCCTAATAACATAAAACAAAATAAAAAACACAAAAACAAAAACAAAATAAAATAATACATACAAAATTATACAACATACAACAAAAACATACCTTTCATACATATATCATAAAACATAATACAACTACATACATACAAACATACCCAAAATACAAAAACCATCCAACATAAATACAAACATCCCATAAAAATAAACATTAAAATACTTCATAAATACATACATAACATACTACATAAAACATAATACATAATACCTTTTCCTAAACATACATAATCCAAAATACATACTCATACAAAACATAAAACCCCTAAACATACAACTACACAATACACAAAATACATACATAATAAATTTACATCATACAACAAAAAACATACATAAAACATACATACATAATAAAATTAAAAATAAACATACATACTTTCTCATACTACATCAAATACAAAAAAATACATCATAATACATACATACATCATAATACAAAAATACAACATAAAATCATACATACATCATAACCCCAAACAATCATACAAACATAAAATAAAAAATAACAATAATACAAAAATACATACATAAAAAATACAAAATAAAAATACTACATCATCATAATACATACAAACATACTCATACCCAAATACATACATACATCATCATACCAAAACAACATAAAATAAAAAACAACTACAAACAAAATAAACCCAAAATACACATACACATACATTTAAAACTCATACTACAACATAATACATCACACAACATACAACTACATACAACATACAAATTTCAAAATACAAATACCACATACATACCATACCATACATAAAATACTACATACAAAAATTTACATACATAAACTACTCATAAAACATAAACATACAACATACAAAAACTTTCATACATAATACATCCACAACAACAACAAAAATAACACTAAAATACTACAACTCTTTTACATCTACATACATAAAAACAAACATGCATACATACATACATACATACATACATTCATACATACATACATACATACATACATACATACATACATACAAAAAAATATTTTGAGGTGATTCATATGTGCCGATAATTATTTTCAAATATTTTGAGATGATTCATATGTGCCGATAATTATTTTCAAAATTTCAAAAAAATATACATGGTTTATGTATACCAAAATGATTTTCAAAGTGAGTACATAGTTCCCCTCTTTTACATTTTCCAAATGTTTTGGGGTGATTCATATGTGCCTATAATTGTTTTCAAGATTTCAAAACAAGATACATGGTTTACATATACAAAATGATTTTCAAAGTGAGTACATAGCCCCCTCTTTTATGTTTTCAAATGTTTTGGGGTGATTCATATGTGCCTATAATTATCTTGAAAATTTCAAAACAATATACATGGTTTATGTATACAAAAATGACTTTCAAACTGAGTACATAGTTCCCCTTTTTACGTTTTGCAAATGTTTTGGGGTGACTCAAATGTGCTAAATCATTTTCAAGTTTTAAAAACAACGTCTATGGTTTATATATAAAATAATACGATTTCAATAATGTGAACAACTTGTTGATGCGTTATCCATAACACGAATGACATTCATTAGCTTTGGCCGAGCCGACCAGTAGTATGTTATGGTACCATAGGACTGACAATCCCATTATCGGACTGTTATCTAGATTTGGTGGAAGTTTGGGTAATGACAGAAACTGTTTCAGATTAACAAATCATTTGTGGATTTGTTAGTCTAGTTAAAGAGACCCTTTGGTGGTCTATTAAAGATACCCTTTGGTCGTATAGTCAACACAGGTTTGATTGTGTTCATTATAGAACGATAAAAAGTTTTCACAATTAAAAACACAGACGATTTGCTTATGACATGGACAATTGGTGTATGACACGGACGATTGATCTACAACACAGACAAATGGTTTATAACATGGACAATTGTTTTGAACAATGTCACGGAATGATTTTCACTTAAAGATATAAACCATACGAAGTTTTCTTTTGAATCAATCCATTACAAAGTTTTTACAAAAGAAATGTTTTTGTCAAGATTCACGGCTACAAGGTTTCACAAATCTAACCAACTTGTTTTAGTTGGTTAATTGTATTGCAATATCAAACACTTTTGATATGAGGTTTTCACTTAACGACTCTTGTAGTCGGACAAGGTGTTGCAATATGTATACAAGGCCACGAATTTGACACACTCACAAAATCTATGTACTCGCCGGCATTTTTATGCTGACTCTCTCACATATGTTTTAGGAGTCAATGCTTGATTACATGATGCATGCTTCACGTAGGAATGGACGTGGGCCTTGGTGACTTAAAACATGAAAGACAGTTTATTTATGTGTTGTTCTTTTTTATCCCAAGATGATGTAAACATTTAACTTAATAAAACAAAATTTTAAATTCCATGAGTTGTGAAACAATAGTTCTGTGACAAGACTCCCCGACGTTTCCGCCACGGTTCGTTGTTTTACGCGATCGGGTGTTACAGAAAGATTGGTATCAGAGCTTATGGTTATAGGTAATTAAGTTATTAGTAATGCTTTGACCTAGACTATAACCTTCTAGGACCCTAACGCGAGTTATCTTGTGTTTAGATTCTTAAAACAATACCATCACCTATCCTTAGGTGATTACCAAAACAAATACACAAGTTACAAATTCGTTTTGAAAATCAAACATCTATCCTTAGATGATTAGAAGCCTTGTAAGTTTTCAAAATCCCGTCAAAGTTTAGGTTTTATTAATGTGAACACGTGCAATCTGGAAGGGTGGATGCCTATACCCTGAGTTTTCTGTCTAAGGCTAGAGTGTTCATACAAATCCACATTATCGGACCAGTCACTCCTACCTGGGAACTCTTGGGGTGAGTGTCCACTTATAGGCTAAGCATGTCTTCGCGATACATTATAAAGACCCATTTACTTTGATTAGTCACTGATTATCATTTGTTTGTTTTTAAGTAACGAACGAATGACCACCATCCTTATATTTCGTCGATATTTTTAACATCTCTCTTCATTATCCAATGTCAATCTCACATATTTTCACTCATGTTTTCTTCTAGAAGAACATATTATTGCATTATAAAAATAAATTCTGATAACGAAGTCAATAATGGTATGTTCCTTGTTAACAATCCTCCTGCTTCTATTCTATTCAATTCAGGTGCCGATATAAGCTTTGTATCAATAGCCTTTGAATCTTTGCTTTTGATGCCTAAAACTAAACTAGGAAAACCCTTAACGTGGAAATAGCTAGTGGTGAACCCCTTGTGCTCGACTATGTCATTCGTAGTTGCCAATTGAACCTGGAACACCACCTTTTTCACATTGACCTCACACCAATGCATCTCGGGAGTTTTGACATCATCAATAGGTATGGATTTGGTTAACCAAACACCATGCTAAGGTGATTTGTTTCGACAAGGTTGTTCGTATACCTCTTTCGTCTGGCGGAACCTTAGAAGTTCACAGAGAGAAACCATCTTGTAGCCTAAGACTCATGACCTGTACCCAGGCCCAAAAATACTTATGAAAGAATTATGTAGCCTTCTTAGCACATATCATAGAGGAAAAAAAGGCAAGGGCAAAACTGTTAAGGAAATTCCTGTTGTTCGAGAATATCCTGAGGTGTTTCCTGAAGTGCTACCTGGTTTACCCCCAATTCGTCAAGTTGAGTTTCGTATTGACCTTGTACCTGGTGCCAACCCAATTGCCAAATTTCCTTACCATCTTGCACTGTCTGAAATGCAAGAGTTGTCAAAGCAACTCCAAGAACTTTCAGACAAGGGATTCATTCGTCCGAGCTTTTCACCTTAGGGCGCTCCTGTCCTTTTTGTGAAAAAGAAGGATGGATCATTCCATATGTGTATCGATTATCGTGAGCTCAACAAACTCACAATCAAAAATCAATATCCCCTACCTCACATTGATGATCTCTTTGATCAGCTACAAGGTGCGACCTGCTTTTCAAAGATTGATCTGCGTTCTGGGTATCATCAACTTCGTGTACTTGAAGAAGATATTCCCAAGATTGCTTTTCGCACTCGATACGGCCATTACGAGTTCACTGTCATGCCTTTTGGTTTGACGAATGCTCATGCCGTCTTCATGAACTTAATGAATAGGGTTTATAAACCTAGACAAGTTTATTATTGTTTTCATCGACGACATCCTCATTTATTCTAAGTCTCGAGCCGATCATGAACAATATCTCCGTCTAACAATGGAACTCCTGAAGAAAGAATAACTTTACGCAAAATTCTCCAAGTGTGAACTTTGGCTAAAAGATGTTCAATTTTTGGGTCACATTGTTAACGAACAAGGTATACATGTAGATCCCGCCAAAATCAGTGCGATTAGGGATTAGAGTACACCTACTACTCCTACCGAAGTTCGTTCATGTCTTGGTCTTGCTGGATACTATTGATTATTCAATCCATCCTGATGCAGACAAACTGTAAAAATCTCCGTACCCAGTGTTGGTGGCCGGGTATGAAGAAGGACATTGCGTTGTATGTTTCTAAATGCCTAACTTGTTTTAAAGTTAAGGCAGAACATCAGCGCCCATCTGGTTTACTGGAGCAACTAGAATTACCGGTATGGAAGTGGGAGAACATTGCGATGGATCTCATCACTAAACTACCGCGCACACCTAGAGGTCATGATGCCATTTGGGTAATCATCGATCGTCTAACAAAGTCAGCACACTTTTTGGCAATTAGTGAGGATCTATCTACTAACAAACTCGCCAAGATCTATGTTGATGAGATTGTATCTCGTCATGGTGTTCCTTTGAACATCATATCCGATCGAGATGGTCGATTGTCATCTCACTTTTGGAAGACCATGCAATCTGCCATGGGATTGAGCATTGTTTATCATCCTCAAACGGATGGACAATCTGAAAGGACAATTCAAACACTGGATGATATGCTTAGAGCATGTGTGATCGACTATGGTGGTAGTTGGGATTCGCATCTACCATTGGTCGAATTCTCCTACAACAATAGTTATCACGCGAGCATCAATATGGCGCCTTTTGAAGCTCTAAACGATCGAAAATGTCATTCACCTATCTGCTGGAATACGGTCGGTGAAGGTCTGCTCACTGGGCCTGAACTCATTCACGACACAACAGACAAAGTCAATAAAATTCGTGATAACCTTCTGACAGCTAGAAGCCGTCAAAAGAGTTACGCGGACAAACGATGCAAGCCCTTGGAATTCCAAGTTGGTGATCACGTCCTTGTCAAGGTATCCCCTTGGAAAGGTGTGATTAGATTTGGAAAGAAAGGAAAACTTGCACCATGATATATTGGACCATTCATGATCATTGAGAGAATCGGAAAGGTGGCCTACCGACTTGAGCTACCTCCTGAACTTGGGAATATTCACCCAACATTCCACGTGTCCAATTTGTAAAAGTGTTTAGCCAATACAAACCTCCACATTCCCCTCGACGAAATTCACGTTGATGACACTATGCACTTTGTCGAGAAACCTGTTGAGATATTGGATCGTGAAGTCAAGAAACTCAAGCGTAGACGTATACCAATAGTTAAAGTTCATTGGGAATCCACACGTGGCCCAGAATTTACATGGAATGAGAGGATCAGATGAAAGCAAAATATCCACATCTGTTTCACAAAGTTTCCTATAATTAAATTTCGGGACGGATTTCCAAAAGTAGGGGAGACTGTGACATTTGTGCCTTTTCAATCATTGCAAAATTACAAACAATTTCGTATTCAATGAAACCATGTGTTTTATGTCCAAATATTTTTGTATTCAATAAAATCTTATATTTTATTTATGAGAATGCAAAAATGTCAATCGTTGCACAATTTCGATCATTTTTGTGTTTGTTAAAGCATTTTACGCATTTTGCGAAACGCATAACCGTACAACCGAACGAACTAACATCCACGACATTTTTGGGCATAATCCAAGTTACACATGTCTTAACACCTTTATATAACCTAAATATTATGTTAAAAGGGTTAAAAATGGCAAACAAGTGAAAATACAAGTCCAAGGGCCAAAAATGTCAAAAAAATAATAAATATTTTTGCTTCTTCACCAAGTTTGCCACCTATCTCCAATTTTTGACACCTAGCACTCACTTTGTCACACTTAATATGGTGTTGACACATGTTAGGACACTAATCCACACTTGAGGACACTTGTCATGACCTCCTTAATCCTAAAATATTATAAATACCCCATGATTCTTCCATTTTTTTACACCACTTCAAAACACTTCAAAGCAAAGTGTGAAGTTCCTCTTTAAATCCTTCTTGGAGCTTGTTTTCAACTTTGGAAGCCTCCTATCTTGAGTTCCAAAAGTGTTCTTCAACACGAGTAAGTACTCTTCCTAGTTCTTTAAGTTTTTTAGCTATTTTGAGCTAAAAGTCGAACAGTTTGGCAACCTGATTGACTTTTGGTTCTGACCATATTTGGTCAAGTCAAAGTTCAATTGAACTTTGAAACGTGATCATAATCACGAAGGTTATATTCCCTAACGATTCACCTTCTGATTACCACGTTTACTAGTCGAAGTGACGAGTCAAAGTTTCAGTCAAAAATGCGTATGATGTGCATTTTACGACGAAACTATTTTCAGGTATCAAAACAATAAGTTTTGATACCAAATCAGTGTATAAACTTAGTTAGACATATTTTGACATGTCTAACTCGTCACTTGTAGTTTAGTGCTTATTTAGGGTCGTAAGTCGAGCGGTCTTGACCACCGCTTTGACTTTCGAATGCGACCCGTTTGGTCGATCTTAGGATCCTACCAAACACATATTTGTGACCATAGTTATATAGGGAGTAACCTACTCAGGTTATACATTATGGTCACATCATTTGGTTAGTGTTATGATAAGTTACTTCCGTGTTCTTAAAAAAATGATTACCAAAATGCCCTTTTGCGCATAAATCCATTTTAAACACATGTGACCAAATTTTTGACATATAAACTGATGTTTTAACAATTTCAAACATGTTTGGGCATTTAAGACTTATCATAGGACATGTTTAACCATCCGATCACACGTTTACGCCAATGACCCGTTAAAGTAGCATAAACTACCTTAACGAGTCATATGGGTCAAAAGCACTTAGGATCCTTTCCAAATCAGAATGTTAAGTTTGTTAGCCATATAACATGAGTTCTAACACTCTTTTGGTTTATAAGACTTCATTCAATCCGATCTCCCGTTTGTAGTCCCGACACGCTAACATATTTATTTGACACATTAGGACATGTTTGAGCTTTGTTTATTCCGTTGAACAAGAACACTTTCGCAATGCCAAGTGAGTACATAGCCGCCCTCTTTTAAATTTTATAAGGTGTTTTGGGGTGATTCATATGTGCCTATAATTATTTTCAAAATTTCAAAACAATATACATGGTTTATGTATACAAAAATGATTTTCAAAGTGAGTACATATCCCCCCTCTTTTACGTTTTCAAATGTTTTAGGTTGATTCATATGTGCCTATAATTGTTTTCAAGATTTCAAAACAAGATACATGGTTTACATATACAAAATGATTTTCAAAGTGAGTACATAGCCCCCCTTTTTTACTTTTTCAAATGTTTTGGGATGATTCATATGTGCCTATAATTATTTTCAAAATTTCATAACAATATACATGGTTTATGTATACAAAAATGATTTTCAAAGTGAGTACATAGTTCCCCTCTTTTACGTTTTGCAAATGTTTAGGGGTGACTCATATGTGCTAAATCATTTTCAAGTTTTCAAAAACAATGTCTATGGTTTATATATAAAATAATACGATTTCAATAATGTGAACAACTTGTTGGTGCGTTATCCATAACACGAATGACTTTCATTAGCTTTGGCCAGCCGACCAGTAGTATGTTATGGTACCATAGGACTAACAATCCCATTATCGGACTGTTCACTGGATTTGGTGGAAGTTTGGGTAATGAGAGAAACTGTTTCTGATTAACAAATCATTTGTTGATTTGATAGTCTAGTTAAAGAGACCCTTTGGTGGTCTATTAAAGATACCCTTTGGTGGTATAGTCAACACAGGTTTGAATGTGTTCATTAAAGAACGATCAAAAGTTTTCACAATTAAAAACACGAACGATTTGCTTATGACATGGACAATTGGTTTATGACACGGACAATTGATCTATAACACAGACAAATGGTTTATAACACGTCAAATTGTTTTGAACAATGTCACGGAATGATTTTCACTTAAAGATATAAACCATACGAAGTTTTCTTTTGAATCAATCTATTACAAGGTTTTTACAAAAGAAATGTTTTTGTCAAGATTCATGGCTACAAGGTTTTCACAACTCTAACCAACTTGTTTTAGTTGGTTAATTGTATTCCAATATCAAACACTTTTGATATGAGGTTTTCACTTAACGACTCTTGTAGTCGGACGAGGTGTTGCAATATGTATACAAGGCCACAAATTTGACACACTCAAAAAACCTATGTACTCGCCGGCATTTTTATGCTGACTCTCTCACATATGTTTCAGGAGTCAATGCTTGATAATATGATGCATGCTTCACGTAGGAATGGACATGGGCCTTAGTGACTTAAAACATGAAAGACAGTTTATTTGTGTGTTGTTCTTTTTTATCCTAAGACATTGTAAAAATTTAACTTAATAAAACAAAACTTTAAATTCCATGAGTTGTGAAACAATAGTTCTGTGACATGACTACCCGACGTTTCTGCCGCGGTTTGTTGTTTTACGCGATCGATGTGTTACAGATAAAAATGTGCATAAACCAAATATGAGCAAACGTATATGTAAACAATCCACAAACCACATAATCATCTAGCAATGTAAATGTGAGAATGATAAGCGATGTGCTGTGAGATCAAGGCTCAATCAAACAGAGCTGATCCAATTAGGTGTGATGCCTACCCGTATGCAACGGGGAACTGATGGGCCTAATGTGAAAGCTTGACTGAAATCAGAAAATATAGCCACGAATAACAATAACCAAATAATATCACTTAGCACTTTAGATCATAAAATGGTAGTAGCACAATTGTTTGAATAAAAAGGGGAAGTTTGTAGGAATTCACTCACACTGGGTGCGTTCTTGATTTGATAACGAGCGCGCAGGACTTAAAGATTCCAACCGATGAGAAAACTAAGCTAAATATTCACGTAATAATTCGGTAAATATATTTCTTTTATTTGAATTTAGTATTTTTATTCAATGAATTTTATTAGGCTTTTTAGGCAATTTTATAGTATCTATTACTAATCTTTATGTTTAAAAAGACTTAGTTTATTATATATGTTTATGGATTTTGGAGAAAAATAAAAAAAAGGTTAATTAAAAAAAATATACCCCTTTTAGGGGTCGAAGGTTAAATTCAGGATTATACGCAGTGTGTGGGATTCGAATTCGTGACCTCTCGTATACGTGCACGCAGCTCTACCCACTGAGCTATGTGTCTAACCTGGAATATATCCGTTTTAATTACTTATATACACATATTAAGTTAATCTATATTTTGATTTTATTTAAAAAGATTTGATAATTTCATAAACATGTAACCGACCGGACTCGAACCCGTGACCTGAGCTTCGTGTTGCACACAACCCGACCAATTGGATTGTGTGACTAACCCGGTAGATATAAGATTTTTATTGCTTTTATACACTAACTGAGTTGATTTATATATTAGGTATAAAAAATGGTTGGAAGTTTAAAGGAAATCGGCAGCGTGTTAAGACTCGAACCCGGGTCACTTCGTTTATGATGCACACAGTCCACCACTAGACTGTGTGTCTAACCTGGTATAAACTCCGGTTTGAATTATATTAATACTCTTAACCAACGTCATCTTCTTCATTATATAATAATAGTTTCACAAATACCCGATTGACAATTCTTTTAACTTAACCATTAGTCTACTACTGATAAACGTAAATTAAATGGAAAACTTAGAAGATTTAAGAGATTTAAGGAAGATTATACCAAACAACGACGGTCTTCGGTTTCTCCGGTAAGTTCCGGCGAGACTTAAGACTTCTTGCGAGGCGTGATTTGAAAAGCAGTGAGAGTGCCGAGTGTAATGTGAGTATGTGCGAAGTCTGTATGTGTGCAAAGCTCACTATTTATAGAAAAAAAGTTGGTTTGAATGTAGATTTTGGTTTCAAAACGATTTCGGTAAGAATTGATGATTGAATTATTGTGTAACCGATTGCCCATGATTGAGTATAATCACATGATTGAAAATAACAGTTTTTCTTTGTTTTAATTCACGAATGAAACGGAAATTGATGATTGGGAGTTACAGTCGTTTACAGGCGAGTGTTTTGAAAGTGTAATTAGAATGTTGTTTTTATATATAACTTATTTGGTTTGGGATTAATTCAGTAATGTGTGTGTAGTGTAGCGGTGTGTTGTGTTGTGTGTTGGTTTGGTGGAGAGCCAGGTTCGATACCCACGGTCTTCACTTTTTGTTATTTTATTTTTATTTATATGTTATTTATTATTTATTATTTTACTTTATTATTTATTTATTCTATTATTATTATTTATTATTTAACAACATTTTAAATGCTTAACATAAACGCGTAACGAACATCATAACGTATACTTGTATTTCAAAACGGAGCGGGTTTTAGAACCCGTTTTATGACAAATGTTACATTTTCAAGCACATAAATTATTCAGTTCAGCGTTCTTGAACACCATCCCATTGTCGCAGTGTATAATTTTCACTCGCTTATTGCTTGGTTTTCTATGAGTAACAAATTTCTTTATCAGACCTGCAGTTTCACTCTTCTGTTCCAAGAAAAACACCAAAGTGAAGCGAGAAAAAGCATTAGTGATAACTAAGCAATAAGTCATTCCTATACTCAGCACATTTACAAGACCAAAAGGATCCATGTGAAGCAGTTCCAAAACTTTAGATGTCGTGTGCACGAGCTTGGGCTTATGAGGCTTACGATGCTGCTTCCCACGAGCGCATGATTTGCATTTTTTTTATCTACATAAAATCTCTGATTGGTAAGTTTCTGACTAGACCTCCTTTTGCAAGTTGATTAAGATTATTCATGTTCAGATGGCCAAGTCATCGATGCCACGGCATTGCATCATGTTTAGCAATTTTAGAAAACAAACAAGTAACTTGATTAGTGGGGACCTTGTTCATATGGATCACGTAGGCATTTCCCCGGTGTTCAACTTCAATCAAATACCAATCCTTGGGTATGACAATCCCAGGCTTCAACACCATGCAACCACCTTTTATGAAGAGAACTTCTAATCCGTTGTCGCACATTTGGGATACGCTAAGAAGGCTTTGTTTGAGTTTAGGAATATAATTTACATCACCGAAGCTGAGGACCCCGTTTCTTATCATGCCTTTCATAGTAATTCTTCCTGTTTCTCCTCCTGCAAAGGTGACAAATCTGTCGTCAAAGTTTTGATCATTCAACTGGGAGATGTTCCGGTCATGTACCTGGAACAACCACTATGATAACCAAAGTCTAACGCAGCCCTCCATAGCTATTCCTGCACACATAATGGGATAAGTGAGAAACTGGAACCCAAACCGTATTCGATCTGGGTTAATAATTACACTTCATTCGCAAAATCTCACGAACGGTCACATGACTTTTAGTTGAATTTGAGATTTTGGAAGAAGAGGTTGTAGAGTTTGACGATGGAGAACACTAGGATTGAGATCTAGCTAGAATTTTAGGTCTCTAGACTTTTGAATCATTTTTGTTTGAAACAGCTTTACTTGATGTTGCTTTTAATTTCTTGGGCTGATTTTGGAAACCATTAGTGTTTGAAAGCTTTTGACTGTTTTTCTTTGCTAGATTCTAGTCTCCATTAGAGAGCTTTGCATGAGCGACTGGATGTCCATGACGTCGATGGTGCGAAGCTGTCTGATGATTGGTGTTCCTAGATTGGTAAGAAATGAGGGGACGATGAACACAGTTTCTAGCTATCTGCCTCAGACTTCCACATTTGGAACAAGTTTTTCTTTTCGAGAAAAAGACCCTTAGTTCTACTTGTGTTATTTTGGGGAGCTGATTGGGCCTCTTCTTTCCACTAGGTGCTGATTTCTTGTGTGTATATTTACTCTTTGATGAAACCTGCTCACAGTCATCAGCACAAGAGTGAGTATCGATAGTTTTGCCCTTCAACTTTGGTTCAATTGGTTTTTGAAATGGGTATTTCTTCTTATTAACAGCATTTGAGGAAGCTTCCTCTTGAGTTTTCATTTTGTGTTGTTTTCTGGTTTTTCGCGATCTTCTTTTCTTTGCAGGAGTGGATTCTACGGGCTTAGATTCATTTGAAACCTTTTCTTCATAAACTAGGTTTTCGGAGACAACTTCATCAATTTCTTTGTAAACTGTTTCATTTGACACCAAGCTTTCAGAATCAATGGATTCTGGGTTACCAGAAGATGAGCAAATTTCGTCAATAATTTTACTATCAAAAACACCTTGCTCATTATCTGATGAGTCAGAATCTACCGCCTGATCCACAGATTTATCGGACAACTGCTGTTCATCAATAATTTCATTCACACAATCCATTACAACAATATTTTCAACTTCACAATTTTAAAAGAAATCTGAAGTATCAGTTGAGGTTTCAGGAAGACTGGAACAGTTTTCTAAATCATTTGAAACGGATTCCTCAGACTCCTCTGGTAAGTTAAGTCACAATTGGAATCAAAAACCATATCATTCAAAGTTTCAGTTTCGACAACATCAGAAAAACCCTGAGTCTCAAAAACCATGGGCTGAACAAAGTTCTAAACGTAATAATCATGTTTATCACACAAAGAAACATCTGAATCATCAGCATCAACTGGATGTGGTTCATCATCCACTTTTGATCGCACCTCGACTATCACTGACTCTGCACATACACAAAAATACTTATCATTGTTTACAGAATAAGAGGTAGAAGCCATTTCCTGTGGTTCCTCGGATGGAGTTTTTATCGACTCCTTTTCATGTTTTAAATTTTCAACTGATTCATTTGTCTAACACCTCGCTTTTTCGTACTTTCCTTAATTAGAAAGTATAATCGTATTTTTATTTATGGAAACTTGTATTCGTATTTCTTTTTCAATATTGTAATCCGAGACTTTGATCGTAATAAAATTCATACTTGATACATACTTGTCTTACATGCATTCAATTGTTAAATACGTTTTTACATACAAATCGATACTTATTATATATGCAAATACTCATACATTCATACTTGATACCTAAAATATACTTACATATACATTATACACTTCAAAACATGCGAACATATCAAGTTTTACCATGAAATGAAAGATAAACTAAGTTCAAGGACTAAAAATAGCATAATGCGGAGAAAGTGGTTTCTTGCCCATGGATTGGTCCATTTTGTATTTGTTGCATTAAATGCACCCAACTAACAACCCCCTAACCTCATCTATAAATACCCACCTCCTCCCACTCTCATTTCACACCTCAAACACTTCTTCTCTTCTCTCTAAAGCTCTAAAGCTCTCTCTATCTAAAGGTTCAAGGCTTTCAAAAGATAGCTTGGTGATCCTCCAACTCCCCAAGCCCTTCACGGAAGTAACCAGTGAAAGCTTGCAAAACTATAAGTACACTCGACCCACTTTTCGTTTACAACATTTTTGGGTGTAACATGTTTACTTATACCAAAACCACAAGACTTAAACTTTATGAAATGCACAAACATTCCTATACACATGAATACTTGATACATTACTTAATGCTTATATCTTGGACATTCTTTATGTGATATTTTAGTCATTAACTTAATTTAAGCCTTCGTTTGACATGGATAAGCGCTTTAGGGTGACGCATCCCCCTCCATCGTGTAATCTTGAGGCCATGTTAAAACATCGTGATTGCGTTAAGGGTTTGACTAGTAGTATTGCATGCTTGTATACGCTCTTTTAGAATCATAGTTGCCATGAGGATTTGTTTAAAGTTTATTCGTATACGTATGCTATGCTTAAACTTGTGTACTCGCCTTTGCTTTTGTATTGAATTGTTATTTTAAAACATGTTACAGGTTAATGAAGAGGATGCTATGAAATCAAATAGCAATAGATACACACATTTAGACGTTTAGGTTAATGTTGTTTTATCAATTTGTTGTATTGTGTTAAGTTTAATTGTTGTATTTGTTTCAATGTTGTAATTTGACAATTATTCTTGAAATGAAATTCGACTTTAAATTAAATATTGTCATTATTAGCGTTGTGAAGCAATGAGCAATCTCGTTATCGTCTCACTCCGATATTTCCGTCATTGGTTGGGGTGTGACAGATTGGAATCAGAGCCATAACTATAGGGAATTAGGTAGAATTGCCATGTTCGACCTAGTCTATAGTTTAAGTGACCAAACTTGACCATTCTTAATTCATGTTTAAAATGTAATTATCCCTACCTTGCTTCTTCCTATTTCTTTTGGTCTTAATACATGCAATATGTCTTTCCTAAGACATTTATACAATATACACGTTTGAAGACTTGAAGACACTCATACTACTAACGAGACGATCTCGCCAAAATAGGGTGAAACCCGCACTTTGGTGATCACCCTCAATCCGCGTATTCGATTTTTCACGAAATTACGCCATCAAGTTAGAAGTGATATCCATACCTTGATGGATATTTCCAATTCATACTCTAGTGGACCCTTATCAACGAGTCGGAATTCGCTCCTCGTTTGGGTACTAACCACATTAGGGTATGATGTTGTCAAGTTAGGAGTGAAACCCGCGCCTTGTCAGCTAGTCCCACTCCTCGATTTTTGAATCTCGCCAAGGTTTTGATTTTTCGATCAATTAGAGACGTATAATATATTGAAGGGTAAAATGTCATTAATCGTTTCTCGACGAGAGCATTTTACCTATAGGCTAAAGCACGTTCCTCTAATTTGAAAGGATGTTCGATTCACTTGGGAATAGTCGACGCTTCTCAACCCACAGCACTCCAATATTTTACTAAGCCTATCTTTTATGCTATCTCAATTTCTATGTGTTTTAATACTTATTACCTCGTTCATTTCGAACCCGATGCAAAATTCGCACATCTTTTGCAATAAAAAACAATAATAATTCTCGCAAACCAACTAAATTCATACTCCTTACGCAATCATACGTGTTTATACTATTGAATACTTGTTATGCTTAAGTCACCTATATGAACTCATATATGTTATACAATACTTACATGCTCAAACGTGATTTTTATTGTCGATCACCTAGATGTCTTTTTTCGCAAAACTCAAGTTGGAGAAATGAGTCGACGTCCAAGTCCAACCCGACTATTTTCATAACAATCACTATGTCAAAACTTATACCTAACCTTTTATCATTGTTTCAATTTTTCTCATTTACGCATAAACCTTGAACCTTACTATTTTATCCAAACGATTTCTCACCCTACAATATATTTACGTAAAGTACATACATGAAACCCCTAATGAAACTTTAAACGTTTCTTTCACAATTTTTCAAAAACATTATGAAATGCTACCCATCAACTAAGTCGGTCAAACGAACCACTTGCACTCGATTTTCACAACTCCTTCAAGACACGCTCACTTTATACTAACATTCTAAAGACATTTTATTTCCAACAAGAAACCAACGAAAACTTTCTCTCACATACGTATAAGTACTTTGCTAAAATACTTTTAAAAAATTTAAGTTTTACATGAAAATTTTCGAAACACGACTTTCTTGAATTAATAAAATAAAATAAAATAAAGAAAGCTCACTAATTTACAACCTTTTCAAAATACGCAAATCTAAATCTGAACACATTGGCAAGAAAATTTCATATGCGAATAAAAATTTTAAAACAAAAGTAGCATTTCATTCTACAAACCACATTTTACATCAAAAATTAATACTTTTCTCAATATTTACCCGACATTCACAATTTTGGTCCTTCATTCCCGACAAACCCGACTTATTTTAACCAACTCAATGTTTTGACTCAAGCAACCACACACATGCATACCGCCTTATACGTTTTTATTTATACAGTCAATATTACATGACAATATTACACATATCACCATTACACTTCGTATTTTACGCACTCGCAACTTCATAGTAACTTATATATGCTAAATCTCATTTTATTCCACCTATACGCTCGATACTACATGCTAATGTTATACATATTTGTCTTCAATCATACTCAAAATTTATACATTCGCACTACATGGTAGTCAAACTTGAAATCTATAAGTAGACCTAACCTGAGTTTTTTCACCTGCGTTCGACACACTCATACATGCATACAATCATGCTTGCATACTTGATTTTTATATGCTATCTTACATACCCTTTGCTTACTAGATGTAACCTGACCCATACACTACAAGTATAAACTATGCGGATCATGCACAAACCAAATTAATCACGGGTGCACACGAGATTATATTGGAAGGCGCATGAAAAGCATAGTGGGTTCTACTATGTCGGAATGTAACATGACACCGAATAGCGAAACAACGTAACATGGTGTGAACATGGTGGATACGCCACTGGTACTTCCTATATACTTTTCTCATTTATGCATAAACCTCGAACCTTACTATTTTATCCAAACGATTTCTCACCCTACAATATATTTACGTTAAGTACATACATGAAACCCCTAATGACACTTTAAACGTTTCTTTCATAATTTTTCAAAAACATTATGAAATGCTACCCATCAACTTAGTCGGTCAAACGAACCACTTGCACTCGATTTTCACAACTCCTTCAAGACACACTCACTTTATACGAACATTCTAAAGACATTTTATTTCCTACAAGAAACCAACGAAAACTTTCTCTCACATACGTATAAGTACTTTGATAAAATACTTTTCAAAAATTTAAGTTTTACATGAAAATTTTCAAAACACGACTTTTCTTGCATTAATAAAATAAAATAAATAAAGCAAGCTCACCATTTTATAACCTTTTCAAAATAAAGCAAACCCGGCATTCACAATTTTGGTCCTTCATTCCCGACAAACCCGACTTATTTTAACCAACTCAATGTTTTGACTCAAGCAACCACACACATGCATACCGCCTTATACGTTTCTTTTTATACAGTCAATATTACATAACAATATTACACAATCACCCTTACACTTTGTATTTTACACACTCGCAACTTCATAGTAACTTATATATGCTAAATCCCATCTTATTCCACCTATACGCTCGATACTACATGCTAATGTTATACATATTTGTCTTCAATCATACTCAAAATTTATACATTCGCACTACCTGGTAGTCAAACTTGAAATCTATAAGTAGACCTAACCCGAGTTTTTTTCACCTGCGTTCGACACACTCATACATGCATACAATCATGCTTGCATACTTGATTTTTATATGCTATCTTACATACCCTTTGCTTACTAGATGTAACCTGACCTATACACTACTAGTACAAACTATGCGGATCATGCATAAACCAAATTGATCACGGGTGCACACGAGATTATATTGGAAGGCACATGAAAACCATAGTGGGTTCTACTATGTCGGAACGTAACATGACACCGAATAGCGAAACAACGTAACATGGTGTGAACATGGTGGATATGCCGCTGATACTTCCTATATACTTTTCTCATTTATGCATAAACCTCGAACCTTACTATTTTATCCAAACGATTTCTCACCCTATAATATATTTACGTTAAGTACATACATGAAACCCTAATGACACTTTAAACGTTTCTTTCATAATTTTCAAAAACATTATGAAATGCTACCCATCAACTTAGTCGGTCAAATGAACCACTTGCACTCGATTTTCACAACTCCTTAAGACACACTCACTTTATACTATTTTATTTCCAACAAGAAACCAACGAAAACTTTCTCTTACATACGTATAAGTACTTTGATAAAATACTTTTCAAAAATTTAATTTTTACATGAAAATTTTCAAAACACGACTTTTCTTGCATTAATAAAATAAAATAAATAAAGCAAGCTCACTGTTTTATAACCTTTTCAAAATAAAGCAAACCCGACATTCACAATTTTGGTCCTTCATTCCCCACAAACCCGACTTATTTTAACCAACTCAATGTTTTGACTCAAACAACCACACACATGCATACCGCCTTATACGTTTTTATTTATACAGTCAATATTACATGACAATATTACACATATCACCATTACACTTCGTATTTTACACACTCGCAACTTCATAGTAACTTATATATGCTAAATCTCATTTTATTCCACCTATACGCTCGATACTACATGCTAATGTTATACATATTTGTCTTCAATCATACTCAAAATTTATACATTCGCACTACCTGGTAGTCAAACTTGAAATCTATAAGTAGACCTAACCCGAGTTTTTTCACCTGCGTTCGACACACTCATACATGCATACAATCATGCTTGCATACTCGATTTTTATATGCTATCTTACATACCCTTTGCTTACTAGATGTAACCTGACCCATACACTACTAGTACAAACTATGCGGATCATGCACAAACCAAATTAATCACGGGTGCACACGAGATTATATTGGAAGGCGCATGAAAAGCATAGTGGGTTTTACTATGTCGGAATGTAACATGACACCGAATAGCGAAACAACGTAACATGGTGTGAACATGGTGGATACGCCACTGGTACTTCCTATATATAAGTGTCCCTACCATGTTACCAAACATTCGTAAACGTGCCATGAGAAATTCAGTGTTTTCCCGGACCTTGTTAAATACATTTGTTTCATAACTAACTTTGGTGACTCTACTTCGAAATGATTAGTACTCAATTAAACATGAAAAAGCTTCATTCTCAAAACCATTAGCTTTAACCGCCACAACTATCACTAGCATCTTTCAACATTCCATATTGCATTTTATCCGATATTCATAGCTCTCGCATACACCTACCGAATCATTCACTACCATACCACGATTTTCCCAATTCTTCCCTTAACCTTTCATCCAAACTTTATTTACAGCAAATCGGCCTAAAACGTTCAATCCATTTTTAAAAACGTCCCCACCAGCTCAATTTGGTCAAAATGTTCCTTTTCTTTTAAAACTCTCTTTCACTCTTATCTACGCGCAAACTTCAACCAGTTTGTCTAATACCGCCAAAACCTTTTAGAAACCATGAAATTTACCATCCTAGCTCTCTCCAATAAACAATTTTTTTCTACAACAAATGATTTTACTAATACGCCTTAGAACTGACAAAACTTTTCTTACAGCTTTCAGTGCGGACCACTCATTTTAATCAAAATACATCCTTAGTCATACTAAAACCTTCATCTTAGGTCGCACTCTTTTAAAATATACCTTCGAATGAGTTGTCCACTCAGTCAAACTCACTTGCTTGCACACACACATACACGTTTTTACTTATCCTTATACACGTTTAAGATTGGTGTCTCAAAACATCTTAGTCAAACAAATTACTTTCACGAACCTACCATTTTTATCCTTTAAGATTTCGTTACATATTAACACACTTATACATGAACTCCGCAAAAAACTTTAAGCTTCAAAATCTTGATTTTGGCCAAACATTTTCACCAAAATGACATATTTTCCAAAGTCTTCCTCTTGAATAAATTTCGGGACGAAATTTCCTAAAAGAGGGGAGACTGTAACACCTCGCTTTTTCTTACTTTCCTTAATTAGAAAGTATAATAGTATTTTTATTTATGGAAAGTTGTATTCGTATTTATTTTCCAATATTATAATCCAAAACTCTGATAGTAATAAAATTTATACTTGATACATACTTGTCTTACATGCATTCAATTGTTAAATACGTATTTACATACAAACCGATATTTATTATATGTGCAAATACTCATACTTTCATACTTGATACCTAAAATATACTTACATATACATTATACGCTTGAAAACATGCGAAAATATCAAGTTTTACCATGAAATGAAAGATAAACTAAGTTCAAGGACAAAAAATAGCATAATCCGGATAAAGTGGTTTCTTGCCCATGGATTGGTCCATTTTGTATGTGCATTAAATGCACCCAAATAACAACCCCCTAACCTCATCTATAAATACCCACCTCCTCCCACTCTCGTTTCACACCTCAAACACTTCTTTTCTTCTCTCTAAAGCTCTAAAGCTCTCTCTATCCGAAGGTTCAAGGCTTTCAAAAGATAGCTTGGTGATCCTTCAACTCCCCAAGCCCTTCACGGAAGTAACAAGTGAAAGCTTTCAAAACTGTGAGTACACTCTACCCACTTTTCGTTTACAACACTTTTGGGTGCAACATGTTTACTTATACCAAAACCACAAACTTAAACTTTATGAAATTCACAAACAATCCTATACACATGAATACTTGATACGATTACTTGATGCTTATATCTTGGGCATTCTTTATGTGATGCTTAGTCATTAACTTATTTTAAGCCTTCGTTTGACATGTATAAGCGCTTTAGGAAGTAACGCATCCCCCTCCATCGTGTAATCTTGAGGCCATGTTAAAACATCTTGATTGCGTTAAAGGTTTGGCTAGTAGTATTGCATGCCTTGTATATGCTCTTGTAGAATCATTGTTGCCATGAGGATTTGTTTAAACTTTATTCGTATAAGTATGCTATGCTTAAACTTGTGTACTCGCCTTTGCTTTTGCATTGAATTGTTATTTTAAAACATGTTACAGGTTGATGAAGAGGATGCTATGAAATCAAATAGCAAGGACTTAGATACACACATTTAGACGTTTAGGTTAATGTTGTGTTTATCAATTTGTTGTATTGTGTTAAGTTTAATTGTTGTATTTGTTTCAATGTTGTAATTTGACAGTTATTCTTGAAATGAGATTCGACTTTAAGTTAAATATTGTCATTATTAGCGTTGTGAAGCAATGAGCAATCTCGTTATCGTCTCACTCCGATGTTTCCGCCATCGGTTGCGGTGTGACAATTTAAGCATTCTTGATTAATGTCTTTAACAAAACTCATGGGTTTTTGAAAATCAGTGGGTTGGGCGTTCTTTGGTTTAAAAGGTACCCAAGGAATATAATCACTTGGTTTGCCATACATCATTTTATCGTAATCTTCTAATTCTTGCATAGTAACGGGCATTCTTGAGTAATTATGATTATATGGTGGAGGAACTTGTGTATAACCCAACCCTTTGCCATTGTTTTCTTTAAATGCAAGCTGTATATTACATAGATTACGAACAGTGTCACTGGAAGTATCAAATTTCTTAATTTCTAACTCATTTTGTTGATACTTTCCAGTGAGAAGTTCCAGCTTAGCTCTCACGGAGTCACACTCCATTGTTTTTAAATTTAGTCTGTTTTTGTAATCATGGAACCAACATTTCTGTTGATTGACATCCAAGTATAGTTGAGCTATGTCCTTCTTTAGCGCATCAATCTTTTCATATAGAATTTTATTGTTCTCTCAAAGACCAATGTACTTAGACATGGCACTATTGTAATCGCTAACTAGAGAAAAATTATGTTCTCTCATTTGTGCAATTTTATTTCTACGGTGTTCGGAACATAAAAGAGAGTTTATTGTTTTGGAGAGAGTTTTGGGTTCCTAAGTCATTGCCATCATGCATTGGTGCACAGTTTCTCTAACTTCCTAGATCTTGAAAGACTCCACTTGTGTTGCAGCATCCACCCAGCTGAAACCTTGTTGTTCTTGAGCCATTAGTGCCTTTCCAGCTCCAGTGCCTCCTTGGCTAGTTGAAGTTGAATTTGTTGCTGAAGTTTGAGCTTGAGAGACAGGGACCATGACTCCCTCTAAATTCCTAGCAATAGTAGCCTGAGTCGCTTCATATCCCACTGGTATTTACTTACAATCCCTGGCGAAATGTCCCGGTTCATGACATTTGTAACACCTTCGTTTGTCTTTCACCAATCCAGTTCGAATGTTTGACATCGGACGACGACCATATCTCTTTCGAAACTTCTCTGCTCGAAAAGTTGCCATAGCCAAATTCTTGGAAGCATAAAGTTCTTCAATGTCTTCTTCAACCACCTGATTTATATCTGTGATAAAAACAGATGGGGTAAAAGGTCACCAGCAAGGAAAACATTTATACTATTGAGCATGGACGTTGCGAGAGCCAACTTTTCTTCATTCTACTTGGCAAGGAAAGCAAGATTTTCAGCAGAAGGTGTGGATGAGATGTTTTGGGATGGTGAGGAGACCACAAGGCTATAAACCACATTTGCGTACTGAGGATGTTGCTGAGTAGTAGCAGAAGCAATTGTGTTGTTTGGAAGTGACATGCGATAGGCGTAGTTTGTCTTTTGGGCTTGTAGCTGTGCTTAGGTCATCGGGCTGAAAACACCATTTAGGTTACCGTTTGTGATGGGGCTGAAAACAAGATTAGGATGACTTTAAGACATCAAAGATGTGTTAGAATTTGACATCCCTGTAGCAATCATAGAGTTCTTGTGATTCATCTCTCTCTTCTGATTTTCAATCTCACATGACTTGATGGTAGTGATCAGCTTGGTGAGTGTGACTTCATTCAGATTGGTTGTGCGCTTAATCACTGAGACATCAGAATCCCAGTTTTTCGTTAACGAGTTCAGGAGTTGACGATTCATCCCACTGTTGGTAATAGAGATGCCAGTACTAATCATCTGTGAAACTAGCTTGACGAATCTCCTGATTTGGTTCTCCACAGTTTCCCCGTAAATGTGATTGAATGAACTGAACTGCTAGTTCAACATGTTTACCCTGCTAGCCTTCATGTCAGTGTTTCCTTTATACAGATTGTTAAGCACATCCCAAACCTCTTTTGCATTCGTGCAGTTTCTGGCAACAATTGAGATGTCTGGACCAAGAGCCATAGTAAGATTTGTCGTTGCCTTATCATCATCGTCTTTGATTTTCCGATCATCATCCATCAACAGATTTTCAGGCTTCGGAATCTGGGTGAGAGGATCATCTTCAATGATGTACATAATGATACGAGGACCATTCTTAATGCACCTCAAAACCCCAGCCTCTTTAGCCTTACAGTATTGCACAAAACGCCAAGTCCAGTCAAAGTAATTGTCTCCATACATCAGCCTTGGGATTTTTTTCGACGTGCCGGTGATCTGATCAGTTCCTGATGCAATGCTAGTCTGAGACTGAATAGCAGCCAAGGTAGCGTTGGCGAGGTCCGCAGTAGTTAAAACACTGTTGGGGTTCATCATTTTTAGTTTTAACAAATAGTAATTAATTATATTTTAATTAAAGTGACAAGTCTCAATCTAAAATGGTCAACAAAGTCAACTCAAAACAATCAAAACTCGAATAGTCAATTCAGAACAGTAACTTGGAACAGTAACTCGAATAGTATCTCACACTCGAAACAGTGATCTATCCGAGACACTTGATGATGATCCGAGATGTTTAATGATGATCAGAGATGGATCGAGATGCAAGTATTTTATCCAAGATGTGTTCAAGATCTTCAAGATATGTCCGAGATCGTCAAGAAGATGACCCGAGATACAAACTAGACACCATAAAACTCCAAAACAATGGCAGATCAGAACAACAGCTATTTGAAATAGTGTGATATCAGATCTGAGCCTGAAAAATAGGTTCAAATAGGCTCTCATACCAACTATAAGTCCTGAAAACCAGATCTCACGATATCAGACGTAGCTTGATTGGTGGCAGAATTACACAAACAAGCTATGAATCAAGATAGAAGATATAAGATGAAATAGATAAAGATCAACTTGCATACAAATCTTAGAATTTGTCTAATACAAGTATGAGAGAACCACCAAAAAGCCACTAACCCTAATACAATATTACCTATTTATACTAGAGGGTTAGTGCACCATTAACCTAAAACCCTAAGGCCCAAAAGCCTTCCCCAAGTCTATAAATAAAATGTAACCAACACCACTAATGTAACTAATGCATAAATCTTATTGGGGCCTAACACATGGTACTATTTAACAGGTGATAATTATTTAATCATACTCCATTTGAAGATAACAAAAGAAAACATAACATAATATTGCTTCCTATGTGAATCACTAAACTTACTTCTCAAATAGAATTTCTTTTATCATGTATAAAATGAGAGAGTCAACTAACAAGTTGGTAAGTAATCATAGGTTTTGACACACATGAAAGAAAATAGCGAATCATAAGTCCATGATATAATTCAACCATATATGAATAAACGAATTTCATTTTATCAAACCTACACGACACGAATCACAATGCTTGAATAAAATCGGTTTCGATACCCAACTACCAATTTGGGAGGATGGTCAATCCAATAGCGTTATTATATACTTCCTTAGGCTTAGTTGTTTAGGGTTGTAAATGAACCGAACGTTCACTGAACAGTTAATGAACCGTTCGGTTGGAAGTTCGTTTAATAAATGAACGAACATTAACAAGAAATTTCATCGATTAGTTAATATCGAGCATGAACAGAGGTCTTGTTCATTCAATTGTGTTCATGAGCGTTCGGTAACGTGTTCATGAACATTCGTCATGTTATGTTTTCTTGTTTAGGTTGTTCTGAAAGATTTTTGTATTTTTATATTATCTAAACTTTTATACTTTCTAATTTTTATTTATGTTACTACCCTAACAATTAAAATAGGAAACCTTATTCCAATTGTGTTTATGCATCTTTCCCCTTTCCTTCCTTAATATTCACATCGAACTCCATTCCACGATTATGGCATCAAGCCCCCATCACTTTCGCCGACTTTATTTATGTTTCTGAATCGTTTGTGAACATGTTCATTTCCTTAATGAACGAACACAAACATAAAATCTTGTTCGGTAAATGTTCATGAACCGTTCAGGAACACATTTATTTCCTTAACGAACAAACATGAACAAGGCCACGTCCGTGTTTGTTCAGTTCATTTCCTACCATAGTGTTGTTAATGATCAAAGCATGAATGGATGAATAACCCAAAATGAATAATGTTTAACACATAGCACAATTAACACATAAACATGAATGAATTTGCAAGATTGTATAAAGAAGTTTATAATTGAATACGTATACATGATACATCTCAAAACAAATAAAATGGAAAGGGGGCTATGAATACTCACCTTAGCTAGCAAAATAAAACGCACAAGTCTTGTAATAAGGGTGTCGAGAAAAATCCAAAGGATTTACCCTAAATAGTTTAAATAGCGCCAATTTAATAGTTGTGGAATTATGATGAATAACTAGGTCGAAAGGGAGAATAGGGTTTCTTCTCCTAGTTTGGGAATATGTAACATTTATGTTGCTATTATCTGATGTTCAATTCAAATAAATAGCTTGCAGTTAATACGCTATTATCTATGAAAAGGGAGATACAACATAATCTTTTATAAGTTGATTGCACAAATAATTTGGCAATTGAATGTATATATATATATAATTTAAGGAATTAATTAGTTTCTAATTAATTACTTAAGAATTATAAAGAGAACTAGTTTTTTTATAAAGTTGATTATCTTTATTTGCTTATAACCAAATCAATCAGATTAATTATTTATGAAATGCTTCTAGAAGTAGATTTAGGAATGGATGTGTATTAGATGGATAAAAAATAGAGGGTGCCCGAATCGTACCCAGGACTTCCTGCAGTTTAACAAACATAACGTCCACTCACACAACTACTTGGACTACCGGTCCGGGTGAGATTAAATTTATTTATACAATTTTTGTTTTGGGCCGTGTTTTAGAGAAAAAGCCCAAAACCATAGGTAATCGTAAAAAAACATTTCTCTGAACTGTAGGCACTGTCCGGGTCAACTCAAACGTGCTCAAAACGAAGGACATGTGCTACCAGTGTTGTTTGGTGTTGCTTGTTGCTACTTTAGTTAAAAAGAAAATTGTTTTAAAACCTTACTGATTTTAGCCCTAATTCCCAAACAAAAAGAACCCTAATTGCCCTAATTCACAAATCCAAAGTCAAACCATTATAATAACTTTAATTGACTTGGGGGGTTTTGTTTGTGATCTGGATATGAAGAAAAACACATAAACAATAACCTGATGGTGAAATATGATCTTGCCAAAGAACCAGTGTTTCCAGTGAGCCTTGGTAACTTCCAGCGAATGTACATAAGCACATAAATAGAAAATTTGGGTGTTCAAGTAAGTGATTGGAAAAGATTATGTGAATGTTAGGTGTCCATCTTTTATACTATTCGATGAGTTATTAGTTTCAAAACGAAATCATTGTGTTTTAATTATTTTCAGTTTCTCCATTTCTTTAAATCGACATTAATTTCCACTAATTGACACGTTCTTAATAATAGCTTACAATCGAAACAACTTGAATTGTGTTATAAATAAACTATATTATGGTGACTATCCACATTCTAACTCCCGTCTCTTCGTGACTTTTGTATTAATGTAAGAACACTATATATAAAGGTTCTTTATATTGCATGTTTACAACTCAATGAATAAGAATTCTATATTCTATGTTTCTCTCTATAATCATATGTGTTTATATAGTTTGTATACTAGTAGTTAATAGGTTGTTTTACAACAAGTTATTAGCACGAGGCTTAAAAACCTGATCAATGATGCCATCACCTAGAATCATCGCAAGAGAATGAGAGCCACTGGCCTCACAATCTCACATGGAACATGAAAGCCAACATCTTCGTTCTTGATAGGTTTTTCCTTCATGACCCAGGTAACAAAATCAGACCCCCTTGAAATTGTTTAATAATATACGTATACATTATTATACATACGCTATTTGAAACTTGTATTGATTCGTCCTATCAAACATTGAAAAAAAACCAACTATGTTTGTTTCTAATTAGTTTCTTATAAATAAAAGGATGCATACTGTTTTAAACTTTAGTCTGACATTTATCTTAATTTACCACTCATTCCACTCCTTGATGATCATCGATTGGAACTATGTTTGAGCTTTATCCTCCCAAATCATGTTTTGTGTAATTAAGGCCAACTAGTGTATTTGAAACAAATTGATGGGGTTTTAAATCGTCCTGCTGAAGTGAACCTCCCACCCAAATTACCATGTTTCACTAGAAAACTATACATAACCGACACAGTAACCTCAGTTTTATTTCATGAAGCATAATCAAATTTATGTGAGCTTTTGGTTCTTAGATATTAATTGTCGGGCAATATTTGAAGAAGAAAAGGACCTAGCGATATTTGTGTATTAGTAAAAAATTAACAAGTGGTGTAAAGACCGGTAAAAATCCTTGAGAATTGCTTGACGAAACCATCGGAAAATTGGCGGTGGGTTATGGGAAGGAAACCAATTGTATTCTTAAGAAATTAAAGAAGGCTTTAAACGATATTAATATATATGATGTTGGTTAATGCTTAGAAATTAAAATCATTAAATATCATTTTTCCCATCATGCAGTTTAATTCATTCTTTATTAATTTTAATTAATTCTTGTAAATGTTAGAAATTTGATTCATTCTTATTACTATAAATGATCTTTAATATCCATTTAATTACAATATTATAACAAGTTAATCAATTTTCTCGATCATATTAATATTTAAATATGTGATAATTAATTGAGTTCGTTTTTTTTCTATAATTTTGTTAAATTATTATTTAAACAAATCAAGTTGTTTGGTAATTTTTATATCTAACATTATTACCCTTGAGTATATTTTTATAAGAAAATTTATTATATGTGGCTAACTATTTTTTATAGAAAATTACGTCATTTACAATTTAATTTAAGAGATAATGATTTCAAAATTGCAATACGAAATTATAGACAGATTATATATGTTACTTTTTAGTTTATACTATTTAGATAATATGTTATGGATGCATTGATCCTATTTCATAATAACTTTTGATGGAGATGAATTTGTAGTATACAATAGTTGACAGATTATTATATTATGAAAAAGTCTGTTTAGTATTTAATATGTCCACATACATTCACTTCTGATGTGTAATACTTGTATTGTACATATAAATTTTAATGTGAGTGTTCGTAACAATTTAACTAGAAAAACAATACCATAAGTGTATGTTAATAGTGTTCTTTTTTGATATATAAGAATAAGAAATTTGGTGTCTTATATGACATTACATAACATGTTATCATATAATTTTTAATCTGTGTGACAACAACCATATATTGATTTACTTATCTTTCTTTATAAGTGTTATCTTGCTTTTAATCAAGGTGTATGATTTTAATGTGGCATTCATCATATATCAACTTTGTCCTTTATGGAACAACACTAACTTGAAAACTAACGCACAGATATCGATAAAATAGAGCATGACTATAATAATAGGCTTATCACTATTGCAATTTTTTGTGTCCTTTATATGCTTTGATTTATTTAGATGATGTGTTAAATAAAAAAAATTAATCATGAAAGAGTATGAATATGCTTAGACATGCCATCCAAAGTGTCATGCTCACAACATCTCATTATTGATCTATAGAAGGTCGAAGCGTGATACTCCCAACATCTCACTATTGATTTATAGAAGGCTATAAGATTTAAGGCCAATAAATTTTACATGATTCAATCATTTAATTACTTCTCAATTTATATTATGTAAAGAGAAGAATATTTACGTTGATAATCGGATATAACAATTTTCATTTGTCACGTCCTAGGATATGCTGCTGAAGAAGCAATATGATAATAAGAGTATGCAATGTTTTAAAGTGACTTTATATCCGTATGTCCGAAAACTAATGAAAAGCAATGAAACTTGGTTGGTTCCATTCCTTGAAGTGAATGTGATTATATAACGATCATTGAAGATGTGGTGATCATGGACATAATTGAGAAAAATTGCAATGATGGTAATTGTAATAATGAGATCGACCATTAGAAATTATAACGATAGCCAAGATAATAATGAGACGACCACTACAAGTGGCAACATAAGGAAGTGATAATATGAGATGATATGTGGAAATAATGACGGCAATATAGCATGATAGCTTATACATTATCTCGTATCTTATATCTTGTACTAGCATACGTGCAAATAATACATATATGATCATAAACCAAAAGTTTATGGATCATAATTATTTAATTAGTTGGCATGGTCGGTTAGAGCACACCGAGTCAACAATGATGTGAAACATAATGAAGAACTTGAAGATTCTTCTAGCTGATAGAATATGATGTTTGCTCTTAAGGGAAATTATTTATTTACCAATTAAGGGTATGTATCCCTAAATATTCAAGAAATGTTAAAGGATTTGTATGTATCCTAACATGAAACCATTTAGTATTTTGAAATCGATGCATCATCTAAATGGTTATCAAGTTCGCAATTTGAAGTACAGATCGTTTATGCCTTAGCTAATAAGATAGCAAGCATAATATTCCAGATTGGCATATTTATTTTGTATATAATGATGAATTTGATTCCCATGTTATTAATGATCATTAGCATAAGTGTTATGGTTGAGACGATCACCTAAGCGTCTGCAAGTGATTAAAAACCAATTGATCATGAAGCAAAAGGTTCATGTTTATATTTAATTCTGCATGTATTCACATCAAGCCAACAAGTTATCATATTTCTTCCTCGTTATAGTTGGTTTTGGTCAGGAACCTAATATGTCCCTTCAATGGTTTTTGTTATATGGCATGAATACTTAAATTCATCCACCACACCACAAAAAGATGGGAACTCTAAGAAGATTGAGAATATGTTGGGCATAATTAGTTGTCTATGATTAAATATTTAAAGCCATTAGTAAAAGAGATTTATTTAGGGTTCATTGTTTTTCACTTTACAGAATGAATGTTCCCAACATTCGGGGGAGATAAAAAGCAGCTGCAAATGAAAAGTGAAATGAATTATCATGTTATCTTGATCCTCAAACTATATACTATAAACCAAAAGTTCAAAAGATAATTCATTTACTAATATAAAAAAATAAATTATCAGACAAGTTCACTGACCTAAACACAGTGACTAAGTCACATAGTCAACTGTTAATGCTCCAATTAAGTTAATTGTCGTAGAAGGACAAACCATACATTAGTAATGGGTTTCTTGCAAGCCTGAAGCATGGTAGAGTAGTCGATTCCAAAAAATAAAAATTACTCGAAAAAATTTGGAGCAAGTAATGAAGAAGATGGTCAAGTCGAGGCTATAGTGAAAAGGTCTCCTGAATAGATGTCACACCCTGACCCGCAGCGGAAATGGTAGTCGGGGCATGATTGGGTTTTTATCAAAGCTCATGACATTTACTATAAAGTTTCATATTTATTATTTCTTTTTAAGATGAAATTACAATAAACATACAAGCACAACATGTTCAAATACATTTTTCATGACTTCTTTATTTTTCTTCTAAGGTAATTTCCTATGTGTTCCTTGCTTCAACCTGTCCACCTGTATCATGTGTAAAAATAGGGTTTTGGGTCAACAAAAGTTGGCGAGTGAATCTTATTTAAATGTTTGAAAGAATTAGTTATATTGGTTATTTGAATAAAAATGTGCATAACCAAATATGAGTATACGTATATGTAAATTAAACCACAAAACACATAATATCAATTAATGCACACACACACATACCAAATGATGAACAATGAGATCAAGGCTCAATCAAACGGAGCCGATCTAATGAGGCACCTGATGCTCAACTCGTCTCCAACGAGGAACTGATGGGCCTAATGAATGATTTGCACGCAAGTTGACAAAAATGTAAACTCGCAATACAACAAACAACATTTACATCACACGATAGTTCATATAATGGTAATAGCACAAGGGTTGAATAAACGAAATGTATAAATGACACATGATAGACCCTAAAACATGAATAAAAAGGGGAAGTTTGTAAGAATTCACTCATAGTGGGTGCGTTTTTTTATTGATAAAAAGTGCGCACGAATTGAGGATTTAACCGACGAAGAAGCCTAACCTAGATAATAACGCAATAATTCGATAAATATATAAAAATTAATATTTTGATTTAATACTTTTTGTTAGATTTTTAGGTTATTTTGTGGTTTTTATTGAGATTTTAAAACCTTCAAAAATGTATTTTTAATTGATTTTTAACTAAAATACAAAAAGTAATATAAATAAATAAATAAAAATAAAAATTAAAAAAAACCTTGTCAGACCTGACAAGGTCTGACCGGTTCAACTGTGGTATTAGCTGCGTGTAGTGAGGCTCGAACTCGTGACCTCTCGGTTGCGTGCACGCAGCTCTTCCGACTGAGCTACATGTCTAACCCGAAATAAACTCCATTTTAATTGCATATATATACTAATTAGAATATATCATAAATTATTTAATTTAAAAATATTTTTAAATTAATGAACCGGTGCGCATACCTATACTCGAACCCGTGACCTTCGTATTGATTTGCACCCAGCCCAACCAACTGGGCTGGGTGTCTAACCCGTTATATTTTGAAATTATATTATATTAATATACCTGTTGACCAGCGATCTTATTCAGTAACAAAAATTATGGGTTTATTTTCAGAGAACCGGACATGCACCAGTATCAAACCAGGGACGGGTGGTTTAAAATTGCACACAGTCCACCATTGGACTGTGTGTCTAACCCGTTTAAAAATCCGTTTTAAAGTATACAAAACGCTTAACCCGACATCATCTTCTTCCTAATACAAAAACCCAGAACCCGACTGATATTTATATAAAACCATTTGAACTTTGTTTTGATTTATTCATAATACATACAGCACTGTAAATTGAAATTTGAGTGATAGACTTTTACCGATTATAAGAGAATCGTTATTCCGACGAGAGATTCCAGCAACAACACCCAGTTCCGACGAAGTGTTTTTCGAACACAGATGATTTGTTTTCGAGTGTTTAGAGTGATTTTGAGAGTGTGAACGAGTTCAATTGAGGTATAAGGATTCTTATTTATCGATGAAAGTGTGGGTGTCAATCACGAATTCGGTTTCGTCCGTTTCCAGTCAAAGCTTGATTATTACATTGATTTGTAACTGAATTGAGTCATAATGCGTGATTGAACATAACTTTTTCTTGGGTTTAAATCGAAGAAGAAACGGTAACTGACAAGGATTTGGGAGTTACAGACATCTTTGCTGGGCGGTTATTTTGAACTGTTTTTAGGAGCTTGTTTCGGTATAATAGTTATTTGGTTTAAGATAAAATCAGATAGGTGCGTGTAGCTCAGTGGTGAAGTCCGTGTGTGTGGGTATGGGGACCCGGGTTCGAATCCCGTTTGTCCCTGTTTTCTTTATTTTATATTTTAATTTCTTAATTTTTGTTATATACCTATTATATATATATATATATATATATATATATATATATATATATATATATATATTATTTAATCAATATATTAGTTATCTAATTTATTATGAAGGTTATCTAACATATTTTGTAAAATGAACAAATGCGTAACGAAATATTTAAATAATTTCCAAAGTTTTAAACAGAGCGGGTTTTGGAACTCGTTTTTACGACGGATGTTACAATAGACATTAGACATGATGGTTCCAGAAGAACCTCAAGTACCTGAAAATAAAGAGCTTCTAGTAAATTATATCATGTCTAAAAATGTATGGAATCAAAACAAAAATCGACTTCGTTATACCTTTGTATATAATATAGCGCTTTAAATGATGAAAGATCAAGATTTAAAATCTTCCTATGAATAAATACAACGAAATGATTGACCAAACTGGAAAGACGCAAATGAGGCAGAGTTGAATTCTTATTGAAATGGAAAGATTTCGGACTAGCAGTCCATACAACAGAAGTTGCAAAATATATCAGATACAATTAGGCCTTTTATGTGAATTAAGAATTTATTGCACAAGGGTTCTGCAAAGACCTACGATTATTAATGATAAGATACATTTATCCTGTGGTGGATGCAATAGCTTTCTAGTATTTAATTATTATAGTAATATAAAGAGAGAATTAATATGCATCTCATGAATGTTATGCATCACTTGAAACTGAAAGCTACATGAAATGAAAATGCTGAAGGATTTAAATTATGTAATTCATGTAAAGTAAGTTCTCGAGAACAATGTGATCACTGTATTTAGATTTGAATACTTTATGATTATTTTACATGTTGGATAAGTGGAACTTCTAAAGAGTTTCCTAAGGTAGTTGAGTGCTTTAAAGTTAATTAAAACATCTTAATTATGTATTTCTTATGCACCAATAGACATATATAGAAGAAATTGTACTTGGTAATTTTGATATCTTAATAAATAAAGAGAAGGTACAATTTGGACTTTGAAGATATGATTAGAAATCAATATTTAAACAAGAAAGTTATATGACAAATCCTAAAGTGTGTACACATACACCTATATAGTTAAAGATGGAAAGAAGTTTGTCATGGATTATAAATATCTAAGCATAGATATGAAAACCTCAAGAAATGTTTTACGAAATATACAAGATATGTATGGACTAAAATAGTCAAGTCGATTGTGATATAAGACTCACTGGTGAGCTCAGAGATGAGAAATACATATGGTGTAGTTGGTCCATGTGTTTTCATTAGAAGAACAATATAAGGTTTACAAGTATCACTATATATGTTGGTGATGTCATTGACTCTCCTGACGAGATCAAAATGAGATCAAATATTAAGGTAATAATTTCCAAACTATAAATGGTATTGCAAATTTATGGCTCAATATGTAGAACAAGCAATTGTATTATTATCCATCAATCATAATACATGTAGAAGATGATGGGCATTTTCATGCCGACAAAGTTTATGGTGTAAATACATTTAATGATGTCCATATAGTTGATATAGAAAATACCTCTTATCATCTGCTACCAAAGAAGCAAAGATCATTGTCCAGAAGTACCATTGTTAAATACAAATTGTATTAATATATCTTGCTAGTTATACATGAACATATATCATGAAATTCATTGACATAATATAACTCGTGTACAGTGAGAAGATAATGTAATAGGTACAACATATATTTTCTATACCTTATGGTACCAAAGGTATGAGTTAATATTATACTAACCCATCATGAAGTTTGGTTAGTTTTGTAAATGCAGGGAATATAACAAAACACATTCATGGATCTTATGGTATCAGCTTACAAAGCGGAGGCAATTTTACATGAAGATCATACATCAAGTTCATTAATAGATTCCAAATCAAGCGACAAATCACTCACTACAAAAGTTTTTCAACAACTTTCATTGAAGATTGGCACTTGTTACTTGGAATGATACATATTATATTGAGGGGAGTTTTACATAAGTTGCACTCGTTTCCCTTTACTAAGTTTTATCCGGTTGGATTTTCTTAGTAAGGTTTTTAATGAGGCAACATACATGATCCAAAATTATCAGGGGGAGAAAATATGCGTTGCACTCTTTTTTCCTTAGCTTAGGTTTTGTCCCATTGAGTTTTCCTAGCATGGTTTTTGACGATGCAGCACCACCACGCGTTAATACATTGTTTTCTTTTAGCACGTGTATAGTTAAGGGGAAGTATGATAAATAAACTATATTATGGTGACTATCCACATTCTAACTCCCGTCTCTTCGTGTCTTTTATATTAATGTAAGAACACTATATATAGAGGTTCTTTGTATTGCATGTTTATCACTCAATGAATAAGAATTCTACATTCTATGTTTCTCTCTATAAGCATATGCTCCTTGTTCGTGTGTTTATATAGTTTGTATACTAGTTGCTAATAGGTTGTTTTACAACAAATTGTGATTATTCTCGTTTATACTGTTAAATTTCGTCAAACAAACGAATTTATGATTGTCGTAGGAGTAGGGTAGGCACCAGATTAGAAAAGTTTGAATTAACATGTTACAACCTCACCCCTTGCACTTTCTTGTTATTTATAATCCAAAGCTTTTATATATATATATATATATATATATATATACACATATATATATACACACATACACTAGTTTAAGTTCCCGTGTGTTACACGGGTGACCTCACATTGAACATATTATTTAACACTGTTTACATAATTTTTTTATTGAAAAAAATGTTTAATTACTAATATAAATATTAAATTACACTGGATTGAAGAAGATGACTGCATCTCTGTTATTTACTCTTGTTAAGGTGACGTACATCGACCATGAGTGAAAACGGGTTGTTTCAAGTACAAACTAACCCTATATAGTGATTATCCTTGGCTTGTTGATTGTCATCGCGAAACATATAGCTAATGGAAATTGACTCATTTGAAATCCGAAAGTAATCTTTTTATCCATAGGTATCAAATTAATTCTAGGTAGCGTGACTATAAACATAGTTAGAGTCTGTTTGGTATGTGGTAATAGAATGAATGAGGGAATGAAACTGACGAGGTAATGGAATGGACAATGGAATGAAATGAATCATTCCATTCCATTGTGATGTTTGGTTACTCATATGTAAATATAATGAATCCTTATTTTGTACAATTTGATAAAAAAGACAATGTAATGAAACACAATTGTATTAAAAACGAAAAAAAAATAATAATTGGTTCAATAATAATGATAATATATTATGGTAAAAAATTAATAATAAAAATTTTGATATATATTAATATTAGTATATTAATATTAATAATACAAATACAAATACAAATATAAATATAAATATAATAATAATATATTTCTTTCCATTCCTTAAAAGAATGAAAAAAAAACTCTTTTACCAAGGAATGAGAATTGCTATATGGAAGGAGTTACATTCATTTGGATTGCTCCATTCTATTACAACATCATAACCAAACATGTTTCTTATAATTCCATCATAATGATCCATTCCATTACATCTTTCAATTCTTTTATACCAAAAGCTACCTTAGATTCTAAAAAATAAAAACACTATAACTTTGATTTTATAATTCAAAAATAGTTCCAATGAATAATTAATAACTTATAAAAACTAACCTAAGGACCTTAGTTGTAAGCATTTTTGTACTCTTGGATTACATGATGTTCTTCTTTTACAAAAAAAAAAATCAAATTTCAAGTCACCTTTAATTATGTTTTCCCTGCATTCACCAAAAGAATACTTTTTTAGCATAAATATATTTCAGGCATGAACCAATGCGAAAGTAGTTGGTATTGATAACTCGGTAAGCCATAATTTTTCTTGGTCCGGCACACCATACACCAACATTCGGTATCTAACATAAACACGACAGACGGTCAACGTATGATAGAAAGAGTGCGGCGTATATGACCTTCATAGGCGTAGTGCATGCTTAGCATACCATATGTTCAAATCTGCCCCATTTGCCAAAAGACATTTCATATAAGTAATTACGTGCTAACCAACATACTGACTTCATACACGATTTCGAAACAAATTGCTTGTGTAATTGTTTTTTTTGCATAAATTATGTTTCCTTTATATCTTGTGAAGCCATGTAAATAATAACCAATTTATTTATTAAATATAGACAAAAAAAGTATTTCAAATAAGCAAAATACCAAACTCTTAAGGAGCATCATATTTATTGAAAAAACAGTACATTTGGTTAGACACAAATGAACAATCAATCATAGAATTGTCAATGTAAATTTTGGTCAAACCTAATTGTTTAATGGTATGTTAATTATAAAGTTGTAGCATACGGTCTATCAGAAAGTTATATAGTATACAGTCTATCGGCAAGGAATGTATGAAAACATCTTTTTTATTTTTTTAGGAAGCAATATATAGCATTTAGTTCGCCAAGCGGTTTTGAATGAATTGCCAGGTCCAACATTTTCGGATTGTGCTGGTTCAATAGATACCAATTGATCAATTAAAGCAAACCTTGGGAAATCTGTTACACTTCTTGGCCTTTGACCCAAAAAAGTGTCTGAAAAGTAGCAAGAACTTTGGGATCTAAGACGCTCGACATATTTTAGTGATCAAACAACAAATATTACAACTTGAATATTACAATAATCAAACAACAAAAATTACCAACTTGAATATTACAAGAGGCTAAAAGTGGAACTTTTTATAGGCAAAATTAGAAACATTAGGTCACTCAGCATATTTGAAAGTGAAAGAATATCTGAAGCTTGCATGTTGCATCTAGTTAGCTTACAATGTGTTTTAAATGATTTAAAGTTGTAAATAACGAGACTGTTTACTTATTGATGGAGGAAGATTCTTGTTAGTACATAGTGCAACGACTCTTGTATGGTATATGGCACTACGTAGGCATGGGCAATAGCCATGTTGATGTGTTCGATTCGAAGAAGGGATGTCTTAGCCTGGTAAAAGAAGGCAGCTAATGCTGATGTAGTATGATAGGTAATGGTGGTCGTGATAGCTCCACTTGACAAATATAGTTTACAGAAGTTAGGCTTCTTTCTCTAAAGATACTTGATGTGTGAAATGTGTATACATTAATTCAAAACATGTTTAAAAATGGAATCACTAACTAAACCACACACAATTGGCAAGTGTATCGGTCGCAGTGTAGTGTAGATAGCAAGACTGGATATCAATCCGTGAACACTATGGGCAACCTCTGAATACTGAACTGTTATCGAAAACCTAGCTAATTTTGATGTTGAATTTTGTGATTTTCTATTAACCTAATTAATCAATTAAATTTAATAACAATAAAGGGGATTCCAAGCAAACTACTCAAGACAGACTGAACTTAGCAGGCAGACGGACTTGGGGACCTGGATTTTTGATTAAATATGGGAGAAATAGGTTACCTAGGCAAGAATCTCTAGACTCGTGAATAAAATCCTAACTTTGGTTTCGAATGAAGACTCTGTCTAATCCGATAAACCCTCGGAAGGTAACCGAACCCAACAGTATGACAAGTGATGAAATGCTAAAACAGACAGACTTGAGTTATCGACCACCAAGTCCCACAACTATTAGGTATAAAGTAATTAATGTACTAAAACCTTAAAGTTGTGAAGCTGAAATAAGAAAAACACTAAAACCCTAGGAAACTCTAGATACGAATAGACAGGTAAACCCAGTTATCGGCTACTCAAATTGCCTAACAACGCCTAACTAACAACGTAGCAATTCTAGATTAGATTTCTCACCTCTAGATGAAATTGCATCTTTTAACCAATTAGTTTTAATAATTATTAAATTTGAATTAGATTTCTCACATTCAAGGTCTAGATAGAAAGTTTAACAACCTAGAGTGGCTCTTAGATTTAAAGTATATTTCTAAGTATCTAAAGTAATGGAACCAACAAATAAATTATTAAACCAATCAATACCAACACACAATAATGTAGATTCCGTTTTCAAAATTATAACATGTAAATTACCATATTTTTTCAAAACCAAAAATTAATCATTCAAACCATTCATCTAGTTCATCGAACTAAAAGACCCTAACAAGTTTAGCTACTAATAGTTGAAAGCAAAACAAAAATAAATTTAAAGCCAGTCGAATCAGAATTCATGTCTAATTATTCAATTTCGAATGAAACCAAAAATATAAATAACAAAACTCTGACCAAAAGCAATTATCTTTAAGCTATCTTTCTTTCAAAACTTCACTCTTTTTTTCTCTTCAAAAATACTAATAGTCGTCCGTCGATCTCTTCAGGTTTGTCGTATTTGTTCCTGTCTTCGAATTGTAGGTTCTTATCTTCTTTTTTTTTTTCTACCATAGGGTTATTTCTAATATATGTATGATATATCGATTTTCTATGGTCTGGCCCAAAAATATTGAGATGCTCCTCCTCTTTATTAATTAATTGCCCCATATTCCTTTACACCCCGCCGACTTGATATATTTTGTTTGCTTTTGTGATACGATCCACTGTTATCCCCTTCTCCAATTCTATCACACTGTCCATCTAATAAAATGCAGCAGCACATCATTGTTTTCGTCACTTTTGGTCCAATGTTTTGTTTTTGCATTTTATTTCTTTTAGCCCATTTAGACTAATGTTGAAGTCCAACACCAACTTTCAAAGTTAAATCTCGCTGCTAAATAACAATTTTCTTTTAACGGCAAATTTGGATCACTAAGGTTTAAAGTATCATTGTGCCACCAGCGGAACCAACAGATCATATCCATCTCCAATAAACATAATGTCTATACATTAATTCAGAAGGCAACCCAATAAATATAGGAAAAACCTCTCTTAAAATCGAATCCATAACCTATTGATCTTTAAATCTTATCACACTCCCAAGACTATAGAGACATGGACACATAACAATTAAACAATTTAAATTTGAGTACTAAACATAATTTAACTCTTAAATTTATTTAATTGCATTTATACTTTTCATGTAATCCTATGTAGTACAGGATGCCCTTTGATTATTTTCAATACAAATCCATTAACTCTACTTTGTATGATATAAATGTCTCATTATTAAAGATTTATATAAATTCATCGTTTTAGCACACTTTATTTTAAAACCCATAGAATTAAAATATTCATCAATCTACCTAATGGTGTAGGATTATTTATATAAAAATATATATATTTTAGACCACGTCAAATAGGTAAATTGGTTTTTAATAATTTGAACCGACTCTTTTTAGCCGATAATAATACTCTTAACTCAATTAATTACCCACAATAATCCGAACACTTTCATTTTGTTGTAAAATAGTTTGCCGTTATAAAAACATAACGGAGTTGAGTTTTTTTTTTTCCAAATTACAAACGGATGTTTTTTGGGCTTTTGATCAGACCGAGAATACGAGTCGATTGATGTAAAAATTACCTCGAAACAGTCCTCTAAACGACTTCATATTTGTTAATTAGAAGTTCAAACACCCAAATTGAAGCACCGTTTTCATTGTTTAGAGCACTGTTTCAAGGTAACTTGTACATCAATAGACGGTATCTTCGTTCTAATCAAAAGCCCAAAAGCTGTAATTTGAAAAAAAAACTTAACTTGGTTATGTTTTTTGAACGACGGACTATTTTACAAACCAAATGAAAGAGTTCGGATTCCTGTAGTAGAATTATTATCGGCCGAAAAAAGTCAGTTCGGATTATTAAAATCCAATTTGCCCATCAAATATCTCCGTACTTAACCTTTTGCTTGTTCATAAGCAATTCCTAAACAATATTTTCAACAAAGCACTTAACAAAAGTAATACGGTCAAACAGGGTCAAAAACAAGCTATGAAATAAAAAAGGCACATCGGTTTCATAAGACTTACATCGTTCAAAAGGTTGACTAGTCAAGATGATGCAGTTTTAAAACATGGCCTACCGTATCAAGTTTCACTTACCTTTTAAGCAATCAACTATGCAATTTCACCACCCCTCACAATATCACTATCTCTCGGCTACATATATAGTTTTGAAGTGAATCTCTCAAAACTGAACTTTGAACCAAAATTATCATAAGCTTGTACGTCAATCAAATCTCCACCTAATTGCTTAAAACTCCACACACATCAAGATGGCTTTAAAGGGTAGGCATGAGTTAAGGGTGGGTTGTTTTGTTGGGAAAAAATGGCTAAAATAAAAATAAATGATAAATCGGATAAAATAGACAAACACAAACACTTCGATCAATTTGACCCACACTTTATTTTAAAACCTTTTATTTTCTTTTCTTTTTCTATTTTTTTTCATTCTTTTTACCCGCCAGCTAATATAATTTTTTCACAATAAAAACATACAATAATACATATATCACAAAATCCGGTTACCAAGAATAAAAATGGCTGACCAACGAAACAGTTCAGGCTCAAAGTAGTTTCTAAGGGAAATTAGTGAAACGGGTCAAACAAAACATACAAAAAAAGGCTAAACAAAAATGGGTAATCCTAATGCCTCTATCATATCTGTATAAAATCCTAGCCCCAGGTCTCAAAATGTATCAAAACGCACAAGTTCTAAAATTCATGCAACATAGGCGGTCAATCACACATGAAACCAAATAACGAAATAATGAATATCTGTATAATATATCAAGGATTAAAACTCAATATGATGTGGAAATAAGGGCTACTGGTAAACACAATTAATCAACTCTCTAGCTTGACCCACTGTCCTATGCATCCCAATACAATTTTTTAATTTTCATAAAACTACTCAGTGAAGCCTAATATCCTGCAACTTAAAGAAACATGTGCTCTAGATTCGTAAACCCGACAATCGACCCGCTTTTAACCGAAAAATTGAAAAGGCATACGTTTTCTATGTGAAAAGGTCCCGGACGAGTACAAACCAACTATTTTTCTTATTTTTTTATTTTTTTTTCAACTCAAGTCTATCTAAAAACGTAATTTCCCATCCCCACACTTAAATTCTACATTGCCCTCATTGTAGGATGGAAAACCAACTAAAAAAAAGCTAAAATAATATACAAAAATAAGAAAACTACGAGTTGGAAAGGACTTAGATGGTTAGGATAAAAATCAGTGCCGTCTGCGCACGTCTTCAATCCGAACCTTTACACGATCGTATAGCATTTCCTTCGTGATCGGATCCAAACTGATATGCAAGGGCTAGACTTTACAATATGATATAAGCTCGAAATTGCCGCCTGGATGGAGATTGAGTACGAGCGGTATCCTCCAAACCTGCATAAAGCAAGCAAAGCAAATCCAAGTATAATATCAACTTTAAATGAAAAAGTGACTCAAGTCTGACTCAAAAATAAAGTGAAAGAAAATATACAAAAGTCTACAGCAACAAATATACCTACACCTCACACGCTCATGCCAACCTCGGGAAGATCAATCGTTTCTCCCCCTCTCACCTCAGATGGGCCCTCAATGTAGATTTTCAACCTATGACCATTCACCTTGAACCTTTGTCCTTCCTTATTCTCAATCTCAACAGTGTTATACAAAAAAAACCTTGGTGACTAAATGTGGACCCGTGTAATGCGAGTTCAGCTTTCCCGTAAACAACCTCAACAAGGAATTATAAAGCAGCACCTTATCCACACACTTAATTTCTTTCACACTCTTAATATGGCGGTCGTGCAACAGCTAAGTCTTCTCCTTATAAGCCTAAGACTTCTCATACACCTCGTCGCGTAACTCCTCCAACCCATGTATTTGGAGAAACCGATTCTTACCCGTAGCGTCCATGTCAAGATTTACCTTTCTGAAGGCCCAATACGTGTAGTGTTCCACTCAACCGGAAGATGACATGCTTTCCCATAAATCATCTTAAGGGGTATGGTCCCTATAGGCCTTTTATATGCAGTACAGAAAGCCCAAAGTGCGTCATCCAGATTGTTGGCTCAATCAAAGCGGCTCTGTCCAACAGTTTTTTCCAAAATATGATTAATACCACGATTGGCAATCTCCATCTATCCACTCGTCTGAGGTTGATAGGTGGTCGAAAGCCGATAGGTACCATAGTGTTTCAACACCTTCTCCATCTGCAAGTTACAGAATAAGGGTACCACGATCACTAATGATAGCCTTAGGAGTACCAAATCTAGGAAACAACACTCTCAGAAACTTCACTACTACCCTAGCATTATTAGTGGCCAAGGCTTTCGCCTCAACCCACTTAGAAACATAGTCGACCGTGACTACGATGTATCGGTTCCCATGAGACATGGGGAACAGACCAATGAAATCGATGCCCCAAATATCAAATATCTCAACCATCTGAATGGGGTTCTAAGGCATCTCATTCCGGGATGAGATATTACTCGTCTGCTGACAGGCATAATAGTTACGCACAAACTCGTGTGCATCCCTAAGAATGGCTGGCCAACAAAAAACTGCATCAAACACCCGCTTGACGTTGTAAGTAGCTCCGTAATGGCCACCAGTCGGCCCCTCGTGTTAGTGCCACAGGATACTGCAGGACTCTGAGCCGAACACGCATCTCCTCACAACCTAGTCCGCATGGATCTGAAACAAGTAGGGATCCTTTCAAATGTAGTGCTATATCCGCAAAGAATTTCTTCTTTTGCTGATATGCCATGCCCTTTACAAGGTCACCTATGGACAAGTAATTCCCTAGATCAGTGAACCAGGGAAAGCCTTCCTCGTGGGCTTTCAGAAACTTAACACCTAATAGGGAAATTCATCCCCAATCCTATCATCCCGAGTTTTCTCCATCTCGGGTTCCTCCAGTCTGGAGATTTCGTCTGCAGCTACGTTCTCATAACCCTTCTTATCCCTAGATAATTATATTTAGTCATCTAATTAATCTTACTAACTAAGCGATTATATTTATTTTACGTGATGCATGTTTTATATAACCACCAAAATAGATAAATAAACGATCATGTATAGTTTCTAAATAATATGGTAGTTAAAATAATAACATAAAATTACTCATGTTACTGTATATTTGTAAAAATGCAACTCATAGATAAATTACCAAAAATCCATCTAATAGATTTATAATTAGACAACCATAGTTATCTTGTATTTTTATACAAAATGATTAAATTTATAAAAAAAGAATTTATGAGGTTTCGAAATTTTAATTAATCTTTTTTATTACAAAATATATTGCTATTAGTTTAGATAATTGTTATAAACATTTTAGTACTTCTATATTTTATGTAAAATCATAAATATTGTTTTTGAGATTTTTATTTTGATAAACTTATATTTTATATAATTTGTCCATAAAATATAAACATGAATAAATCTTTAATAATCCTTATGATGTCCAAAATTTTATCTACTAACTATTTTAATATGATCATGAGCAATAACATAACATATGATAGAAATGGATAGAGATGTTTTATAGAGCATGAAAATTTAATAGATTTAGACTCAAGAATCACCTGATTTGTCCTTATTTGAAAGAGATATCATTAAAACAATTTATAAGCTCTAGATTCTTCTTCACTTAAATTCGGGTGATTGGGGAATGGTTTATGGAAGGTGAGAATGGTAATTGTGTGAAAAGGTGTTAGGAACCAATTAAATACTAACGGTTTTATTTAAGTCATAGACTTAGACCGACTAGCGTACATGATCAAAACGTATAACACTAGATTAAACGATGATCAGATAGAATGTAGTTAAATCCCAACAAGTACTTTGACCTGTATATTATGGATAAACAATAAACATTCTGGAATTTGAAACTTAAATGACAAGGTTAGACCCGTTTCGGTTAATTTTCGTAAACTAGTTACATATACTTAACTGTACGCATATCAGCGATATTGGGTAACCGGATAAGTCATGGACAATTTCTATATGCCATTATACTTTAAATAAGTTGTAATATCAGTAGGATATCAACTTTTATGTCCTTTACGGTTTTAAAGCGAAACTGTGCGTTATAAGGGCATTTGGTAATTTTATACCGTGTAAAATAACTTGAATATACTTTAATGTTATGACCATAAATATTCTGGAAAAAAAAACTTACTTATGATATAATATCAATAGGATATCAATTATATGTGTAATTTATCATTTATGAACAAACTATGCACAAAAGGGGCATTTTGGTCATTTTACAAGTAGTTTTATAAATATTTGGGATTTGAGTTTATATCATGTACCTACTGTAAAAATATTTAAAATAAGTTTTAAAATTAGTAGGTAACAAGTGTTGGTTGATAAATATGGTTTAAAACCATACTATGCGTCGAAACGGCGTTATGTCGTAAAATGACGATTTATGCGATGTTTAATGAAAATCGAGTTTAAGGTCAGATTAACATGTCCTATATATGTTATTTAATATAACATATCAGTAGGTAAAAGATTTACTTTGAAATTATATGATTAAACCCATTTTATAAGCCACAAGGTTTCATCGTCCTTTATCGACATAATACAAGGACTTGTTCATAAACTCAGTTTATAATCTGCTTTGACATCCCGAATAATCCTACTTATAATTACATCCGTAGGAAACTCATTTCAAGTTCATTATCATTTAAACTTCTTTTTATGCAAAAGGGAATTTTAGTCAAAATGGCATAATTATGGAACTTGTGCATAAACTCAGATTCTGATTATGATAATGTAATATAATCTTAGGTGGTTATGCTACATTATATTAAGATCATAATGCAATCTTAGATCAGTAGCTAACTAATCTAAATCGGGTAAGAATCGAAAGTAAAAGCAGAAGTCAAACTTCGCGACTTTCGGTTGCGAACTGACCCTAGAACTGAAATTGACGAGCCGAACTTGTTCATACATGTTCTAATAATTATTACCAACTTGTTTAAGTGTTAAAACAGGTTTCATAACATATATAAGATCAAATTATAACATTTTCAAAAAATGGTCCGTTTGACTTTTTAATATAATAACTTTGACCCGTCAATTGGTCTAGGAAACGTGATTTTCAGGAGGTGCCCTTTATACGGATTAACACCTACCTTATTACGATCACTTAGCCATGTTCGTTACAAACAATGGCTGGACCATAATGGTCTTAACCGAAAGTCAAGGCGTTTTTCGTAAAATGCTTGACTTTTGGCTATAAAGGCCTATAAACAAAAATGTAAGAGGAAGGAACACTTACAAGTGATTCCTAAAATGCAATAGAACTAAGTTGGCTGCTCCTTTCAGTTAGGAACTTCCACAAGAGGGAGATAGAATGTGAAATGAGAAAGGTGCAAGTTCAAATGGTGAACCTTGGCACTTTTGAGAGCTTGAAGGAGGTGATGCAAGGTGTTAAGGGGTGTTAGACGAAGCCTACAAGTGTCCTAAAATGTAGAATAGCTGTTTGAAAGACCATGGTTTCGAAATAATGGTTTTTCGCAACATGTGTGGAGGCCAAGGCAAATTTTCTACAAACACAGCCTTCTGGCGGGCCGCGAGAGGCACAGGCCTAGCCTCTCGCGCCCCGCGAGTGCCAGTAGGCCACTTTCAAAGTTTAACACTTTTAGCCCCTTAACTTATAGAACCTTCTAAAACACCTTTTTAGCATATTTAGCCCTCCGTAACCAATATTTGGCGTACCCGGGAGTATGCCCGGACATTGTCGAGCTCTCGGTTCGTTAAAAGGTCACCCAGAGGTGTAAATTACACATGTTGACACTTTTAACCCCTCCATTATCCAACTTTCACATATTTACATAATTAACCTCTCTCGTCCAATAAACGGGACATATGAGAGTTAGGACTTCGTAAAGGATCACTCAAAGGCCCACTTTAAGCATGTTGACTCTGATTCACTCAGATGCTAGGCATGTTGACATATCAGTCACTCAGAGGCCTAGTTTAAGCATGTTGACATATCAGTCATTCAGAGGCTATTGTTTAAGCATATTGACATATCAGTCACTCAGAGGCTAATGTTTATGCATGTTGAAATCAGAAGTTCACCTAGAGGCTCAGTTTGAGCATGTTGACACCTTTAGTCCCTATTAGTCTTTAATAGACTAAAATAAAAATACATCACGTGTCACTATAATATTAGACACGATTTTACGAGGTGTTACATCCTCACCCCCTTAAAAGAAATCTCGTCATCAAGATTTTATTCAAAAAGATGGGGGTACTTTTATCGCATAGTGGACTCAACCTCCCATGTATACTCGGGACCTCTAAAGGCATCCCACTTAACCTTTACTATAGGTATTAATTTCCTTTAGAGATTCTTAACCTGTTGATCTTCTATCGAAATTGGTTTCTCAACGAACCTAAGGTTTTCATCTATTTGCACATCTTTGTGCAACATTGCTAGCGACACATCGGCTAGACATTTCTTAAGATTAGACATGTGGAATACATCATGAATTCCACTAAGCTCCTCTAGTAGCTTAAGCTTATAAGCTACAGTGCCAACATATTCGATTATCTCGAATGGTCCTATATATCTTGGGCTTAGCTTGCCCTTCTTACCGAATCTCATTACACCTTTACAAGGTGATACTTTCAGCATGACTTTGTCCCCTACTTGGAACTTAAGAGGTTTACGCCTCTTGTCAGCATAGCTCTTCTGCCTATTACGGGAAGCCTTAAGATGATCGTGAATTTGCACAATCTTATCCGTGGTCTCCAGGACAATCTATGGTCCTGATAGTTGGGCTTCCCCAACTTCTGCCCAACCCACGGGCGTTTGACACTTTCTCCCATACAAGGCCTCATAAGGAGCAGCCTTGATGCTTGTATGATAACTATTATTATAGGAGAATTCTATTAGGGGTAAATGGTTATCCCAACTTCCACCTAAATCAATTACACATGCTCTAAGCATGTATTCCAAAGTTTGAATAGTATGCTCACTTTGTCCATCCGTCTGTGGGTGGTAAGCCGTACTAAAGTTTAATCTTGTGTCTAAAGATTGTTGGAAACTTTTCCTGAAATAAGATGTATATCTAGTATCTCTATCAGATATAATAGATATCGGCACACCGTGTAGGGACACAATCTTGTCCACATACAACTTAACCATTATGTCTGAATTATACGTTTCTTTAATCAACAAGAAATGCGCTGACTTAGTCAGCCTATCTACAACGACCCAAATCGTGTCATTACCACGTTTGGTCTTACGTAAGTTGGTAATCAAGTCCATAGTTACCGTTTCCCATTTCCACGTGGGAATCTCAAGTTGTTGTAGAAGTTCTTACAGTTTCTGATGTTCGGCCTTAACTTGCGAACACATCAGACACTTGGCTACATAAGTGGCTATGGATTTCTTCAAACCCATCCACCAATAATTCTTTTTCAGATCATGATACATCTTGTCACCACCAGGGTGAGCTGAGTATCTTGTATTATGCGCTTCTTGGAGGATTAAATCTCTAAGTCCTCCTAAGATTGGAACCCAGATTCTTCCATTAAATCTAAAGATTCCATCATTTCCAGCCACTAACTGATCAACATTTCTGCCTAATCCCTCATTAGGAATATTAGCCTCTAATAGGACTTGCTTCTGCGCATCTAATAGCTTCTCATTCAAGCTATTTTTGACCTCAATGCTCTTGGCGTTAATCCTAATGGGTTTAACCTTTTACTTGCGACTCAAGGCGTTTACAACGACATTTGCCTTGCCGGGATGATAGCGAATTTCGCAATCATAATCGTTAAGTGTTTCCATCCAACGGCGTTGTCGCATGTTCCATTGCTTCTGATTGAATAGATGCTGGAGACTTTTATGGTCAGTGTATATAATACACTTTGTGCCATATAAGTAATGTCTCCATAACTTAAGTGAAAATACAACGGCACCCAATTCCAAATCATGGGTGGTGTAATTTCTTTTGTGCACCTTTAACTGTCGTGATGCATAAGCAATCACCTTGCCTTTTTGCATTAGCATACATCCCGTGCCAGTGTACGAAGCATCACAAAAACTACAAAATCCTCAATACCCTTAGGTAGAGATAACACGGGAGCATTGTTCAGCTTGTGTTTTAGAATCTCAAAAGATTCTTGTTGTTTTGGACCCCAAACAAACTTAACATTTTTACGGGTCAAGGTAGTTAAAAGAGTGGCTATCCTTGAAAAGTTTTCAGTGAACCTCCTATAATAACCAACCAATCCTAAGAAGCTACAAATCTCCGATGGAGTTTTGGCGCTTCCCAATTCATTATAACTTCTATTTTGGCGGGATCCACTTAGATACCACGCTCACTTACCATATGTCCAAGAAATTGGACTTCTCTAAGCTAAAATTAACATGTAGAGAATTTAGCATAAAGCTTCTCCTGCCTTAGCAATTCTAGAATGCACCGAAAGTTTTTCTCGTGATCAACTTGATTACGAGAATAGATAAGTATGTCGTCTATGAAGACAATGACAAACTTATCCAAATGCAGTTTGCAGACTCTATTCATGAGATCCATGAATGCTGCAGGTGCATTTGTGAGCCCAAAGTGCATCACTAGAAATTCAAAATGACCATATCGGGTAGTGAAGGCAGTCTTAGGAACATCCTCGTTCTTAATCTTCAGCTGATGATATCCGGATCTCAAGTCAATCTTAGAGAAATAGCTAGCACCTTGAAGTTGATCGAACAAGTCGTGGATCCTAGGTAAGGGATATCGGTTCTTAATCGTTATCTTGTTCAACTCTCGATAATCAATGCACAACTGCATTGAACCGTCTTTCTTTTTAACAAAAAGAATAGGAGCTCCCCAAGGTGAGGAACTAGGCTGGATAAAGCCTTTCTCTAAAAGTTCATCTAATTGAACTCTTAACTCCTTCAATTCCGTCGGTGCTAACCGATATGGAGCTCTGGCTATCGGTGTTGATCCAGGTAGGATATCAATTCTAAACTCCACTTGCCTATCCGGAGGTAGGCCTGGTAATTCTTCGGGGAAAACATCGGAATACTCCAAGATAACTGGAAGGTCATCAATATTTGGCTTGGGCTCGTTGATAGTTACTTGTGCCATGTAAATGACACAACCTCTCCCCAAACACTTGGATGCCTTAAATAACGAAACCTTATCTGGCAATCCGTAGTGTAAATCTCTAGGGATGGTGATCGTTTCACTAGATGGGGTTTTAATCTCGATGAGTTTCTTATTGCAGGCAATGCGGGCTTGGTTATGGGATAACCGATCCATGCCTAAGACTGCATCAAACCCTGCCAATTTCATTGGCAAAAGAGAGATAGGGATAGAATGATTCTTAATAGATATAGAACATCCATCAAGAATGGAAGATGATGTCTCTAAAATTCCATCAGAGTTCTACCTCATAAGTTTTATCTAGAGTTCTTATGGGCATGTTTAATAGTTTACTAAACTTATGGTCAACAAAAGATTTGTCTGTACCCAAATCGAAAAGAACTCTAGCATATACATCATTGATGAGGAATGTACCTGTTATGATGTTATTGTCATTAACGGCCTCCCTAGCATTCATCTAGAAGGCACGAGCATTCCCTTTCTTAGCCTCTCAAGGCTTTGCATCATTACCTTTGGTGTTCTTGGGGCAATTGAACTTAATATGCCACTTTTCATTATAGTTGTAGCAGACGGCATTCTTAAGATCCTTGCACTCTAGGGTTTTATGCCCCCTTTTCTTATAGATACCACAGGGTCTAGTTTGTGGATCAATACTACAGTATCCCTGATGCTTGCGGTTGCAATTTTACATGTCGGCGTTACACCCGACTTATCTTGGTTCCTCCTGAACCCAAATCTCCCTTTATTCTTCTTATTAATTCTTTGGGAGTTATCCTCTTCTCTCTTCCTTTTCCTGTCAGTTTCAGCTTTAACTGACTTTTGTCTCAACAAATCTAAAGTGCGGGAGATAGATAGGTCAACAATAGACCTATAGGTACTAGGCTGAGCAGCCTTTACCATGCCTATTATCTCAGGCACTAACCCATATATAAAACACACAATGTGTTTAGTTTTAGGGGTGATTAAATATGAAACTAACCTAGACAGGGAATTGAAGTAAAAAACATACTTCCGACAACCTAGGTTCTTCATTGAAAGAGTCAAAAAGTCTATCTCTAATTTCTCCACTTCATGGGGTGGATAGTAAGTCTCTTTAACTAACTCAATGAACTTAGGCCATCCTAAGTTGTATAGATGTACTTTACCTGTAGATTGGATCATAGCCTTCCACTAAATCAGGGCATCGCCCTTAAAGGACTGTGATACATACTTTACCACATCCTTATCAGCACAGCCACTGATATCCACAATCATTTCCATCTCATTAAGCCATTTCAAGGCTTCTACTGCTCCTTTTTCCCCATTAAAATCACGGGGTTTACAGGAAACGAAATATTTATAGGTACATCTGTCTTTTGAAGAACGAGACCTATCAGCAAATTCTAATTTCATTGGTTCATTCTTCGCATTCGAAGAGTGAACTGAGCTCTCCATATGAGCTGATGATGGTGGGATTGATAAAGGTCTGGAGCGAGTAGCACTCGACTACCTAAGTTTTTATATGGCCTTTCCAACAGCTGCATCTATGTGAGCTTGGATATCATCATTATTAATGACTATATTTTCAGCGTTGTTAGAGTTAACATCCCGGTGACTCCTTTGAGTCTCGTCCGAGTTAGCCATTCTTGAAGCTTTGGTTCTAAATACCAAATAAAACTTCTCTTAACCATGGTATGACAACCATATTGGCTTTAAACATTGGATATAACAATCCATCGTCTATCTACGCTAGTGTGAATATCATCACAGCTCTTAGGCTTATAATATCTATATTTGGCCTAGGTCTCAAAAAGGGACCATCAAAGGCAAATTACAATATGGACGTAGTCGATATATTATTAGACAGTGGATTGTAATGTCACAACTGTCATTGTCATAATTGACAATTATATATAGCTCATAGGCTTGTCACTAATGGACATAATCTGGCGCGTTGGCTTGTCACTTTGGACATAACATATGGCACGTTGGCCTAATCATTAACAAATTTAATTTATGGCATGTTGGCATGTCCCTAATGGATATCGTACAACACGTTGGCCTACATCACTAACAGATGTAATTTATGGCACGTTGGCTTCTCACTATGGACATTATACGGCATGTTGGCCTACATCATTAACAGATGTAATTTATGGCACGTTGGCCTGTCACTTTGGACATCATACGGCACGTTGGCCTACATCACTAATAGATGTACACGTTGGCCTGTCACTTTGGACATCATACAGCACGTTGGCCTACATCACTAACAAATGTAATTTATGGCACGTTGGCCTGTCACTTGTCATCACATTGATCACATAGGCTATATAATAGGTCTTAGGACGTAGTTCTTTTACCTAGACGGCTAGTGTGGTTCCTCAAGTCACACTACTAGGAGTATGAACATTCCTTAATGTTAACATAAGAGTACCTTAATGATTGACTAATGGTCCCGGTCATGTTGGACCTTAACGACCTTGGAGGCTTGAACCTAGTCCACCACATAGATGGATAACTTCTCTTAACTATCCTGATAGAAGACCTTTTATCCTTAATTATCATTTCTTGGCCAATGTGTGGTCTGTGCCACTTGGCATAATAAAATCCATTAAGGTCTTTTGGAATTATATTGTAGAGCACAAATTTCGAGTAAATGGAGACATCCTCTCTTGAAGAGGATGAATACATATATATGTAATTCCAAAAATACTTCATTTAATTCCAATAGAAATTACAATACTAGAAACAAATGAAATAAACTGTCCATGCAAGGACTTAAGAAATAAAATGTACATACAGGGACTAAAGAAATAATAATGTCCTTGCACGGACAAAATATATTAGAAGAGACTTAATTCGTCCTTCTTTCACTTAACCAACTTGGAGAGTTTCTTGAAGAACTTGTTCGTCTTCTTCTTTGTTTTCTCCGCTTGTTGTTGCATTTCTTTCATTCATTCTAAGGCTTCATTGATGGCCTCAAGTGGAGACGGAGGTTGTGATTGTGGTTGTGGTTGTGGCATAACAAGATACTGGTATCCATAACTGGGATATCCAGTAGGTGGATAAACAGGTGGGAAAGGAGACAGGTAAAGTATGTTATGCATGACCGCTTGCATATAAGGCTCATGCGACAATGCTTGGTAATGAACTGGCGTAGATGGGTTAAAAGGAACATATCCAGATGTATATGGATATGTTGGGATAGGGTTATTATAACCTGATGGTGGTGGTTGAACTGCAGATGATGGTGTTGGTTCTACCACCGGTGAAGCATTGGAGGGTCATCCCATTAGTAGATCCTCATGAATGGTGGGGGTAAGGTTTGGGCAAAGGTGGCAGCGATCCCGACCATTGACCCGCACGTACCGTCATACGTGCTCCTCTTTTCCTCCTTGGCGGTTCAGGTGGCGATTGAGGTTGTTCCACCGGTTCCATGTGGACATCTTCTTGTACAGGAGCAGTTGGGGAGTGATGGGAAGAAGTGTTTGCAAAGGTAAATTGGTTCCAATATTGGTCCCATTCATTAGGACCTTGGTATGGCGATCCAGCGTATGAGTTCGAATCGCTTGAAATTTAGATGGGGTGGGTGTTTGATCCTGATGGTGGCATCTCCGGATCGGAGTCCTCGTCCATGAGATTGGGTTGGTCTAATTAATTTTGGTCAGCTGGGGGTGTATTAAGGTATTGATTGGGGTTAAACTCATCATGATAAGAATGATGAGAGTGGTGGGAGTGGTGTGAATGATGTGAATGATACGAGTGGTAAGAGTTTTGGGTATGAGAAGGCGAATGCTGCGATAATGGCCATGAATCCCCCGAATCCTCATAGGGGTTCGGGTGATGGGGATGTGAGGGAATATGTCCAGAAGGTCCTCCCCTCATTGGTCCTTTACCTCTTCTGTAACATCCGTCGAAAAACGAGTTTTCAAAACCCGCTTCATTTATTAATCGAATAGTCAGTTTCAATTTTTCGTTGCTTATTTAATGCTCATTTTAATTTTAACAATACATAACTAATAAACATATTTGAATATGGAAACTAAAATTGTTAAAAAGTAAAAATAAACTAAATAAAAAAGAAATTAGGCTGCCGGGTTTCGAACCCGGGTCAGCCGGAAGACACAATCATCAAATATTTAACCACTCCGCCACTTGGTGTTTTTGGGTAATCAAGGAAACAAATAAAACCTTAAGTTCACCGTGAATCTATCTGTTTGCGCCAAAACTGAAACCGATCATCGGCTTTCAACTATCCAAAGACGTTTGAGTGATCGTGGGTTACTGATTATAATCGATAAAACCATTACATCCCATGTTCTTAATCAATTCAGTCTTTATTGAACTCGATTCATATGATTTTTGAGTTTAATAACCGAAATCATTTACCTCCAATTTACACCGGTAATATCATTATCTCACGACTCAGAAACACTCACAGAACCTTCAATTTCATTTGCGCTCTAATTTCTGTTCGTCGGAATCGTTTTCTGATATCGCCGGACTATCGCCGGAAAACCGTGACATTCATCGAATCGGTAAATTTCTCAATTCTTTCATCTTCTATCCATTGTTAGACTTTTACTAACTCAAATCCTTTAATCAGAATCGGTCCCAGACGACGTTGTCGGATAATCTGCAACCGCCGAAAAATTGAAAATTCCGAAATCGCGCTGTAAATCGGTACAAACATCTAAACTCTCTGATAATTCTTGTTTAGTCATTTAATTTCACAATTAGTACGGAATTCATAAAACAGAGCCGACGACTTTGCCGGAGTTCTGAGAAAAATCATCTCTCCGGTACATTCATTTCCAAAACCTTCTCTATCCATTACATTTCAATCATTTATAATTTTCTAATCGAATTAAACAAGAACTGTCGAACATCAGTTGTCTGTGTCTTTGAACGAAGAAGATGAAGTCGAACCTAATGTATAAGTTTAATTAAAACAAGATATTAAACCGGGTTAGACACACAGTCCAGCGGTGGACTGTGTGCAAACACATAGCGCATGTCACGAGTTCGAATCTTACAAACGCACCGGCTTTCCGAATTAAAACCAATTTTTTTTACTGAATTAGAGTAGGACCCAGGATTTTGTTAAGATTAATTTAAATTGTAAGTTTAACAGATAAGTCACACAGCCTAACTGGTTGGGCTGTGCGCTGACAAACCAAGGGACCCGAGTTCGATTCGGTTTCCCTGCAACCGGTTCAATCATTTAGATCCTTTTAGTATAAATCGAATAAATTAAAACATTTAATTAGTATATATATATAATTAAAACTCAGAATATTTCGGGTTAGACACGTAGCTCAGTTGGTAGAGCTGCGTGCACGCGTACGGGAGGTCACAAGTTCGAACCTCACTCAGCGCAAACAAACACAAGTCCGAACTGGTCAACAGTCAAAGTCAATGGTCAACGGTCAACGGTCAACCCAAAAAGTCAACATTTTGTTTATATTTTTATTTATTTATTTAACTTAAAAATCAATTAAAAATACTTAAAAATAATTTTTTTAAAGTTAGAAAATGACCTTAAACTCACAAAAATAAATCTAAAAACCCTATTAAAATTGTTAATAAAATCCCCTTATTTACCGTACCTTTTCGTTATTATTTAGGTTAGTTATTCCTCGTCGATCAACCCTCTAAACTCGTGCGCATTCAATAACATCAAACGAACGCACCCAATGTGAGTGAATCTCTACAAATTCCCCGTTTTAATCACTTTTTGTGGTGTATCATGTGTCTTATTTATATTACATTTAAACACTTGTGCATCCATCATATCCATGATCAAATGTTTATCCAATATGTATCAATTGTTTGTGTGGTTAATGTTTAGATTAAATTTATCATTTTCAGTACATACATCATCATAGCCCGTCTGTTCCCCATTACCTATGAGCGGAACGTGGCGTTGCCAACATACGATCGGCTCCGTTGGATTGAGCCTTGATCGCACATACATCATCATAGGCCGTCCGTTCCCCATTACCTATTTGCGGAACGTGACGTTGCCAACATTTACATTATCATTCATGTCATATACTCATGGAAGGTGGTTTGTTATTGTATGTTCATTTATGTTTGCTCACATATGATTATTGCACAATTTTTCCATATTAAATACAACAAGAAATCAATAATAAATGTTTTCTAACAAGGTTCACTCGCCAAGTTTTGTTGACCCAAAAACCCCCATTTTTACACATGATACAGGTGATCCAGTTGAAGCAAGAACCATATAGGACGGCCTAGAAGAATAAATCAGTTTAGATTTTGGATTGTTTATTTAATTTTCCTTTCCTTGTATTGTATGAATTTGACTTGAACATTTGAGATGTAATTTGAATTTAATAAATATGAAACATATTAGTAAACATCATGAACTTTGGTGATAACCCAATTATGCCCCGACTCTTATTCCGCTGCGGGTCGGGGTGTGACAGATTGGTATCAGAGCCATGACTATAGGGATATAGGATAGGTTATTAGACCCTTAGAGCCTATACTATAGTTGATTAGAATTTTAAAACTATTTATGTGTTACATACAAAATTCATGATGGTTATATGCTTTATGATTATTGTTACATTCAATGTTATGAAAGCATGTTCATAAGTACATATTACTATACAATGCTCATCATGAATCATATCCCATAACATATCATATCCATGAGAGCACACACCACACAATTTCCATGATTTTTACAACGATTTTTGTATTTTTTCCAAATCACATCAAAGTGAGTTCTCATGACGGGCATGTAGTAACTGGAAGGGTACAAGTACCGGTAGTCGGAACTTCCTGTCTAGGCTTGGCATTCGTATAAATCCAAAATAAAGGACCAGTTTGCCTACCTGGGGACTAACGATGAGAGTACGAAGGACCTATTAGGCCAAAGCATGCTATACCAAACGTCGTGTGAGCTAATCCCACTTTGAGTTGTCATTGTGTCTATACCTGGACACCCTCCGACCATACATCTGGCAAACATATTTCATGGTTTTCATTCGGGTGATGCAACTGTTAAACCGCCAACACCAATGTGAATCCTACTAAGCCAATAGTCATGGGGGCCCACATGACTATACAGGTGATGGTATGGGGGACATTGGGGGCCTAAACATGAGCAATCCCAAGACATCCTATGGATGTAGTTGCATTACTGATGTCTATGTTATTTTATTTTTACGACACATGACACCTAAAAAGACTCCTTAAACTCACAATATTCTTATGTATGTTCCTGTAGATGTCGGCTAAGCAGCAACGTGGGGGTAGAAGGTCAGGAAGGTCAAACGAACGCTTGGCCACCCAAATTGCAAAACAAATGGCCGCGGTGCTTCCTGACATCGTAATTCAAGTCCAACAAGCTCTCGCCGCAAATCCCATCAACCCTCCCAATCAAGAAGACCAGAACGTCGACAACCCTCCCTCCAAAAAGTGCTCTTACAAACATTTCAAGTCTTGCGATCCCTCGAAATTTGAAGGGACCGAAGGTGTCACTGCTCTCCTCCACTGGTTTGAGGAAATGGAAAACACCTTCCTCAATTGCGATTGTCCCGAGGATCGCAAGGTACGTTACTCAACCGGGAGACTATTTGGAGTAGCTCTTACCTAGTGGAATACAGAAAAAGGTAAGAGAGGAATCGAAGATGTAATGGCCTTAACATGGGAGGAGTTAAGGGAAATCATGACGAGACGCTTCTGTCCAAGAAGCGAGATCAAAAAGTTAGAGGATGAATTTCACTCGTTGAAGCAAAAGGAGGGAGATCATACTTCCTACAACAAAAGGTTTCTAGAGTTGAACCAAATGATCCCCAACTTGTTCACCCCAGTATACCGCTTAGTCGAACACTATATTCGAGGCCTCCCCTCGAAAATTCAAGACTCAGTTCTAAGCACTTCGCCTGCAACACTTGAAGCTGCTATGGAACTAGCTACCGAGCTTACCGAGAATCGTATCCGTAACGGAAAATTTAAGGACGAGAAAAAGAAAGCCCCCATTGATGGACAAACTTCAAACCATTCCACCTCCTCCTCAAAGTTTGCTAGTAAGAGGAAACGAAACACCAGAAACTTTGCTGTCACACAAACAAATTTCCCTATCCCTGCTGCACCCATCACTCAAGTTGCCCCTTCACCTGCACCATATAAAAAGCCATACTCCGGCCCATACCCAAAATACAACCGTTGCCAATACCATCACTTTTCTGATCATCCCTGCCAACATTGCACCAGCTGTGGCCGCGCAGGTCACACCATTCAAACCTGTCGCGCACTTCAGCGAGCGAACCGCCATCAGCCCTCAACCCAAACCCACCATCAGATAGTGGGTCAAGCCCAACAACCTTTACTCCTACCACCTACCCAACATGTAGCCCAATCCTACTACCAACCCAACTATCCCATGATGTAACCTATGCGGGCTTGTTACAACTGTGGAGACCCGAACCATTTTAGGAACACCTGTCCACGCTTGGTGAACATCATCCATGCCCAAGCTCAAGCTAATCCAGTAAACCAGGCTAACCAAGCTCCTCCACCTGCAAGAGGAAGAGCTTTCAACATTAACGCCAATCAAGCTAGGGCTGACAACAATGTGGTTAACGGTACATTTCTCATCAATGGTAGTTATGCATCCATGTTATTTGATACTGGCGCGGATAAGAGTTTTGTGTCCTTAGAATTTGAACCCATCCTCAACCAAACTCGTGATAAACTCATGGAATCCATAACGGTAGAAGTTGCTGATGAAAATCCAGTCTCATTAAACTCTATTATACGCAATTGTACTCTCACCCTAAACGATCACGATTTTCCAGTTGACCTCATACCAATGAAGTTGGGAAGTTTCGACATTATTATTGGTATGGACTGGCTCAGCCAACATCATATTGAAGTTGTATGCCGCGAAAAGTTTATTCGCATTCCTCTTGCAAACGGTCAGACTCTACGAATTTTTGGAGAAACCCCTTCGAAAGGACTCAAATTAATGTCCTGTCTTCAAGCCCGAAAATATCTCCGCAAGAATTATGTCGCATTCCTAACTCATGTCGTAAAAAAGGGAACCAAGGAGAAGAAACTCGAAGACATCCCAGTAGTAAAAGATTTTCCGCAAGTTTTTCCTGACGACATTTCAGAACTTCCTCCCGTGAGAGAAGTCGAATTCCGCATTGATCTTATACCTGGAGCTACACCTATTGCAAAATCTCCTTATAGGTTGTAACCTACATGCGTATTGGGTTCATTAGACACCTAGGCTTCAATGGACCTAGTACTCGTTGTTCATCTTGAATTCTTGTTATGTATCTTTTCGTTATGATAGAACAACTTGAAATGTTATCATAGTGTTGGTAGTTTGTTCGTTCGATTAATATTGTTATATATATTTCTTAAAAATATATATATATTATTATTGTTTTCAAATCCTGTGTGAACTCGGCCTTGCCCTTCACTTGTCATTAGGCCTAGCCCATGTTTTCTTATCATTGGGCCTAGCCCATGTCATCTATGCCTTTGGGCCTAGCCCATGTTTTCTTATATGTTCTTGGGCTTTTATTAGTTTTTGGGCCTCATCCATACATATTATGGAATTTGGGCCTAGTATATGATTTTTACAATTTGGGCCAAGCCCAAATGTATATATATATATATATAAGCCCATTTTTATTATAAGTATTTACTTATAATTTTTCTAACTTTTAATATACTTATCTTTTCGGATTTTTGGTTTCGATAACATATATACATATATATGTATATGTATATATATATACATATGTATATACATATACATATATATACATATACGTATACGTATATATATATATACATATCTATATATATACATATACATATACATATATACATATATACATGTATATATACATATACATACGTATACATATATATACGTATACGTATATGTATATATATGTATATGTATGTATACATGTATATGTATATGTATATACATATACATATATACATGTATATATACATATATATATATATGTTGAACATCTAAATATATTTTTAGACTCGTCGTCGGCGTTGTTTATTACGTGTATGCTTTCGTCGAGAATCGCCCGTTGCCATAACGACCTTTGGTGCCGGTGATTCACCCGTTGGTCGTCGACGTGACGGTGAAATCTTGAATGTTCCCCTATTGTTCGCATTGCTTTAATTGTCCGATTTATTGTTTCAACGCATTGTGAAAATATATTTACTTTGCTACCAATACTTGGTGTATTGTTCAAGTGTTTGTATTTTGTATAAGGTTGGGTATTTTATTGTGAATACCCTATGTTTCTAATACATATACATACAATACATATGTGTACACATACAATTTTATTGGCAAAAATCTATAAATATATATACTTTTATTATTTCCAAGTAACAATATATATTTGTAAAAGCATTTATTTTTACTTATAAATATATATTTGTAGCTTTGTTTAAACACTTGGTTATTTAGAGATAACCTTTGTCATTAAAGTCCACTTAATGACAATTTAAGTTACGGATCGCGTTTAGTCCCAATAATCACCCCACTATTCATGCTTTAATCGCGATTAGATTTTTAGAAAATTTCGCCATAGTTTCCCCTAAACTATGGCATTTTCCACCTTTTAAAAACGTATTTAAAACCTGTTTAAACTCACAATCATCATCAACAAACCATCTAATATTTATTTAACATAATCTACATATCATCATCCATGACTTTTGTTGTTTAAAATCCTAGTAAATCAAGAGGGTTTTTAATGTTCATTATCCTTCTCAAAACAATACTTTAGTATGTTGTTTGAACAAGTTCATGCACTTAACCCCTTGATTACTACACATTTTTAATGTGATTACAACTTAGATACATATGTTTATTTCTTATAAAAATCATTCTTATGTATAAAATTATCTTTAAGTTGTAGTATTTTACATGGATCATGTAAGCGATGATCTTGTTTAGATTTAAACCTTATCATGTTAAATCTTTATTTTTATACTAAATCACAAAGATCATCTCCCTTTTATATCAGAATATCAACATAAACAACTTCAATTACAATCTAACAATCATATAAACATATAATCAACACAAAATAAACAATATTTAGTGTTATTCTTATGTTGTGCTTTAGGGTTTTTAACTTATCTTTTTTTGATTTTCAAGATGATCAACTTGTACACTAATAATCTAAACATAAACATAAGCTACATTATGGAGGAGTTTAGCTTACAAAGGGTGCACAAGTATCTTGAAGATTTAGAGGAAAATGAAGCTCCTTAAGAATCCCTAATGATCCCCAATTCATGCTAGCTTCTTTAGGGGTCTTCTTTAACCTTCAAATGGTGTAAAAAGTGGTGGATTGTGGTGGCTAAATGGTGGTATATGATGGAGGTGTTTGAGCCGTGAGGTAGGGGAAGAAAAAGGAAAGAAAATGTTGCAAATTGTTGGATGAAGAAATGATATTTATTAAGTGAAATCATGATATATATTTCCAATCTTTCATGTCTTCCATCAAGATCTTAAACACCACACTTATGATCTCCATTTTTCAACAAAATCAAGTGGGGTAGGACCCACTTGAGGGGGGTTAAGTGTAAATATTTATTAAAACATGTGTTTTTTATTAGATATTTAGGTAATTAGTTTAAATATGGTGATTAGGGGTTGATCTTGTATCATAAGCATAAGAATTGAGTTTAGTGTGTATTTACATGGCATTTAATCCATATGATTCTCCAAAATAAGTTTCGGATGACGGATATGTCGTTAAATCGCTCATCGTTGTAATATTGGCTAATAAACGAAACTATTTATTTAGTACCGGAAGCCTTTGTTTTCGACTACCACAACTAATATGGTGTCTAATTAGTGCGTTTCCGATCCAAAAATATGCATGACTAGTTCGCTAGACAAATATACGATGAGTTAGGATGGCCGATTTGTCTTTCGTTCGACCGTTCGATCAATATCGGCATTTTATGTTCCGCCGTCGAAGTTTTCCGAAAGTTGTGTTTCCGTGACCTAATGTTAGTTGAATGGATTCTGAGTTCCAAATAATGCTTAACTAGTTCACTGGATTCCTGGATGAGGCTATCGGCCACTAAAATATTCGTCGTTTCGACAATCGACTGCTTTTCGGTCGAATTGTGCACTGTTTGACGAATGACCGGAAACGATGTCTTTTGTGCATTTTTGCTATTCTCTCATTATTTTAGGATGTTTAGCATTGTTTTATTCTTATTCTTACATCCGGAATTCACCGAATTAGTGTTGCGGACAAACTGACATTTGTTGCCTTTTTGGTCGAAACGGACAATTTTGCAATTTAGGCGTTGTACCAGAAAGTTATGTATTATTGTAATATTTGTTCTCAAATATGGGTTTTCATTTGTATATGGACTCAGGTATGGCATTAACATCCCGTTATTCCTTGTCCTGATTCGTTTTAGCAGGTTTATCGACACAGTCAGTGTCACCGCATTTAGTGCGTCCATCACTTTCTACCAACACTTTTAAGACATTGTTTTGGTTTGTTTCATGTCGCAACGGAAATGAGTATATGTTATGATCAGATTTACTTGTCCTAACGTTGTACAACTCAATTACGCAAATTAAATTAAGATTATATGCATGAGATTATAATATGAAAATTAGTGATTAAATTGTACGGAACTACCGGTTATTTGCCATTTGTCATAACATGAAATAGCCTTAACTAGTTCACTGGATTATCCGTTTAGATGCTAGGATAGCAGGAATGCTTCTTACTAGTTTGTCGGACCAATATCGGATAAGTTGTGTAAGTTACCGTATATCACCGGAAGCTTATGTTAGGATATCCCGTTGATATCCCAAGCTTATTTAAGGTGTATAACATTATATACGAGTCCTATGACCCATAAAATGCTGAGCTTTAGTGTTTAGGACAAATTACTTTGTTATATTTTAGCGCCGGTTCGGGCGAATTGTAACGACATGTATTTTCCGGAAAATTAAAGTATTTTTGTATTTGATGTCCCTAATTAGGGATTTTTATTTGTATTTCATCCATGAAATGCTTTCGTGCCATTCATTGCTCATTCGGACAGTTTTCAGAACTTGCTGGCATGATAGTGTGTTCCGATGTATAGTGTTTTCAGCATTTTGCCAACATATTTGGACATAGTTTGTAGTTTTCTCGCGACGCAGAGAATATATCAATATTGTTTAGCATATCTAACCATGATCTATGATTGCTAGACTTTACGCGACCTAATCATGCATTAATTAAGTCGTAACAAACACAATTAACTGTATAATCAAGTTGTTTAGTTGTACAGAAATTACCATTATTTTGCCGGTTGTCACATTCTCCCTCGTTAAAAGAATTCCATCCCGAAATTCAAGCTTTGTTACTATTTGCAGGGGAACCTTGGAACAAATGGGGGTTACTTGGATTTGATTTGGTCTTCACGTTCCTACGTATACCGGGGTGTGACGTGAGTTCCAACGAACTTTAACCAGTTTAATACGACTTCTCCGAGTCTTGTGAAACTTCGAGTCCGTAACCTCAATGGGTTCTTTAGTAAAATGGAGTTTGTCATCGATGTGAATCTCTTCCACCGGAATAATAACCGTTTCTTATGTAGGACTTTTCCTTAAATTTGACACATGAAATGTGTCGTGTACGGTACTGAGCTCGTCTGGTAACTTCAACTTATACGCTACGGTTCCAATCTTTTCCAAGATTTCGAAGGGTCCAATGTAGCGTGGGTTCAACTTTCCACGTTTACCAAATCTTGCTACGCCCTTCCAAGGTGAGACCTTCAATAATACTTTATCTCCGAATTCAAAGATAGTGGTTTCCGTCGCTTGTCGGCCTAGCTGTTTTGTCGGTCATGAGCCGCTTCGATATGGTATCGTATCTGAAATATTTTGTCCGTAGTCTCCTGGACTAGTTCCAGACCAATGAGTTGTTTATCCCCGGTCTCTACCCAACATAACAGTGAACGACATTTTTGTCCATATAAGGCTTCAAACAGGGCGGCTTGTATACTAGTGTTATTATACGAGAACTACACTAAGGGCAAGTGGGTATCCCAATTTCCACCCAAATCCATCACCCAAGCACGTAACATATCCTCCAGAGTTTGTATCATTCGCTCGCTTTGGTCGTCCGTTTGAGGGTGAAAGGTCGTACTAAGATCCAATCGCGATCCAAAGGCCTTTTGGAATGATTGCCAAATCCTTGACACAAATCGACCATCTCGGTCTGATATGATAGAAATACGCACTCCATGTCGTGCCACAATTTCCTTGAGGTATATTCAGCCAGTTTATCCATGCTATCCTTCTCACGGATAGGTTAGAAGTGTGTAGACTTCGTAAGCCGATCAACGATAACCTAAATCATGTCGTGACCTCTCGAGGTCCTGGTAACTTAGTAATAAAGTCCATTGAAATTTGTCCCATTTCCCTACGGGAATGTCTGGTTGTTGCAGTAGTCCCGAAGGCTTTTGATATTCTGCCTTAACCTTGGCGCAAGTAAGGCATTTCCTGACATAATTAGCAATGTTGCCCTTAAGGTTAGGCCACTAGTAGAATTCCTTTAAATCCTGATACAACTTATCTGATCCGGGATGTATAGAGTAATTCAACTTGTGTGCGTCATCTAGACTTATTATCCGTAGATCGCCAAAGAATGGAACTCAAATTCGTCCCATAAAGTTTAATGTTCCATCATCCTTTGGCACCAATTGCTTTTCCATTTGGTGCAATGATTCGGCTGGTATGTTCTCAGGTTTAAGTGCTTCTTGTTGCGCATCGCAAATCTAAAAAGTAAGGTTATTTTGTATGGTCATTTCTACGGCTCGAACCCCTAGAGTTTTCACTCGTTCTTTGCGATACAGGGTGTCCGCCACTACGTTCGCCTTGCCCGGATGATATTTAATTTCGCAACCGTAATCGTTTGATAACTCAACCCATCGTCTTTGCCGTATATTTAATTCCTTCTGATTAAATATGTGGTGAAGGCTCTTATGATCCGTAATGATTGTACAACGAGTGCCATATAAGTAATGACGCCAAATTTTTAACGCGAATACCACCGCACCTAGTTCAAGGTCGTGCGTGGTATAGTTTTTCTAGTGCACCTTAAGTTGTCGAGACGCGTAGGCGATGACTTTGTCTGGTTGCATCAACACACAACCGAGACCTTGATGCGACGCATCACAAAATACAACAAAGTCGTCGGTACCGTCCGGTAGAGATAAGATTGGTGCATCATAGAGTTTGTCCTTTAACAGTTGAAATGCAGCTTCTTGTTTGTCGCCCTAGTCAAACTTTTTATCCTTTTGAGTCAAGGACGTTAGCGGTTGGGCAATCTTTGAAAATTCTCTATAAATCGTCTATAATAACCCACTAATCCCAAAAATTGTCGCACTTCAGTCGGCGTCTTAGGCGGTTCCCAATTCTTTATTGCCTCAATCTTGGAAGGATCGACATCAATTCCTTTCTCGTTCACTACGTGTCTGAGAAACTGTACCTTGCGAATCCAAAACTCACATTTGGAAAACTTTGGTAAATCTGTTCGTCTTTCGATCGCGAATATATTAATATGTCATCAATAAATACAATCACGAACTTATCCAAATACGGCTTGCACACATGATTCATGAGATCCATGAACACCGCCGGTGCATTTGTAAGCCGAACGGCATCACAAGAAACTCGTAGTAATGGTAACGAGTTTGAAAGGCTGTTTTGGTTATGCTTTCTTCTTGAATCCTCAACTGATAGTATCCCGATCGCAGATCGATCTTTGAATAGAAGCTTGAGCCTTGTAGCTGATCGAACAAGTCATCAATTCTAGGTAAGGGGTATTGGTTCTTGATAGTGAGTTTGTTCAACTCCCGGTAGTCTATGTACATACGCAAGCTCCCGTCCTTCTTTTCAACAAATAATATCGGAGCTCCCCAAGGTGAAAAGCTTGGCCTAATGAATCCTTTATCCAGCAACTCTGAAGTTGAATGGATAGCTCCTGCATCTTGGATAGAGCTAACCGGTAAGGAGAATTCGCCACTGTTGCCGCTCCTGGCACCAAATCGATGCGAAACTCCATTTGCCGTTGTGGAGGCAGTCCCGGAAAGTCTTCTAGAAAGACTTCTGGAAACTCCTTCATGACCGAAATGTCTTCCAACTTTGGCTCCGTAGTTTCTTTGTCTACTACGTGAGCGAGGAAGGTTATACAACCTTTTCGTAGACACTTTTGCACCTTCATGCAATTAATAATCCGTAATGACGTCTCGCGCTTTTCTCCATGTACAACAATTGTTTCTTCATCCGTTAAGGGAATGCAGATGGTTTTCTCATGGCTAACCACTTATGCCCGGTTGTCAGACAACCAATCCATTTAGACAACCACGTCAAAACTACCCAAGTCGACGGGTAAAAAATTGATTGAGAATTTTCGCGCTCCAAGTTCGAGTGTGCAACCTCTAACAATCTCTCCCGTTTCCACTAATTAATTCTATAGATTTTGGGATGTCTAATTTACTCGACTCTATGCCAAGTATATTTTTAAACTCTATGGACATAAAGCTAAAGTCGGCGCTAGTATCAAATAGAACGTATACAAAGTGTTGGTTTATAGGAAACGTACCCGTAGCCATGTTCGGGTCTTGGTGTGCATCCTTAGCTCCTATCACAAAAGCTCTCCCTCGAGCTTGATTTTCTTTCAAGCAATCCTTCCGATAATGCCCCTTACCTCCACACCCGTAGCATCCTTGACCTTTGCCATTCATGTTTCCACCTTGATAGTAATTTCGTTACCACACTAGTTTCCGTTACCACCTTGATTCCCATTCCCACCTTAATTTCTATTTCCACGTCCAGTACCCACCCGACAATTTTCTTTACTGTGCCCAGCCTTACCGCATTTGTCACACTTGGCATTTTTGCAATGGCCCAAGTGGTGATATCTACACTTATCAAATTTTGGTAAGGTACACACATAACCTCTTCCAATAGTTGCATTATTTGCCCCAAAGGACTTAGCTTCCCTAGGTATGTTCATTTCCCTTCGCTTGTTGGGTTGGTTGTTGTTGTTCGCTCGGGTGCCTTTCTTAAAGTTTGAAAACTTTCGTTTTCCATCACTCGTAGACTCCACATGATTTTCCTTCTTGTTAGGACCAGTCCTTGATAACTTTCCTAAACGAACAGCCTCCTCAGTGAGACTAACAGCCAAATCAATTGCCTCACTGATATTAGCAGGCTTGGAAGAAGTAACCATGCTCAAGATCTCAGGAGCAAGTCCCCAAATGTATCACTCGATTCTATTGAACTCTGGTTCCACCAGATATGGAACAACCCTTGACAAGTCATGGAAACGTTGTGTATACCCAACAACATCAGCCCTGATCATCTTCAAGTTCCAGAAATCAGTCTCAAGTTTTTGTATTTCGTCCCTTGAACAGTAGTGCTTCCTCATTAACTCCTTGAGTTCTTCCCACATCATAGAATAAGCGGCTTCTTCCCCTTTCGACTGAACTTGGAGGTTCCACCATGACAGTGCTCCATCTACGAATAACCTAGTAATATATGCGACCCTTAGGTCAGGAGGACACATGCTCATTCTGATGACCAGTCTTTTCAGTCCAACGGACAAATACCACGGCACCTCTAGTGCCCTCAAAGTTCAGAGGTGTGCAGCCCAGAAACCGCTTGTATGAACAACCTCAAACATTGTATGAACAAATCATGAATGAGCATTGTCCAAGGCATGAATAGAATAAATGAGAGTATTGTATGGTGTCATAGATAACCAACTATTACTGGTATTGGGGTTGCCTCCAGATGAACCTCCAGTTCTACCATTGTGCTCAGAGCGTTTAGCCTCATATTGCGCTATCGCTTGGGAGATGCACTCATTTAGCTCAGCCTCAGTCGTTTCATGTTAGTCCTTCATCTAGGTGGCATTGTCTTCTAGTAAGAGGTATCGAAGGGTGTTAAACAAATATATAATAATAAATATTGTCGGCTAAAATATATATAATATATAAATAATCATCACATCAACCAACATCATCCATTATAACAAGACATGCATAAGATAAATCACAATATTGCCATAAGGAAAAGCATAATGCCAAGCTTTCATATATATTCGACAACTTGTTACATTGTTTTCGGGAAAGAAAAAACAAAATGACACGGGGATACATAATCCCGGTCATACAAGTTTATATTACATAAAAGTGGTAAAATCTTTTCTTCCCACTGGTCTTCAAAAGTCTTCAAGTATCGACAGCTTGCACCTAGTCTTCATATATACATCAAAAGCGGGTCTTCTAATCCCCTAACAAGTACCTGTAGTAAAATAAAGCTGTGGTACGGGAGGCGAAGAGGGTGGTGTAGGAACGACCAAACTGTGGAGATGATCCATCTTATCCTCCACACGGCTAATACGAGTGTCAGAGAGGTTGGCTAGCTACTCCAAAGTCAACACGCGAGCCTCAAGGCCAACAGGTAGATGTGAGTGTGGTGAAGACGGGGGTGGTGGTGACAATGGTGGCAGTGGAGTAGGTGGTGGTGGGTAGGCAGGTTTTTGGTGGTGCAGGTTGTCACGAAAACGCTCCAACTCCCATACCTTACGGGACAAGAGCTGGACCTGTAGCTGTAGGGACTGAACGAGATCATCCCTAGTGTAGGTATGGTGGTGATTGGGGTGGTAAGGGTCTGATGTGGACATATGGGGAGGTAACTGAAATGGTTGTCGTGAGGATCCCTCTCCAGGACATGGTGTAGGAATCTCGTGAGTGAAACTGACATATGTACCAGTATGAGGGAGGGGTCTCAATGAATAAAGGATGTTAGGCCATGGGTGTCAAAAGGAGGAGCAGGTATGTCGGCAGGTGTGTTCGTGGTATGAGGAGGGGCTGGGATATTAGGAGTGTGTCGTGATGTAGGAGTAGCTGGTGGGGTAGTAGCGGAAGTAGGGATCAGTGTAGGTATAGGTGTGGCAATGGGAATGGTGTCAAAACTGCTATCGGTGGCGTCCGCCCGTAGCCCAACGCGACGGATGACTAATGAAGAAGCGCGATCAGTCGCGTCAGATGAAGATGAAAATATGTCCACGACCGACACAATAGGAGATAACACCTCCAAGATGGCGATGTCAATAACCTCGCCATCACCTAGATCGTCATCTAGGTGATCCACATGGAATACGGGGACCCGTCCTCATCGTTGGACAACTCGATAATGGGTGGGACAACAGCAAGAGAGATTGCATCAATGGGTATGATCTCCATGAAATGCTCACCATCGGGGTGGCCAATAATAACGATATCGTGGAGCACGAGTGGTGCAGCTAAAACATCATCCTCGATGGGGACGTCATCTATGATAGGATCGAGCAGCGCGATTGGCTGAAAATCCTCTAAGCCCTCATCGTCGGGCTCAATGTCGTGAACCTCGTCTGGCTCCGAATCGCCATCGGAGGACATGATCTCGATCACTTGTGGATACTCATTGTCTGATGCAACCTCCATCGGGTCAACAGCATGGTATATGCCACAACTAGCAGAGGAAACCATCGCACCTTGGCAAAATAATCTGTATATATTTATCAATACATAATATCGTTACTTATTAAGTACATAAGCATGCAATAATATTTAGTGTAATCGCATTGGTTTGTGCGAGTCAATCTAGTTTTGCAAGTCTATCCCATATAGACTCTGCCCCAAATAATGTCCTTGCATTATTTATTTGAAACGTTTTGTTAATGGATCTTGTATTTTTGTATATGTAATGAAAACCTTTTAGAAAATCAAAATGTTTTCATGAGCGGATCCTAATGATTGTAGACTAGACTCGAGAAGGAATCCTTGTTCACTACAATCGAAGCTCTGATACCAATCTGTCACACCCATTCATAGGCGGAAGCGCGTGGCATGAACTTGATTAGTTTTCATTGCATACAATATAAATAAACAACTATTTGAAATAAAAGCATGCAAGATGTTCATCCATTCACCATAAATAAACATTACAAGCCACACGTTGTTTGGAAATAAAAGACAACATAAGTAACTTAAAGTTTACAAAAAGGCTTGTTCAAAATAACTTTTAAACATTAAGGCTTTGCATCCTATATTCCGTTAGGAGATGGAATATATAGACCAAACCGTTCAAAATACGGATGACATCGACTACTTGTAACCTTGAAAACTTGGTAACTAATAACACCAAGATCCACTTCAATTTCTTGAAATACATGTAAGTTTGAAAACATCAACAAAAGTTGGGTAGTTCATGCGTTTTGTGTGCGCACCAAATGAATCTTAAAAACATTTGAGAGTTCGTATATGAAATTATATGGTATGTAAAGCATCAATGAACTTAATGATCATTAATGTTTCGCAAGGACATTAATATGTGTGATGACATAGGAAGCACAAAACCTTTGATGATTTAGTACTGGTCCACCCGACGGGGACAACAAAAGCACTATGCGGCCAAACAGGGACCCATGAGTGGGGCTCGCCCGTACCCGATAGATCTACCCCTTTTGTTCCATGGTACTGGCGCTTAAGAGACCCCTTATGCGCACGTGATCTAATATTTCATTCCATAGCTAAACCATACCATCAATACATGTATTCCCCCCCCCCCCCGAGAATAAACTAAAAACGTTTAAAAGAAAAGGGGGATATGAACTCACCAGCTTGCTTCCGTATATATATGCTAGCAATTCGGGTATCCAAAAGTGCGTAACAACCTACAAGTGCTCTAACTCATTAGACACTTAAGTTAATGTTAAATGTGTACACGTTGTTCATCTTGAACGTTATTGTATAAGTATTTGGATCCCTTATGTATTTTAAATATGTTGGCATATGTTCCATGTGTCTATTTTAATATATATACACTTCTTTTATATATACATATTTTTTCGTATCCATCAAGTGTACGAACGGGCCTTGCCCTTCGTGAGTCTTCGTGCCTCGTACGAGTAAAAGTGGTCCTAGCTAGCCCATATGAGTCTTTGTGCCTCGCACAAGTGAGAATGTGTCTAGCCCATTTGAGTCTCTGTGATCCACATGGTATGAGTGTGCCTAGCCCATGAGAGTCTCCGTTCCACGCACGTGTTACGTTCGTTATGTGTGATATATATACATATACATACATATATATATATATATATATATGTTCTCAAATATATACATCTTGAGTCTAGTGAACATCGTTCACTCGTAACAACATGTTCGGTTTAAGTAGGAATATTTTCTTCATGTTGTATGCCTTTTATAATTATTAGTGTTAAATTATTTATTTGAACATCGTATATACGTTGACGTATTTGTACGATATTCTTTGCGTGAGTACACTTCTTAGTGTATACGAGTACATCACTACGTACTTGTATATTTTTCCATTTGGTATTTATACCGTATTTTACGTATTCGTATACTTTACCGTTTGGTATTTATATCATATTTGTATTCTTTACTATTTGGTATTTATACCGTATTTGTACGTATTTGTGTACTTTACTATTTGGTGTCTTTGTATAAATGGGCCCAGCCCAAAGGAATTATGTATGAGTGGGCCCAACCCATTGAAGTTATGTAGGTGGACCTAGCTTGATATATTATATGATGATGGGCCAAGCCCAATTTATGTGTTAATGGGCTAGCCTAACTTATTATATAAATGGGCTTTTACTAGCCCATGATAAGTCCAAGTATTCTTGCATTCCTTCAGGAGTATTTAGAGCGTATTTTATACGTATTATTATACTTGTATACTTGTGGTCTATATACACTTAGGAATATTACCTTATACTTTTTGGATTCTTATAAGTGTTAACATATATAACATACATTCATACTTCTCTTGTCTAAAAATATATACTATTTTTATAGTTTTGTCGTAGTAACCGAATATATATTTATTGTCGAATGGGACAATGTGTCGTTTGCAACGTATGCATGCTCCAGGTCGAGAAGCTAGGATGGTTGTTACGATGATGACGTGCTTTGTTCGATAGAGCGTTTATTATATAATTTGTGTCGGTTCCGAAAGTATATATCGTCTTGTTAATACATATGGTTGTGAATCGATTCACTCGACGTCCATTCGTTCGCTATTCCTTTGTCTCATAGTTTGTTCAAGGTGATAATATAAGTGTTCTTCATGTGTATATATTAAGCATATTTTCCAAGTGAGCTGTATTTAAGTCTGTGGTGTGTAATCTTCCTAGCACTAGTATATGCACGTATTATACAAGTAATATACACCAAGTGAGCATTTAACATATGTATATATAATTTTCTTAAAAATTATATTTGGTGTTATACTTATAATTTTACCTACTTTTATTTAGTAAAAATATCTTTTTAAGTTAAAAAAAACTCTTGGATGGGTAAGACTTAACCCTTGTCATTAGGGTTTATCTAACTACGATTAAGGTCGTTAATCACAATTTAGGTTACTAATCATGATTAACCATCCTAATCACCCTATTAATTACATTTTAACCGCGATTAAGATTTTAGAAAATTTTGCCATAGTTTCCCCTAAACTATGGCGTTTTCCATGTTTTGAAAGCATATTTTAAACATGTTTAAACCCTTTAATCATAATCAAACTCAAATCAAGTTTCAAAGCTCAAATTTTGCATGTAACATTTACATTAAATCCACACATGATCCTTGCACTTTATATAGAGTTTTAACTATATTTTAACAATATCAAGATAACACTTTTTTAGTGTAAATTACGAGATTTAATTTTTATAAAAGTCATCTTAGCCATAGACCATTTTCAAGTTTAAAATGAAATTCAAGGATTATGTGGTTGATGATCTTGTTAAGATCTAAACATAAGAACGTTTAGATCCTCATTACTAGTATAAATCACACAAGATCATCCATATAACTTCCTACTTTAACATAATCTATCATGAGAAAAAACATCATCTATCACATAACAATATACTCAGCATAATATACATCACATTTAGTATATTTTTATGGTGGGTTTAGTGTTTTTAAGGTTGGTTTTGTTGTATGATTCAAGATGAACATTTGTATATATAAACTACATGTAATAACAAGCTTAAAAATTAGTGAAGTAAACTCTTACGACTTTGCAAAAGCTTTGTGAACTTTAAGATGAAGATTAAGAGATAATAAGAGCTCCAAAGTGTCCCTAATGACCCTTCATGCTTGCAATGTCCTTAAACCATCTTAAAATGACTTGAAAAGGCTTATTTTAGGGTGTTTAATGGTGGCAAAGGGTGGTGTATGGTGGTTATAGGTGGTGGTGTGAGATGAGGGAGAGAAGGAGATGGTGATGGAGGATGGTGTTAGATATATAAATCATCATCTTCAATCTCCAAGTCAAATAAAAATAAATACACTATGCTTCCTTATCTTTTGAAATCACCAAGTTGGGGTACCCCTAGAGGCCCACCAAAACCGTAGGGGGGATATTAGGTTTGTTTTATTTTTTCTGAAAGTTTATATGTATAAGAAATTTTTAAGGGTTGTTAGTTTAGGGGAATGGAGGGTATTCTTGTGGGATTAGTGTTACAACTAGGTTCGGGATGCCAAATGATGTCTAACTAGTTCATTAAATGGTTGGTGTTGGTTTCGGATGTTAAAAATTATAACTAGTTCGGTCGTCAGGTCAATTTCGGGCCATATACGGAAAATGAGCATTATACCAGAAATATTGTTTCGACTTATTTATTGACACCATCAATGTTATTTCGGACATGAAATAGCCTTAACTAATTCACTGGATGATCCGTTTAGATGCTAGGATGGCAGGAATGCTTCTTACTAGTTTGTCGGACCAATATCGGATAAGTTGTGTAAGTTACGGTATATCACCGGAAGCCTATGTTAGGATATCCGTGGATATCCCAAGCTTATTTAGGGTGTATAACATTATATACGAGTACTATGACCCATAAAATGCTGAGTTTTAGTGTTTTGGACAATTTACTTTGTTATATTTTAGCGACGGTTCGGGCGAACTGTAACGACATGTATTTTCCGGAAAGTTAAAGTGTTTTTGTATTTGATGTCCCTAATTAGGGATTTTTATTTGTATTTCATCCATCAAATGCTTTCGTGCCAGTCGTTGCTCGTTCGGACTGTTTTAGAACTAGCTAGCATGAATAGTGTGTTCAAGTGAATAGTGTTTTCAACATTTTGCCAACATATTTGGACATAGTTTGTAGTTTTCTCACGACACGACGAATGTATCAACACAATTTAGCATATTTGACCATGACCTATGATTGCTAGACTTTACGCGACCTAATCTAGTATTGATTAAGTCGTAACGAACGCAATTAACTGTATAATCAAGTTGTTTAGTTGTACGGAAATTACCATTATTTTGCAGGTTGTCACATAGTGAGATTCGCCATAGCCTTATCATCTTCGTCTTTGATTCTTCGATCATTGTCTGTCCACTGATTCTTAGGTTTAAGAATCTTAGTTAGAGGATCATCTTTAGTAGCGTACATAATAGTACGAGGACCATATCGAATACACCTCCAGACCCTGGGCTCCTTTGCCACACAATACTGTTCAAAACGCAAGGTCCAGTAAAAGTAATCATATCCATAAAACAACCTAGGAAATTTTGATAGAGGTACCGATGATCTGATCGAGTTCCTGATGCAACGCTAGTAAGGTAGCGTTGGCGAGATCCGCAGTAGTCAAAACACCGTTTGGGTTCATCATTTTTCAATTTACCAAATTATGTAATTTAAAAATTAAAAAGTGAATAGTCCAAATTAGTCCAACTGAAAAAGTCCAATCCGAAATAAAAAGTCAACTCGGAACAGTGGTTCAAAATTGAAACAATGGTTCGAACTACGAACAGTAACTTATCCAAAATGCTATACAGTTGATCCGAAATGCTTTGAAAATTATCCAAAATGCATTGAAGATCTATCTTAAATCTATTTGAGATACAAGAAGATGATCCGAAAGGAGCTCGAAATGTAAGCAGACTATCCGAGATCAATTCGAAACTCAAGCAGAAGATCCAAAATCAGTCCGCAACCCAAGCAGATGATCCAAAACACGAGTAGGAGCTTCAAACGGACCCGAAGCAGCAACATACCAGCTACAGTACCAATCCGAATCAGTGTGATATCAGATCTGAGCCTTGAAACAGGTTCAAACAGGCTCTTATACCAATTGTAAGTCCCGAAAAACTAGATCTCACGATATTACACGTAGCTTGATTGGTGGCGGAATCATACAAACAAGCTATGAATCGAGATAGAAGAAATAAGATGAAATAGAATAGATGAAAGATAACTTGCATACAAGTATGAAATTGGTCTAATACAAGTTATGAGAGAACCACTGTAAAGCCCCTAATCCCTAAACAACATTTACTATTTTAGTAAGGGATTAGTACACCATTACCCTAAAATCCTAGGCCCAAATTCCTTCCAAATCCCAACTATTACAAGCTAGTCCAAACTACTAAAGTGACTAATGCATAAACCTAATAGGGCCTAACAAGTCCTCAACAATCTCATGAAAGATAGCCACCATACAACGCTGAAAAGTGACTAGAGCGTTATAAAATCCAAACGGATTGCGACAATACGCAAAGTGTTGTAGGGACATCTAAAGGTGACTTTTCCTGATCCTCCTGTGAGATGGGGATCTAGAAATAACTAGAAAAGTCGTCATGAAAACAATAAAATTGTTCGCCTGCTAATCGAAGCAGCATCTGATCGATTAATGGCAAATGAAAATAATCCTTTCTAGTAGCATCATTGAGTCTACGATAGTCTATGAAAACTCTTCAGTCGGTGACAGTACAGGTGCGTATCAATTGATTTTTCTCGTGACGACAACAATCATACCCCTCTTCTTAGGGACCACCTAAACTAGACTCACCCATGCAGAGTCCGAAATCGGGTAAATCAACCCTGCATATTCGGGTTTAGCCTTCTCTGAGGGGAAACCACCACCTTGAACTCTTCCTTAAAATTTTATGTGTGCAAAATAAAGGGTCAATACCCTTTATTTCCATGAGCTTCCACGCAATGGCGTGCCTCTACGCCTTCAGAACGCCCATCAGCTTCTTCTTCTCCTCCTCCATCAACCTTGCAGAATTGATAACGATTAATTGGGATCCCTCACCCAAAAATGCGTACTCCAGATGGGACCAACGGCTTATCCTATGGAATGTCTCTTGTGACATTTGTGCCTTTTCAATCATTGTACAATTACAAACAATTTCGTATTCAATGAAACCCTGTGTTTTATTTCCAAATATTTTTGTATTCAATAAAATCTTGTATTTTATTGATGAGAATGCAAAAATGTCAATCGTTGCACAATTTCGATCATTTTCGTGTTCGTTAAAGCGTTTTACGCATTTTTGCGAAATGCTTAATCGTACAACCGAACGAACCGACATCCACGACATTTTCGGTCATAATCCAATTTACACATGTATTAACACCTTTATATAACCTAAATATTTGGTTAAAGGGGTTAAAAATGCAAACAAGTGAAAATACAAGTCCAAGGGCCAAAAATGTCAAAAAATAATAAATTTTTTTGCTTCTTCACCAAGTTTGCCACCTATCTCTAATTTTTGACATCTAGCACTCACTTTGCCACACTTAATATGGTGTTGACACATGTTAGGACACTAATCCACACTTGAGGACACTTGTTATCACCTCCTTAATCCTAAAATACTATAAATACCCCATGATTCTTCCATTTGTTTTCACACAACTGCAAAACACTTCAAAGCAAAGTGTAAAGTTCTTCTTTCTATCCTTCTTGGAGCTTGTTTCCACCCTTTGGAAGCCTCCTATCTTGAGCTCCGAAAGTGTTCTTCAACATGAGTAAGTACTCTTCCTAGTTCTTTCAATTTTAGCTATTTTGAGCTAAAAGTCGAACAGTTTGGCAACCTGATTAACTTTTGGTTCTGACCATATTTGGTCAAGTCAAAGTTCAATTGAACTTTGAAACGTGATCGTAATCACGAAGGTTATAATCCCTAACGATTTCACCTTCTGATTACCACGTTTACTAGTCGAAGTGACGAGTCAAAGTTTCGGTTAAAAATGCGCATGATGTGCATTTTACCACCAAACTATTTTCGGGTATCGAAACACCAAGTTTTGATACCAAATCCGTTTTATAAACTTAGTTAGACATATTTTGACATATCTAACTCGTCACTTCTAGTTTAATGCTTATTTAGGGTCGTTAGTCGAGCGGTCTTGACCACCGCTTTGACTTTCGAATCCGACCCGTTTGGTCAATCTTAGGATCCGACAAAAACACCTATTTGTGACCATAGTTGTATAGGGAATAACCGACTGAGGTTATACCTTATGGTCACGTCATTTAGTTAGTATTATGATAAGTTTCTTCTATGTTCTTAAAAAATGATGACCAAAATGCCCTTTTGTGTATAAATCCATTTTAAACACATGTAACCAAATTTTTAACATATAAACTGATGTGATAACAGTTTCAAACATGTTTGGGCATTTAAGACTTATCATAGGAAGATCACGCGTTTACGCTAATGACCCGTTAAAGCACATAAACTACCTTAACGAGTCATAATGTGTCAAAAGCACTTAGGATCCTTTCCAAATCAGAATGTTAAGTTTGGTAAACCATATCACATGAGTTCCAACACTTGTTTGGTTTATAACACTTTATTCTATCCTATCTCCCGTTTGTAGTCCCGACACGCTAACATATTTATTTGAAACATTAGGACACGTTTCAGCTTTGTTTATTCCGTTGATCAAGAACACTTTCGCAATCCAAAGTGAGTACATAGTTCCCCTCTTTTACGTTTTAAATGTTTTGGGGTGATTCATATGTGGTAAACTATCTTTTCAAATCTTCATATTTACTACGAAAGGCTTATGTGAGTACATAGCCCCCCTCTTTTACGTTTTCAAATGTCTTGGGGTGATTCATATGTGCCTATAATCATTTTCAAAATTTCAAAACAATATACATGGTTTATGTATACAAAAATGATTTTCAAAGTGAGTACATAGCCCCACTCTTTTACATTTTCTAAATGTTTTGGGATGATTCATACGTGCCTATAATTATTTTCAAGATTTCAAAACAATATATATGGTTTATATATACAAAATGATTTTTAAAGTGAGTAAATAGTTCCCCTCTTTTACGTTTTCAAATGTTTTGGGGTGATTCATATGTACTAAACTATCTTTTCAAATCTACATATTTACCACGCAAGGCTAATCTGAGTATATAGCCCCCTCTTTTACATTTTCTAAATGTTTTGAGGTGATTCATATGTGCTTATAATTATTTTCAAGATTTCAAAACAATATACATGGTTTATATATACAAAATTATTTTCAAAGTGAGTACATAGTTCTCCTCTTTTAAGTTTTGCAAATGTTTTGGGGTGACTCATATGTGCTAAATCATTTTCAAGTTTTTAAAAACAATGTCTATGGTTTATATATAAAATAATACGGTTTCAATAAGGTGAATAACTATTGATGCGTTATCCATAACACGAATGACATTCATTAGCTTTGGTCGAGCCGACCAGTAGTATGTTATGGTACCATAGGACTGACAATCCCATTATCGGACTGTTCACCAGATTTGGTGGAAGTTTGGGTAATGACAGAAATTGTTTCTGATTAACAAATCATTTGTTGATTTGTTAGTCTAGTTAAAGAGACCCTTTGGTGGTCTATTAAAGATACCCTTTGGTGGTATAGTCAACACGGGTTTGAATGTGTTCATTAAAGAACGATCAAACGTTTTCACAACTAAAAACACGGACGATTTGTTTAAGACATGGACAATTGGTTTATGACACGGACGATTGATTTATAACACGGACGAATGGTTTATAACATGGACAAATGGTTTTGGAGAATGTCACGCAAGTATTTTTACTTAAAGATATAAAATATACGAAATTTTCTTTTGAATCAATCTATTTCAAGGTTTTACAAAAGAAATGTTTTGGTCAAGATTCATGGCTACAAGGTTTTCACAACTCTAACCAACTTGTTTTAGTTGGTTAATTGTATTGCAATATCAAACACTTTTGATACAAGGTTTTCACTTAGCGACTCTTGTAGTCAGACATTGCAATATGTATAAAATCCACGAATTTGACACACTCACAAAACCTATGTACTCGCCGGCATATTTATATTGACTCTCTTTTCACATATGTTTCAGGAGTCAATGCTTGATAATATGATGCATGCTTCACGTAGGAATGGACGTGGGCCTTAGCGACTTAAAACATCAAAGATAATTTATTTATGTGTTGTTTCTGTTTATCCCAAGACAATGTAAACATTTAACTTGATAAAACAAAATTTAAATTCCATGAGTTGTGAAACAATAGTTCTGTGGCATGACTCCCTGAATAACAAAACATAGAACCTATGGTGATTAGGAATAACAAAACAAATGAATTATGTGTGACAATTGGCAAAATTCCGGTAATTCTGTACAACTTGAACAACTAGTACATTGTCTATTTATCGTATAACATGACTTAATTTTTGATTTTAAGTCTTAAAAGTCTAGAAATTTAACCAAATCATAGTTTGGTATGATAATCGATTCGTCATGATCACGAATATATAAAACCATATCCTAGACGAATGACAACGAAGCGAACATGTATTAAATATCAAAACTCTTCATTAGACGTTGTGGCACACGACAGAACTTAGTGTGCCACAACATAGAACCTATGGTGATTAGGAATAACAAAACAAATGAATTATGTGTGACAATTGGCAAAATTCCGGTAATTCTGTACAACTTGAACAACTAGTACATTGTCTATTTATCGTATAACATGACTTAATTTTTGATTTTAAGTCTTAAAAGTCTAGAAATTTAACCAAATCATAGTTTGGTATGATAATCGATTCGTCATGATCACGAATATATAAAACCATATCCTAGACGAATGACATGTGACAATTGGCAAAATTCCGGTAATTCTGTACAACTTGAACAACTAGTACATTGTCTATTTATCGTATAACATGACTTAATTTTTTATTTTAAGTCTTAAAAGTCTAGAAATTTAACCAAATCATAGTTTGGTATGATAATCGATTCGTCATGATCACGAATATATAAAACCATATCCTAGACGAATGACAACGAAGCGAACATGTATTAAATATCAAAACTCTTCAATGTGTGACAATTGGCAAAATTCCGGTAATTCTGTACAACTTGAACAACTAGTACATTGTCTATTTATCGTATAACATGACTTAATTTTTGATTTTAAGTCTTAAAAGTCTAGAAATTTAACCAAATCATAGTTTGGTATGATAATCGATTCGTCATGATCACGAATATATAAAACCATATCCTAGACGAATGACATGTGACAATTGGCAAAATTCCGGTAATTCTGTACAACTTGAACAACTAGTACATTGTCTATTTATCGTATAACATGACTTAATTTTTGATTTTAAGTCTTAAAAGTCTAGAAATTTAACCAAATCATAGTTTGGTATGATAATTGATTCGTCATGATCACGAATATATAAAACCATATCCTAGACAAATGACAACGAAGCGAACATGTATTAAATATCAAAACTCTTCATTAGACTATCATCATGCATAACTTTTTTCATGCATGTGACAATTGGCAAAATTCCGGTAATTCTGTACAACTTGAACAACTAGTACATTGTCTATTTATCGTATAACATGACTTAATTTTTGATTTTAAGTCTTAAAAGTCTAGAAATTTAACCAAATCATAGTTTGGTATGATAATCGATTCGTCATGATCACGAATATATAAAACCATATCCTAGACGAATGACAACGAAGCGAACATGTATTAAATATCAAAACTCTTCATTAGACTATCATCATGCATAACTTTTTTCATGAGAACTGAACTCAAAATGACAAAATTATTAGTCTAAAGAGCTAGATTAATTAACGGGACAATAAAAATTGTACTAGAATTATTGTGAACATAAAATTTTATAATTAACACTATATATCAGTATTTCACCCGGTACAAGACCTGAACCAACTTTATCAACCGAAGAACAAAACAACAAGACTAGTAAGTTATTTTGGCATATTGTAACATCACTTTAAAGTGTTGGGGCATTAGTTTTTATAAAAACTTATATATATAATTATTAAAGTTTATAAAAGTATCTAAAAATATATATATTAAAAAAAAGAAATAACATCACCACCTCACGGCAACATGGGGGCTTCTCCCCAAGCCACTAACCTCATGTTTGTGTGTTGACACTATATGGGTTTAGGTGGTGTATTATGAGGTGTAAGGATTTGATCATAACATCAACACCAACAATTACTCTCATTTCAATTTCATTTTCCTAAATACCAAACTCAAGAACACTCTCATTTTACTCCCAAAAATCAGTCCAAGCTCCATCATCTTCACTTCACTTTTAAAATCCTAACACAAGAACCTCAAGGTTACATGAAGATCTAAAGTGTTTACAAAGATTAGGAGCTCACTTTGGAAGCTTGGAAATCTTGATCAATCCATTTTCTTCAACTCTTAGATCATCCATAGCCTTGTGCTAGTAGTAAGATCTTATACCTTATGTTATATTTTTTATTTATAAAATTTAACAAGATCATCAAAAAAGTTATATAAAAACCCACTTGAGAAACACTAATAAATCTAAGATCACTAACATAATCATGTTATTTTCTTGATAAATCTTGATGATCTTGAACTTGTTATGAACTAGTAAACTTGAATCTTGCAAAATTATGAATAAAAAAGGTGATCTAAACACATGCATGTTTAGATTAGCAAGATTCATTAACAAAATATGTCATGAACATAATCTTATATTTTAATATGATCATGCATGTATTAGATCATTAAATAAAAATTATGGTTTAGAAATTTTGTATAAAAGTTACAATAAAGTTTCTATATTAAGAAAGATTAAAAAATTATAACAAGTTCATGATACTTTGTTAATACATTTATATAAAAATTGTGATGGATGATGATTTGAGTTAGTTTAGTTACTTAAAACATGTTTATAAAAACATAGGAAACTTATATTTTTAAAGGAAACTATGGCAAAATTTTTATAAAAATTAATCTTGATTAAGATATGATTAAATTAAAAATTTTGTGATTAAAAGTGATTAGGAAGTTTAATCTTGTTTAAATAAAGGTTTGGTGAAAAAGTTACGAATATAATTACATAAGTTTTTCTTAAACTAAAAAGGAGATAAATATATATTTTTGATAAAAATATATATTTTGAAATCACCAAATATGTGTGTATATATATATATATATATATATATTGTTGTATAAAAATATGTTTAAGTGTTCAACTTTTGACAAAATTATATATATATCGGACACTTCGGACAACTCGGACAATTTGGAAAAATTAAATGGTATCAACGAAACAAACGACAAAGACCAAACGAATAAAATAGTCGACGCGAATTTAACGGTCAAAACCAATATATGAATCGATCCACTTTATATTTACTAGAATTTTTAAATATATATAACTTATAGTTTTTATAAATAAATTTTTATAAGTTATAACAAATACAAGTAAATATTTTTTGATAAGCCCACCTAAACAATTATATTATACTAAACCCATTTTTATAAAAACTATACTAGGCTAAAACTATTAATAATAAAAACATATGGACTAGCCCACTTTCATAAAGTTAACTTTGGGCTAATGCCCACTTGTATGAAAATCAAACTTAGGCTAAGCCCACTTTTATAAAATCAAACTTGGGCTAAGGCCCACTTTTATAAAAATAAACATTGGGCTAAGCCCACTTTTATAAAAATTTACATGGGTAAGACCCATTTAAATAAAAGGCCAAGCCCAGCTTTATAAGGAAATAAATCGGGTTAATCCATTTTATAAAAACTAACATTGAGCTAAAAGGCCCACTTTTATAAAAGTAAACTTAGGGTAATCAAATCTTTATAAACTATATTGGGCTAGGCCCAATCTTACATTTTAACTTTGGCTAGACCTACTTTTATAAATCAATTGGGCTTAACCTACTAAATAAACAAAATTAGGTTGGGCTAGGCCCACTTTTATAAAATCAAACTTGGGCTAAGGCCCACTTTTATAAAAATAAACTTTGTGCTAAGCCCATTTTATAAATAAACAAAAATTACGTTGGGATAGGCCCACATACATGAAACGAATTGGGCTAGGCCCACACAAAGTACGCAAATTTGGGCTAGGCCCATATTTACAAAAGCTTTTGGGCTAGGCCCATATGTAATGAATTATTAGATTGAGTTATTTACAATTAAATTATGGACTAGGTCCATTTAATCAATCTAACATATATATATATATATATATATATATATATATATATATTTATATATGTATATATATATATATATATATATATATCAATAAAGAAAACCCAACAATTACAAGTATGAAATTCGAGATAAAATACTTGTACGAAAACAAATGAAAGCCTAAGTGTCAAATAGACTTGAAAACTTGTAGGTCGAAAAACGAATGAAGTATCAGAAATCGAATAGAGATTTGTACAGAACACAAATCAGTGAGTTCATGTTTCCACTTTTATTTTAACGTTTTTATGGTTTTAAACGTGCGGGGATGTATACATGTCACAATTAATATAGCTGCGAAAATGAAAATATTTAGATCACATGTGAATAAGGCTCAAGCATTGGGGCCATTAATGAAAGACAATACCAAGGAACAAGGGGATAGTTCTATTGGGTTTGGGCGAGCCCCACTCTATTACGGCAATAATAACAGATCGTATTAGAGTGCTTTTGTGTCTAAAACGAGTGTCTCAGTCACATAATAAATCGTCAAGGTTTGGTTGCCACCTTATTCGGCATACAGATTAGTGTCCTTGCAACACACTAATGATCTTACAAGTTTCCTTAAGCTATATTAAACAAGTTTATTTAAAATGTTTTTGATATTTCATTTGATACAAAATTTATAACATGAATTCAACAACTTTTGTTGACAATGTTTTCAAAACTAACATGTATTACAGGAAACTAGTGGATGGCCTTTGGGGAAAAATCTTGTTCGTTTGTTGTGAAGTCAAGATGTTATGTTTCATCCAGTCTTTGTTGTTATGTTTTATAAACTTATGTCTAAATTTTAAATAATGTTGTTAAACTTGGGGTTTGTTTTAAAGACAAAAGTTTATATGTGAATTATGGTCAAAAGAAAAGTATGGATGAATGTTTTGTAATGTAATACAATTGTTGTTTACTTGGTTGAATGCAACGGTTGCCGCTCTAGCCACACCTCGCGACACGCTTATGATTGGATTATCATCAAAGCTCATGAAATTTATTATAACGTTTCATATTTATTATTACAATTTAAAGGGAAACATACAATCATAATTACATCATGTTCTACACATCATTCTAGACTTCATTATTTACTTCTAAGGCATTTCCTATGTTTTCCTTGCTTCATCCTGTTCACCTGTATCATGTGTAAAAATGGTTTTTGGATCAACAAAAAGTTGGCGAGTGAACCTTGTTAGAAAACGTTTATTATTTATTTCTTGTTGTATTTAATATGGAAAAATTGTGCAATATTCATATATGAACAAATGTAAATAAACATACAATAACAACAATTAGCATACAATAACAAACCATTAGCATACGATATCAAACAACAACAAACAATAACATACATTAACAAACCAACAGCATACAATAACATATCAACTTGCATAAATATATAACATGAATGAAACTGTGCGATCAAGGCTCAATCAAACGGAGCCGATCGTATTGCATGTACTGAAAATGATAAATGTCTGTGCGATCAAGGCTCAATCAAACGGAGCCGATCGTATGTTGGCACGCCAGGTTCACGCTCATAATGTAATGGGGAACATGCTCAACGCTCATAATGTAATGGGGAGCGGCGGCCTATGAAATTGCATGTACTGAAAATAATAAATTAAATCTAAACAATAACCACACAAACAGTTTATACAAGCTGAATACACATTTATTCATGATATGATGTATGCACAATGATTTAAATATAATAAATAGTAAGACACATAATACACCCCAAAAACGTGATTTAAACGGGGAATTTGTAGAGATTCACTCACCTTGGGTGCGTTCGGTGAATGATGTTGAATGCGCACGAGTTTAGAGGATTGATCGACGAGGAAAAACTAACCTAATTAATAACGAAAAGTAAGGTAAATAAATGGATTTTATTAACAACATTAATAGGATTTTTTGGATATATTTTTGTGAGTTTTAGGCTATTTTCTAACTTTAAAAATGTTATTTTTAAGTATTTTTAATTGATTTTTAAATAAAATAAATAAATAAAAATAATAAAAAAATGTTGACTTGTTGACCGTTGACTTGTTGACCGTTGACCGTTGACCGGTTCGGTCGGTTATATGTGTGCGCTGGCTGAGACTCGAACCCGAGACCTCCCGTACGCGTGCACGCAGCTCTACCAACTGAGCTACGTGTCTAACCCGAAATATTTCTGTTTTTAATTATATTTATATACTAATTAGATTAATAGGAAATTCATTTATTTTTAAAAAGGTTTTAATGTATCGCTCGGTGCTCTCCACAGGTCTCGAACCCGGGACCTGTGGTTTAGTTTGGCAAACAGTCCACCGCTGGACTGTGTGTCTAACTTGGTAAATATTCTGGTTATTATTATACTTAACATCTTACTAAGTTAACCTGGTTCAGTTTAATAAAAGAAAGGCATTTTATTACAGTGAATGTGTGTGACCAGGATCGAACTCGAGACGTTATGCATATTGTTTGCACACAGTCCACCGCTGGACTGTGTGTCTAACCCGTTAATAAAATTGATTTTAATTAATCTTATAACATACCCAACTTCATCTTCTTCGTTCAAAACACAGACATCGATTAACTGACTGTTATTGTTTAAATTAATTTAACGAACATTATGAGCAATCGTAATGTAATGAACAGAAAAAGGTTTGAGGATTGATTGTACTGAACTGTTCGTCTTTCTTCAGAAGTCCGGCAAAGATCGTCAGCTCTGTTTTGGTGACCTTCGGCTGATAGGATTAGTTAACAATTTGGAGGGATTAGATGTGAAATTGAACCACTGGGTAATGATTATCAGTAAGTTGAAATGATCATACTGGTTACCAGCAGGTTTCTGAAATTTCAGAAGTTTTCCGGGGAAAACAGATAATCCGGCAACGTCGTCTTGAAAGGATTCTGGTGGGGGATTGATATTAGAATTTGTCCAATAATGGAATGAAACAGAAAAATCGAAGTAATTACCGTGTAGATGAAAGTCTCGGTTTTCCAGCGACTTGCAGAGATTTTCCGACGAGTGAAATTTCTTGCGACAAAGATTCTTCAGAGGTTTAAGGTGAGTGGGGTGATGTCAGTATGAGCTCCAAGATCTTATGTTTGGGTAAACAGACGAAATGGAATGAACTTCGTTTTCCGGCGAAAATTTCCGGTTAATTTTCAGAGAATTCCGGCGACTTCCGACGAAGTTTTCTGAGCGAAATGAAGACTGTGATTTTGATAAAACTCGCGAGCTCACTGAATGAATAAGGTATAACTCAGGTTTAAGTGTATTTCCGGTTTCGAATTCAAGTTCTTCGGTTACGATTTGATGTTTTGAATAAAAGACTTTAAAGTTTTCAGTTATAACCGACGCTAGTTTAACTGTATCCTTTACACCAAAATATAACGTCAATGATTGACGATTTCGTCGGGATTTCCGGCGAGAGTGACTGGGTTTGATTTCCAACTTTATTTTATGTATTATTTGTTTCAATTAATCAACAAGAAACACAAGTGGCGGAGCGGTTGAAGGGATGTGTGTTAAGGCTTTACTTGCTCTCGGCTGACCCGGGTTCGAGTCCCGGCTTCAGCATTTTATTTTTAAATCACTATTTTTAATACTTTTTCAAATATAACTTTTATATTCTAATATACTTATTAATTATGTATCGTTTAAAATTAATTTAAGCATTAAATATGCAACGAAATTTTTGATTGGTTATTCGGTTAATAAACGAAGCGGGTTTGGTTAATCCGGTTTTTGCCAGATGTTACACTTCTGCTACATCGAAAATCGGGGTGTGACAGACCTGGTATCAGAGTATCAATTATAGGGAACCAAGATTCTTTTGAATTTAGTCTACAATTTTAAAATGCTCTTTTACAAATTTTTGTAAGTTGTTTACAAAAATTGAAATAAGTATTTTTGGTTTGTCATCCCGGGGAGAGTTGTCCACTAGTATCAAATGTTTAAAACAAAAACAATAGTGCAAGGTCATTATACAAAACTAGTCTATGAGAGATATACACAAGAACAGTAAGTTGAGTTGAACTTATGATTAGAAAAACTTTTATTGAAACTTAGTGATTGCCCGATTATTTATCTTTAAACAAAAATTAATTATTAACAAAAAATAAGTTGTACGGATTATGTTTGCCAGGACCATGTCTTCCGATAGTAGCCTTTCAGACACCGAGTCTATGAGTTCTGACCTTGAGATAGATTATATACCACTAGACGATCTACTCCCACCAGTCATTATCATTTCTGACGTCTAGTCAGATCACGATGATTCTGACGATGACTGGATGGACGATGATTTCCAGCCTTTTGCCTTACCCTACCCTGTACCCGATCCCATTCCCGGGGATATTCCCGATGATGATGTTTTAGCTTTACCGCTCTTTGACCACCAGATAGTTATCATTGGCCACCCCGAAGGTGAGCACAATGTTATACCACTTAACATGGTAGATCCTTTTGCTGCCGACATCGATGGAGATGACGATGTCATTCCTATTGTTCACGTAGATCACCTTGAGGATGATCTGGGAATCAGAGATGATTTGGATCTCGCGCTACTGGAGGTAGCTCCACATGAGCCTGATGTCATTGGTATTACCTCATCTGCTCCATCGTCTACTAGATCACCCTCACCCGAGCCCTCACCTGATACTGCCCTACCACCACTTCCAGATACTTTTCCCACTGTTGATGATTCTATTACACCCACTTTTGTTGTTCCCATACCATCTGATGCTATCACTACTGGTCACATCTACCCATCTGGACCATCTCAGTATTTACCTGGAGACGTTCCATTTACTACTGATCATTTCACTCCTCATCCTTTGTCTGGACCTTCACATTACTCATTGGGAGGTACATCCTACTCATCTGAGCAGCCACTGTTTCACCATGTTGATGGATCATTACATATACCGCGTATACCCATTCTAGATCCTTTTATCACATCTGATCCTTATGCATTTTCTTACACTGAAGGACCCTCCCGAGTTATGTTCCCTGAGTCTAGTCAGTATGCGAGTAGACACCATCCCTATTTACAACCACCCACTGTTGGAGGACCATCATACCCATCATTTCACCATACTAGTATTCACATTCGATCACCTCCACCTGGTATGAGCCCATCTGATCCCTATTATCCTAGTCATTTTCCACCAACCACCACCAAGTTTCGAGTCACGTATTCTAAGATACAGATTAGTATCTTATTTCGCCATATTCGTGAGCTGCAGGCTCAGATTTCCACTTTGCGAGCATCTTAGAGTACTCCATCTTTGTCATCTCAGTTACCACCATTACCCACTTCGACACCTCTTGTGACACCATCTCTACCGATGACATCATCACCACCTTCTCCTGTTATACCACATCCACACTCTCTAGTACAGAGTGTATTTCCATCCCACGAGGAACATATCCGTTCGCTCGAGGAGGAGGTCGCATACCTCCAGAGGATCATCCGTTCATCTCCACCTCCACCGTCTGTCTAGTTGGTATATGGTTATACCTCTAGGGTAGGTACTCATACCCAGTTTTGCTGAAGATAGAAGTTTTTGAGAATATATATGTCGTCAACTTGAAGATTTTGAAGAACGATATGAAGGAAAATATCTACTTTATAATGTATTGTGTATGACTTGTCTATCGGAGTGTTATAACTCCGAGTTATTTTTGTATCTTCACAAAAATGATGTATCAAGTTGACAGTATATATATAATGGTTGATGTTTATCTTTTATTTATGCATTGTTGATTGTTCATTTTTATGTATCTATTATGGTGCTTATAATATGAATACTATACATAAAAATTGAATTATATTAATATTATACACTTATATTATATAATACTAATCCATGAAAGACAATATTTGTTTTAAATATACGTCTAATCACTTCTATATGTTTCATATATGAAGATCATGGCATCTAGAGGAAGAGGTAGACCCCGTGTTAGACCATCGCCATTACCTACAACCCAAGCCAAGCTCGATGCTCTAGTGAATCAACGAATAACTGAAGCACTTGCGCATCACGATCGCAATGCTGAGCCAAGGGTTCAAGAACCACCAAGAGTTCAGATGCCCGTAAATGGTTTGTTATTTGTAAAATTACCAAAGTATGATCATTAATATTTATTTCTAACAATATATATTATTGATGATTCTTGAAATCTAACTATTTGAGGATGTACATACAAACAATTTTTAGATTGCAAACCCTTGAATTTTGATGGCACAGGCGGTGCAGTAGCCTTTGTACGTTGGACAGAAAAGACGGATTCCGTGATTCGTATGAGTAACTGTTCTATCAACCAGATTGTGATATATGTATCAGGCTTATTTATGGATGAAGTATTGTCATGGTGGAATTTGCAAGTACGAACGCTTGGAGAAGCAATTGCTTATGCTATTACTTTGGATAGGCTGAAGGATATGATGAGAGAGAAATACTGTTCTAGAGCCGAGTTACAGAAATTGGAAACCGAATTTGGGAACTTATCCATGATAGGACCCGATGTGTATGGTTATACACAGCGTTTCCATGATCTTTCGTGAGTCGTTCCATATATGGTAACCCCTGAATTCAAATGTATCAAACGATACATTTGGGGATTATCTCCAAAAATTCGAAGTATGGTTACTTCGTCACATCCAACAACCATCACTGAGGCAATTACGATTGCAGTAAGCCTTACCGAAGAAGCGGTGAGAATGAATAAGTTTTCGAGAAAGAATGCGGAGATGCCCATGGAAACACATGTAGAATCAACCTCACATGGGAATAAGAGAAAGTTTACACACTTCAAGAAAGTTTCCAACCGTGTAACAAGAAGAAAGAAACCCCCACAGCAAAAAGGAACAAAGTATTCGTGGCAGCAGCGGAGACAGAACTGAGAGGTTATACAAGAAATGTACCTAAGTGCAACAGGTGCAATTATCATCATTATGGTGGATGCCGAACCACCAAATGTGATAAGTGCGGGAAGTTGGGACACCGCACCAAAAACTGCTGGAGTAATAACAAAGGAAACAGGAATGAAGGCAAGAAAGAAGGAGGTTATGGAAATGGAAACGACCGAGGAAGAAATCAAAGTTGTTATGGTTGCGGTGAATTGGGCCACTTTAGGAAGAATTGCCCAAAAGAGAACAAAGGCCACGGGCGAGCCTTTGTAATAGGAGCTCACAAGGCACGTCAGGATCCAAATGTGTTCACTCGTACGTTCCATGTCAATAATCATTTCGCATCTATTTATTTGATACTGGCGCAGATTTTAGTTTCATATATTTAGAGTTTAAAGATATACTCGAACTAAATTCAAATAAATTAGATATTCCATTAACTATTGAACTAGCAAATGGAAAGATAATTGAATCTGATGAAATTATTAAAGAATGTTCTTTATAGTCGGGCGGACAAAAATTCAACATTGATTTATTACCCATCCAGTTAGGTAGGTTTGATGTTGTAATCGGTATGGATTGGTTATCCAATAATCAAGCCGAAGTCGTGTGTTGCGACAAAATCATTCGCATTCCACTTCCTAATAATGAAACACTTCTTATACATGGTGAGAAGAGCGAAACGCCATTGCGAATTATTTCTTGTATGAAAGCTCAAAAGTTCTTGAGAAAAGGATGTATAGCATTCTTAGCACACATTGTTGAAAAGAAATCCAATGAGCCAAAACTTGAAGAGATCCCTGTTGTTAAGGAATTTCCTGAAGTCTTCCCAGAGGACTTGCCAGGAATACCACCCAACGACAAGTCGAATTTCGCATAGACTTGATTCCAGGAGTTGCACCTGTAGCGAAATCCCCATACTGTTTAGCTCCTTCAGAAATGCAAGAGTTGTCCACACAGCTTCAAGAGTTGTTGGACAAAGGATTTATTAGACCAAGCTTCTCACCTTGGGGAGCTCCAGTTCTATTCGTAAATAAGAAAGATGGAAGCTTTAGAATGTGTATAGATTATCCAGAACTGAACACACTCACGATCAAGAATCGGTATCCGTTACCGAGGATCGATGATCTGTTCGATCAACTTCAAGGATCAAGTTTTTACTCCAAGATTGACTTAAGGTTAGGATACCATCAGCTTGGAGTGTAGGAAGAAAGTATTCCAAAGACAGCATTCCAAACTCGTTACAGTCACTACGAGTTCCTTGTTATACCATTTGGTCTAACAAATGCACCGGCGGTGTTCATGGACTTAATGAACCGTGTGTGCAAGCCTTATCTCGATAAATATGTGATAGTATTCATTGATGACATATTGGTATATTCACGAAATAAGAAGGATCACGAACACCATCTTAGGACCATTCATGAGTTGTTAAAGAAGGAGAAATTGTATGCAAAATTCTCTAAGTGCAAATTTTGGCTTCGTGAAGTCCAATTTCTCGGACATGTAGTCAACAATAAAGGCATACATGTCGATCCATCAAAAATAGAAGCCATTAAGAATTGGAACGCACCTAAGAAACCAACCGAAGTACGCCAATATTTAGGATTGCCAGGTTATTATCGGAGATTCATTGAGAATTTTTCAAAGATCGCTCAACCACTAACCTCCCTAACTCAGAAAGATAAAAAGTTTGATTTGGGAGAGAAACAAGAAGCAGCTTTCCAACTGCTAAAGGATAAACTTTGTGATGCACCGATTCTATCACTTCCGGATGGCATAGACGACTTTGTAGTTTATTGTGACGCTTCACATCAAGGTTTAGGATGTGTATTAATGCAACGAGAGAAAGTTATTCCATACGAATCACGTCAATTAAAAGTTCACGAAAAGAACTACACCACACATGACCTAGAGCTAGGTGCAGTGGTATTTGCGTTAAAAATTTGGCATCATTACGACACCAAATGCACAATCTTTACCGATCACAAAAGTCTTCAACATATATTTAACAAGAAAGAGTTAAATATGCGCCAAAGACGTTGGCTTGAACTGTTGAATAACTAGATTGTGAAATTAAATACCATCTGGGCAAGGTGAACGTTGTCGCAGATGCTCTAAGTCGAAAGGAACGAGTGAAGCCTCTTCGTGTACGATCATTAAGACTCACCATTCATAATAACCTTACCTCTCGAATTCACGACGCTCAACAGGAAGCCCTGAAGAGCAGAAATTTTAAAGCAGAGATGCTTAGAGGTATGGAAAAACAATTAGAACCAAATTAGAACAGAAGTTTGTATTTTGCAAATAGAATTTGGATTCCTCTTTTTGGAAATCTGCGAAACTTAATCCTAGATGAAGCCCATAAGTCCAATATTCGATACATCCCGGAGCGGATTAAATGTATCACGATCTTAAGAATTCTGTTGGTGGCCTAATCTTAAGAGAGATATTGCAACTTATGTTGAAAATGTTTAGCATGTGCAAAAAATAAGGCCGAATACCAAAAACCTTCAGGATTGTTACACCAACCTGAAATTCCCACTTGGAAATGGGAACAAATTTCTATGGATTTCATAACAAAATTACCCAGGACCTCTCATGGTCACGACATGATTTGGGTAATTGTTGACCGACTAACCAAATCAGCTCACTTCTTGCCGGTTCGTGAGAAAGATAAAACCGAGAAGTTAGCCGAACTTTATCTTAAAGAGATTGTGGCAAGACATGGAGTGCCTGTTTCCATAATCTCTGATCGAGATGGTCGTTTCATATCAAGAATTTGACAATCATCTCAAAAGGCTTTTGGATCTTGCTTAGATCTAAGTACGGCCTTTCATCCCCAAACAGATGGTCAAAGTGAACGCACCATTCAAACCTTTGAAGATATGCTTCATGCTTGTGTAATTGACTTAGGCGGAAATTGGGATACTTACTTGCCTTTAGTGGAGTTCTCATATAACAATAGTTATCACACGAGTATCCAAGCTGGTCCATTTGAAGCGTTATATGGACGTAAATGTCGATCTCCGTTATGTTGGGCGGAAATAGGCGACAAACAAATGATAGGTCCAGAACTAATTCAAGAAACTACGGATAAAATATTTAAAATCCGAGACCGTATTAAAGCCGCTCAGGATAGACAAAAGAGTTATGCGGATAAACGCTGCAAACCATTGTCCTTTGAGATTGGAGACAAAGTGCTATTAAAGGTCTCGCCTTGGAGGGGCGTAGTTAGATTCGGGAAGCAAGGAAAACTTAGCCCGAGGTATATAGGACCATAGGAAATCTTGGAGAAGATTGGAACAGTCGCATATAAGTTTAAATTGCCTGAAACACTTAATAACGTTCATGACAATTTTCATGTGTCAAATCTTAAAAAGTGTCTTTCAGACGAGTCACTTATTATCCTCACGGACGAAATTCATATAGACGACAAACTCCATTTCATCGAAGAACCTGTGGAAATTTTAGATTCGAAAGTTCAGAAAACAAAGAGGAGTCGTATCAAACTAGTCAAAGTCCATTGGAACTCAAAGCACGGACCCGAGTTCACTTGGGAACGGGAAGACGAAATCAAAAGAAAGTATCCCCACTTATTTGAGAAATCCTACGCAAAGGATGACGCGACTTAAATTTCGGGACGAAATTTTCTTGAACAAGGGGAGAATGTGACAATTGGCAAAATTCTGATAATTCTGTACAACTTGAACAACTAGTACATTGTCTATTTATCGTATAACATGACTTAATTTTTGATTTTAAGTCTTAAAAGTCTAGAAATTTAACCAAATCATAGTTTGGTATGATAATCGATTCGTCATGATCACGAATATATAAACCATATCCTAGACGAATGACAACGAAGCGAACATGTATTAAATGTCAGACTAGTTACAGTCTGATATAATAGAATTAAGACATCAAATATTTCTGCACTATTATACCATAAAAAGTTTATATAAAATACCAAATTGTCCAAGTGTGCATCAAAATTCAGCAATTATCCGAAAAGCCAAAAATAAATATTATTAGCTAAAGAATAATAATGGGTGTTATAAATAGTATAAACCCATATATAAATCTTATTATTTAAAGCTAAACCGTTTAACCTGACAACAAAGTCGGTACCAGAACTGAACTCAAAATGATAAAATTATTAGTCTAAAGAGCTAGATTAATTCACGGGACAATAAAAATTGTACTAGAATTATTATGAACATAAAATTTTATAAGTAATACTATATATCAGTATTTCACCCAGTACAAGACCCGAACCAACTTTATCAACCGAACAACGAAACAAGAAGACTAGTAAATTATTTTGGTATATTGTAACATCACTTTAAAGTGTTAAGGCATTAGCTTTTATAATAAACTTATATATATAATTATTAAAGTTTATAAAAGTATATAAAAAATATATATATTAAAAAAAGAAATAATATCACCACCTCACGGCAACATGGGGACTTCTCCCCAAGCCACTAACCTCATGTTTGTGTGTTGGCACTATATGGGTTTAGTTGGTGTATTATGAGGTGTAAGGATTTGATCATAACATCAACACCAACAATTACTCTCATTTCACTTTCATTTTCTTAAACACCAAACTCAAGAACACTCTCATTTTACTCCCAAACATCGGTCCAAGTTCCATCACTTCACTTCACTTTTAAAATCGTAACACAAGAACCTCAAGGTTACATGAAGATCTAAAGTGTTTACAAAGATTAGGAGCTCACTTTGGAAGCTTGGAAATCTTGATCAATCCATTTTCTTCAACTCTTAGATCATCCCTAGCATTGTGCTAGTAGTAAGATCTTATACCTTATGTTATACTTTTTATTTTATAAAATTTCACAAGATCATCATAAAAATTATATAAAAACCCACTTGAGAAACACTAATAAATCTAAGATCACTAACATAATCATGTGATTTTCTTGATAAATCTTGATGATCTTGAACTTTTTATGAACTAGTAAACTTGAATCTTGCAAAATTATGAATAAAAAGGTGATCTAAACACATGCATGTTTAGATTATCAAGATTCATTAACAAAATATGTCATGAACATAATCTTATATTTTATTATGATCATGCATGTATTAGATCATTAAATAAAAATTATGGTTTAGAAATTTTGTATAAAAGTTACAATAATGTTTCTATATTAAGAAAGATTAAAAAATTATAACAAGTTCATGATACTTTGTTAATACATTTATATAAAAATTGTGATGGATGATGATTTGAGTTAGTTTAGTTACTTAAAACATGTTTATAAAAACATGGGAAACTTATATTTTTAAAGGAAACTACGGCAAAATTTTTATAAAAATAATCTTGATTAAGATATGATTAAACTAAAAAATTTGTGATTAAAAGTGATTAGGAACTTTAGTCTTGTTTAAATAAAGGTTTGGAGAATATAATTACATAAGTTTTTCTTAAACTAAAAAGGAGATAAATATATATTTTTGATAAAAATATATATTTTGAAATCACCAAATATGTGTGTATATATATATATTTGTATAAAAATACGTTTAAGTGTTAAACTTTTGACAAAATTATATATATATCGGAAAATTCAGACAACTCGGACAATTCGGACAAATTAAATGGTATAAACAAAACAAACGACAAAGACCAAAGGAATAAAATAGTCGATGCGAATCTAACGGACAAAACGAATAAATGAATCGATACACTTTATATTTACTAGAATTTTTAAATATATATAACTTATAGTTTTTATAAATAAATTTTTATAAGTTATAACAAATACTAGTAAATATTTTTGGATAAGCCCAACTAAACAATTATATTATACTAAGCCCATTTTTATAAAAACTATATTGCGCTAAAACTATTTTTATAAAAATATATGGACTAGCCCACTTTCATAAAGTTAACTTTGGGCTAAAGCCCACTTGTATGAAAATCAAACTTGGGCTAAGCCCACTTTTATAAAATCAAACTTGGGCTAAGGCCCACTTTTATAAAAATAAACTTTGGGCTAAGCCCACTTTTATAAAAATTTACATGGGCTAGACCCATTTAAATAAAATATAATTTTGGGCCAAGCCAACTTTTATAAAGAAATAAATTTGGTTAATCCATTTTATAAAAACTAACATTGGGCTAAAAGGCCCACTTTTAAAAAAGTAAACTTGGGCTAATCAAATTTTATAAACTATATTGGGCTAGGCCCAATCTTTCATTTTAACTTTGGCTAGACCCACTTTTATAAATCAATTGGGCTTAACCTACTAAATAAACAAAATTAGGTTGGGCTAGGCTCACATACATGAAACGAATTGGGCTAGGCCCACACAAAATAAGCAAATTTGGGCTTGGCCCATACTTACAAAAGCTTTTGGGCTAGGCCCATATATTAGATTGAGTTATTTACAATTAAATTATGGACTAGGTCCATTTAATCAATCTAACACACACACACACACACACACACACACATATATATATATATATATAAAGAAAAACCAACAATTACAAGTAAGAAATTGGAGATAAAATACTAACACGAAAACAAACGAAAGCCTAAGTGTCTAATAGACTAGAACACTTGTAGGTCGAAAAACGAACGAAGTATCAGAAATCGAATAGAGATTTGTACGGAACGCAAATCAGTGAGTTCATGTTTCTCCTTTTATTTTAACGTTTTTATTGTTTTAAACGTGCGGGGATGTATACATGTTACAATTAATATAGCTGGGAAAATGAAAATATTTATATCACATGTGAATAAGGCTAAAGCATTGGGGCCATTAATGAAAGACAAGTACCGAGGAACAAGGGGATAGATCTATTGGGTTTGGGCGATCCCCACTCTATTACGGTAATAATAACAGATCGTATTAGAGTGCTTTTGTATCTAAAACGAGTGTCTCAGACATATAATAAATCGTCAAGGTTTGGTTGCCACCTTATTCGGCATACAGATTAGTGTCCTTGCAACACACTAATGATCTTACAAGTTTCATGAAGCTATATTAAACAAGTTTATTTCAAATGTTTTTGATAATTCATTTGATACAAAATTTATAATATGAATTCACCAGCTTTTATTGACATTGTTTTCAAAACTAACATGTATTATAGGAAACTAGTGGATGGCCTTCGGGGGAAAATCTTGTTCGTTTGTTGTGAAGTCATGATATTATGTTTCATCCAGTCTTTGTTGTTATGTTTTATAAACTTATGTCTAAATTTTAAATAATGTTGTTAAACTTGGGGTTTGTTTTAAAGACAAAAGTTTATATGTGAATTATGGTCAAAAGAAAAGTATGGATGAATGTTTTGTAATGTAATACAATTGTCGTTTACTTGGTTGAATGCAATGATTGCCGTTCTGGCCACACCTCGCGACACGCTTCCCCTACATCGAAAATCGGGGTGTGACATTATGATAGGGGCATGGTGGATATGCAGTTGGTACTTCCTATATATAAGTGTCCATATCATATTGTCAAATGCAGCATTGTTTCTCATCACGTGAAGTTCTGTGTTATTTCTAGACCTTGATCAATGTTAGTAAGATTCATTTCGTGTTAACTTTTAAGATGCCTAATCTCATCCTAAGCTAATCTTAAACAACAACTTATCATAATTCCAACTACAAATGATGCATCCCACCTTTAGAATTCAAGCTATACCTCAACACTCTTTTCCCCAAATCTCTGTAACAACTCAATCTCCTACTTTCATTATCCTTAACCTTGAACACACATATTCAATCTCATGTGCGAATGGTCTTCGTTTAAATCTTTTTTGAAACATACTATTCGATTACTCGAGTCTTCTGTACTCCTCTAAACCTTGCAACATAAATTCTAACCCCTACATTTCAACTTTTCCAAGTGATCCTAACAGTCTTCTCCAATTTAAATTCTATGACGAAATTTGCTAAATTAGAGAGGACTGTAGCATCCCATATTTTTCAATTACGTTGTAAAACACTTTGTATTTTTTTTATTTTGTTATTTTATTTAGGTTTTCATATTTTATACATCAAATTTTCATAAATTTAAATATAATAGTCTTTAATTAATAATTTCTATTTTACAAGAACATAATAATAATAATAATAATAATAATAATAATAATAATAACAACAATAATATATCATACACATGTTCGATTTCAAAATAATAATAATAATAATAATAGCAAATTCTTTTTTTTTCATACTTACGAATCTTATGATCCAGTTATACATATTTTCTTTTCTTTTTATTAAATTTAAAGATAAATACTAATAAACGATTACAATAATAATAATAATTATTATTATTATTATTATTATTATTATTAAATCTTAAAGGATTAACACAATAAGTTTTTAATTCATAAGATAATTATAGATATATATAAATCTGTATCATTTTTTATTTTATCACCTTAATCATAATCTTAACCGAGATTAATCAAAGTTTTAAACAAATTTAACTTTACCTTTTTCTCAACCTTTTTCAAATATGATTTTTTATAATTATCTTTTAAATTTGTCTCTTCTTTACTCTATTCAAACCCCAATTCCTAAGCTATAAATAGGAGTCTCCCCCCTTATTATTTTTCACACCTCAAACAAAAATACAAAGCCTTATAGAGCTCTCAAATTTCATTCTCTCCTCCTCTATCTTGAAGATTCAAGAAGTTTCCACTCAAGTAAGTTTTAATGTTCTTTTCATTCTTCGTGTTCATACCTTTCCAGTTTTGTTTTACCGAAATCTAACATAACTAACTTAGACCTATGAGTCGCTAACATGTTTTGGTTGTAATCATAGATTGAAGATGACTCAAAACTCAAAATTTGATGTTAACCATCAAAGTTTTTCTTAAGAACATAAACAATTTTTCTAGCAAACTTGCATGTTTTGTGACGGCAAAAACTATGTCTAAACCGCTCCAAATGGGTTAGATTTTCTTTGGGATTCGTTTTCATCAAGTTCGGTTTGTTTTGATATATGATTCACTTTCTAATTCATCTGAATTAATTTTTAACGATTTTTATAAGATCAATGCGTAAAACTGACCAAAATTCGTTTTCGAAACCCTAAATTAATTGGTTAATTTTAAATCCATAATATTATTCCTAAGTTATTATTTCATCTTATCCAAAAAACTTTTGTTAATTCCTTGAAATAGTTTTTATTATTTATAATATTACTACTCCATTATTCTAGCTATTGAATTCGATCCTAACAAAAATTCATATTTACCCTTTAGCATCTAAAATTGTAAATTTCAAAACAAACCCTTAATTTCCACAGATCTCTAATTAAAATCATAACTCACTCATGGTAATCTAGAAATCAAGGTTGTTGTAAGTTGCAAGATCAACCATCCTACTTTGAAAGGCATGAGTACATAGTCCTCCTTTTTATATTTTTACACTTTTGGGGTAATTCATGTGCCATATATCAAATTCACAACCTATCACGTATTATTCACAAGTTAAATTCCATTCTAAGGTTTCCATGTTATCTATGTGTTATTTGAACTTACATGATTACTATATATACATTCATTAACGATCTTCAAGGCGTGTTGTATTATGTTATAGCGCTATAAGATTGACTCTCCATTCCCACTCCTTGGCCTTTTTAGGGGAGTTCCTTTGGGAATGATAAAACCCACTTATTCTAGCAAGAGGTTAACCCTTTGGGTTCCTCGTTACAAGTTGACACAAGGTTTGAGTGTGCCCTTAGTTTCATGTCTCTCTATTCGAATTGCTTTAAATATTATGTCATGCCATTGAATTGTACACAGTTTTCCAATTATACATATATGTACTGTTACCCTATGTTACTAACCAACTTTTTGTAGTTGACCTTTATTTTGCACATGTTGCAGGAAATAAGGTTTGATGATGCTTAAATGATTTGCTACTCACAAAGGATGCATTGAGGACTTAGATAATTTAATACGGATTGTTTTGTTTGAGTTATTTGTTTTTTTATTGTAGTGAATAATCTTGAAGTTAATTAATAAATATTTAAAATTATAGTTCCATGTGCTTTTGAAAATCTACCAACTACGCCCCGATGTTTCCGCTTTCGACCGGGGTGGGTGTTATAGATTGGTATCAGAGCCATGGTTATAGGGAATTAGATAATTAGATAATCTAAAACCTAGACTATAACCCTAGGATTGCCTTTATCTTTTTGTGTTATGTTTTCCTAAAAGTCATCTTTATCGCTATCCCTATCCTAGCTTTAGAATTAAACTTTTCATCTCATCTGTACATCTAGTTTTTAAGAAAAAATTGCTAGGCCTTGAGCCTAATTTTTTATATCTCATCACTTTGACCAATCAACGTTTTCTTTTATTCGTTTTAGTTAGTGAATAGATGATTATAATCCCTCGTGCTACTTATTTTACACTTCAATTTTTTATATATTATTTTACCAATAACTCATCTCTTGTGATCCCTTGTGCTTCTCTCTGCTTTCAACTTTCACTACTAATCCCTTCTATGTTTCACACCTCATACCTAGGTACCCTACCACTACCATCTTCAAAATTGAACCCTACCACCATTAGTAGCACAAGACCAACGATGGTACCCCATAGCCAACAACTACAGCAGGAACAAAGATTTATTTCCACACAAACCTATATGGCCCATACATGCTCTTAGCACTTGCCGACTTTCCATATACTATCCTATAGTTACCATTCAAAATGACGATCCCCAACATTTATTTTTCTAAAATGCCTTCACAAAGAAACTTTTCACTACCCAAGATTTGAAAATTTCTTATTAGTCACATAGGATGCATTGAGGATTTAGATACTTTAATACAGATTGTTTTGTTTAAGTTATTTGTTTCTTTGATTGTAAATGATAATCTTGAAGTTAGTTACTAAATCTTTAACATTTTAGTTCCATGTGCTTTTGAAGATACCAAGTGGTGCCCTAATGTTTCCGTCTTTAGGTATGATTCATGAGTTAAAGAAAACAAATCAAAGCTTTACCGCACTCATTGTAAGACGTTAAAACACACAAAGGAGATTTGTTTAAGAATTGTTGGTTATCAAGATTGGTGGGAGGATAGTCACAATGAGAACTCGTTAAAGAGCTCTGTCGCGATTAGGTATCAGAAAGGCTAGGAAGATAGGCCAACAATGACGAAGGGAAAACCGACTGTCTTTGGTGGCGTTGTCCTAGGGTTGATGTTGTCCTAGGGTTGATGATGGAGGTAAACGGTTTAGATGTTTCACTTAATTCCTTGTTAAATCCAAAAATTTTTAAAACCAGAGTGTTTTGGTAAAGAAAAAGGGAACACTTCTTCTAAACAAAAAAATTATAATAACAATATTTAGGCCCTACATACACAATCTGTTTCGATTATAAATTCAAAATAAAAAAATGGATTTTAATTGTGGGGCCATGAATGCAATAACATACTGTCTAAGATATTTTATTAACTTGTCATCAATGTTAAAGGGGAAGATTCTATCATCTTTTCTTGTGATGTAGTTGAGATAAACAAGTGTTTATATATTCCAACACTATCTTCAAAGTTGATGTCATTAGTCAAGTTTTAAAGCAACTTAACTGTGTTGTGCTAATGCATCCTAATTTTTGCATTTTACAGGACCTTCTTACCAAGGAGATAATTAGGCTTCGTAATGAGCAAGAGGTCTTTACTACGTGGGTGAGGTGGTTCACCAGGGCATGCCATGCTTTCTCATGGAACGACTAATAGACAACTTTGGTTGTGGCACTAATGTTTAAGTCTTCCCATCTTTTGGTTGTGTCAAGTTTTTATTTCCATGTGTTTTTTAAATAAATCCACTCATATGAAGTGTGAAACTTATATTCAAGGAACCGTAGATTTTCTCTAAATCAAAATAACACAAGGGTTGATTTTGTTTTTTCACTAATTCATAGTGATGTATAGGGACTAGCTCAAACATTTTCTAATAGCCGTTTTTGGTACTTTGTGTTGTTTAAGAAGATTTCTCTTGTATGAATTGGGTATATTCTTGATCATAAGTCAAAAGTCCCATAAATTATTCATACTCGGTTCAAAAAGAAAATACAAATTCTTCATTCAGATAATGGTGGAAAACTTTTATATAAATCTATGGAAGAGTTCTTATAAAAAAACGGTCTTGTCCATCAAACCACTTGTCCCAACCCCCCCCCCCCCCCCAAAATGGTGTAACTAAACGAAAAAATGGCGTATTTCTTGAAAAGGCACATGCTATGATGATTTGGTCTTGCGTTCCTAAGTCCTTTTGGCCTGAGACAATAGCTACTTTCGTGTATGTACACGATAGGCTCCCAACTCAAAATTCTTAATTATCAAACACCAATAAAAAGGCTTTGCACTCATCCTAACTCATTTCATCTAAATGTTACCACCATGGTCTTTGGTTGTTTAGTTTTCATCCATATTCCTATAGCTAACGGGGATAAACCACCCCATCTACGTATAGAAAAATGTGTCTTCATTGGGTAAGCCACACACTACAAGGATATCATTGTTATAACCTCTTACCTGGAAAATTCACATTACAATGAACTGTGATTTCTTAGAATCCGAATTTCTTTAACTAGCATAGTATGGTTCAGGGGGAAACATCATATGACCCACTAAGTTGGTTGTGGAATCTAATCTGTTCTCAAAACTTTCAAATAAAGCAAGTAAAAAGAGCCACCTAATCTAATCTCCCACTAAAAAGACTCATGAGCAAGTTCACATACCCGATAACTCTCTTTCTGAAAGTGTCTAAACCGAATGTAATGAGAACGATGTGAATAATAAGGATTATCATGTTATCAATATTGATTCTAATAATATGTTTGATGATGTATCTTCTCCTAAAAATGAGAATGCCAACACTGGTTGCCCAATAGACAAATATCAGTCACACAACATAATTATACCCCATAACAAAATAGGGGTAGTCCTCCTAACCGATACAACCCATAACATGTCTCACATAACTTGAAGTATCCAGTAAACATTGACCGGGGAATTTTGTTGATACCGCAAAAGCCTTCTCTATACTTCTCTAGTGAGAAGACCTTCCAAGGATCACTTATAAAGCTAACTAACAGAAAGAATGGTGAATGCTATGAAAACCAAACTGAAAGTATCACACACTGCCAAGGTGAACACGTAGGTTGTAATGGTCATGGTGTTCATAGCAATTGTTTAAGCAAGCACTTAAATTTGATTGAAAATCAAATGCATCAAATTGTTTTACATGCCAAATTTATGTTTAACACAAATGATCAAGATTCTACAATATGGTCTAAATCAACAGACTATATGAGTAAATCTTCAAAATGGGCTCCTAATCACGCATGCATCCCCAAAAGAGCTTATTATTCATACTTAAGTTAACTGAAAAACATGCTTAAAATGCGTCAACTAAAAAGTTGTTGAGTTCGCAGGTTGATAGATTCAAATAAACAATTTGTATTGAAAATAGTTGTTTATAAGGTACAGTCAGCATGAGCACATAACCAAAACCCGACGTCCTTGTACGACCTAACTAATGCCTTCTCACTGAACATTGAGTACATTAATAATATGCAATCATTTGACATGACGGTTGAGGTTAGCATGACTAACCATGATAGGGGTGGTTAACTAAAATAGTATTATTGATATATTCCATGGCTTATCTCTAAGCTAACGATTATATTGTCCGGGGACTTTGAATGTGATGATATTGTCTAACTCATGTAACATATAATGTAGTCGTGTATAAATGTATTCGTAAAGCATGTTTTCCCCCTCAAAATAAAATAGTAAAAAGGGGTCGAGGAAACTCACCTAAGTAGTAGTATATGTATGTAGCCAAGTACGTATGTGAAATCCGACCTACTTGTGCCCTAATGCATAATCGGTCACCTTAAGGTCTTTGTATAGTTTCTATTATATAAGTTGGTTTTATACTAAATTCACCCAACTAATTGGACTCATTAAAAATGTTTGTTGCTTCTCAAACGCTTGACTCGACAAACTTTTGGTGATATGTTAGTTTTATGAATATTTATACAGGCCATATATATATATAAATTGTAACATCTCTTGAAAATATTTTTATATAAATAAATGTGGCGTAACACAACCTTGTATTCTAGTATAAAATCCATGTTCGGGTTTTTGAAACAAATAATATTTTAACATGAGTAGTAACTCGTCAAGTACTGTTAATAAATATATACAACTTATATATTTATTATAGGGAAAATGTTATAAGATACACCTTGTATTTTTATAAAAATAAAGCATATTATAATTTTATACATTTAACTCAAGAAGTACCATAGTTGTATACAATGATAGTTTTGTTTCTCGACCAATTAGATATGTTTATCCTAAATATAGAAGTGAGCTACCAATGAGAAAGAAGCTAGTTGGTTGTAGATGGTTTTGTTACCATCAAGACAATGCTCATGGAATGATTGATCTTTACAATTCAGGACTTGTAGCCAAAGACATAGAAAGGCTTATGGAATTGATTATTCAAAAACGTTCTCCCCAATGAAGCCGAACTTGTAGACAAAAGGAGATACCCATGATTGGTAGGTAAGTTAATATATTTAGCCCACACTAGGTCAATATTGCTTATGTTGTTGGGGTAGTGAGTCCATTTATGCGTTTACCAGAGCAGGTCAAATAGAGGTAGTCATGAGGTTCTTCAATATACTAAGGGAACTGCTGGAAGGGGGTCATTTTTAGAAAAAAAATGGGCATCTAATTATTGAGGTGTTTACTGATGTTGATTGGGCATGTAATCCAAACCAAAAAAGATCTGTTAAAGGATTGCCTTCGTTGGAGGAACTTTAGTCACTTGGACAAGTAAATGACAAAGGTTTTTTCATTGTAAGTGCTGAATCTGAGGTTAGAGGGATTGTAAAAGGGATCACATAATTTTTATGGTTAAATAAACTAAGGAATGAGATTAGGTTTCCATAAAATCGTCCAGTACAGTTAATGTGTGATAACAAGGCAACCATAAGGATTTCAGAGACTTTTTTCAACATGATAAAACCAAGCATGTAGAGGTGGATCGACATTTTATAAAGTAAAAGATTGAAAAATAATATTATTGAAGTTGGCAGATATTCTCACAAAGGACACTACATGGAAATATTTTGAATCTGTTTTGTGAATGTTAAGCATTGGAGGTCCTACTGCACAACTTAAGGGGTAATGTCAAAGATCAATGAATTAGAATAACAAAATCAAAAGAATTAAGGGGAGAAATTCACTCTATATTTAGCAAGGTGTCAATCAATGATTCATTGTGTAAATTGTTTCTAAAATTATTTTGTATTTCTCGCCTATAAGAGGGATCTTGTAAATCAGTTGGAATGCAATTAGGCAGATTTGAAGTTTGTCACTTTTAGCCCCTAAACTTATTAAAAACCTTAAAACCTCCTAAAACACCCTTTTAGCACTTTTAGCCCTCCATAGCCAATATTTGGCGTACCCGGAACTATGCCCGGACATTGTCGAGCTCTCAGTTCGTTTAAAGGTCACTCATAGATATAAATTTAACATGTTGACACTTTTAATCCCTCCATTATCCAACTTTCATATAATTACGGATTTAATTCCTCTTGTCCAATAAATGGAACATACGAGGGTTAGGACTTCGTAAAAGATCACTCAGAGGCTCGTTATAAGCATGTTGACTCCTATGTCACTTAGATGCTGAGCATGTTGATGCTTTTAGTCCTTGTTAGTCTTTAATAGACTTAAATTAAAGTACAACACGTGTCACTATACTATTGGACACGATTTTACGAGGTGTTACATCCTCACCCCCTTAAAAAAATCTCGACCTTGAGATTTTATTCAAAAAGATGGGGGTACTTTTGTCGCATAGTGGACTCAACCTCCCATGTATACTCAGGACCTCTAAATGCGTCCCACTTAACCTTTCCTATAGGTATTAATTTCCTTCGGAGCTTCTTAACCTATCGATCCTCAATCGATATGGGTTTCTCAAAAACCTTAGGTTTTCATCAGTTTGCACATCCTTGTGTGATATTGCTATCGACTCATCGGCTAGACGTTTCTTAAGGTTACTGATGTGGAATACATCAAGGATTCCACTAAGCTACTCTGGCAATCTGAGCTTATAAGCTACAGTGCCAACACATTCGATTATCTCGAATGGTCCTATATATCTTGGGCTTAACTTGCCTTTCTTCCCAAAGTGCATCACACCTTTCCAGGGTGACACTTTTAACATGACTTTGTCCCCTATTTGAAACTTAAGAGATTTACGCCTCTTGTCAGCATAGTTTTTCTGTCTATCCCTTGCAGCTTTGAGACAATCGCGGATTTGCACAATCTTTTCTGTGGTCTCTAGGACAATTTCAAGTCCTGATAGTTGGGCTTCCCCAACTTCTGCCCAGCATACGAGCGTTCGGCACTTTCTCCCATACAAGGCCTCAAAAAGAGCAGCCTTGATGCTCATATGATAACTATTATTATAGGAGAATTCTATCAGGGGTAAGTGGTCATCCCAACTTCCACCTAAATCAATTACACATGCCCTAAGCATGTATTCCAATGTCAGAATAGTACGTTTGCTTTGACTATCAGTCTGCGGATGGTAAGCCGTACTAAAGTTTAATCATGTGCCCAAAGATTGTTGAAAACTTTTCCAAAAGTGAGATGTGTATCTAGTATCTCTGTCAGATACAATAGATACTGGCACACCGTGTAGGAACATCATCTTGTCCACATACAACTTAGCCAATATTTCTGAATTATACGTTTCCTTTATTGGCAAGAAATATGTTGACTTAGTCAGCCTATCCACAATGACCAAAATAGTGTCATTTCCAGTTTTGGTCTTAGGTAATCAAGTCCGTAGTTACCATTTCCCATTTCCATGTGGGAATTTCTAATAGCTGTAGAAGTCCTGACGGCTTCTGATGTTCGACCTTAACTTGCGAACACGTCAGACACTTAGCTACATAAGTGGCTATGGATTTCTTCAAACCCATCCACTAATAATTCTTCTTCAGATCTTGATACATCCTGTCACCACCTGGGTGAACTGAGTATCTTGAGCTATGAGCTTTTTGGAGGATTAGATTTCTAAGTCCTCCAAATATTGGAACCCAAATTCTATCATTAAATCTAAGGATTCCATCCTTTCCAGGCGTTAACCGATCGACAGTTCCGCCCAATCCGTCATTAAGAGCATTAGCTTCTAATAGGGCTTGCTTTTGCGCTTCTAATAGCTTCTTATTCAAGCTATTTATGAGCTCAATGCTCTTGGCGTTAATCCTTATAGGTTTAACCCGTTCTTTGCAACTTAAGGCATCAGCAACTACATTTGCCTTGCCTGGATGGTAGCGAATCTTGAAATCATAATCTTTAAGCGTTTCCATCCATTGGCGTTGTCGCATGTTCAATTCCTTCTGATTGAACAGATGCTTGAGACTTTTATGGTCTGTGTATATAATACACCTTGTGCCATATAAGTAATGTCTCCACAGTTTAAGTGCAAATACAACAGCACCCAATTTTAAATCATGGGTTGTGTAATTCCTTTCATGCACTTTTAACTGTCGTGATGCATAGGCAATCACTTTGCCTTTTTGTATTAGCACACAACCCATGCCAGTGTGTGATGCATCACAATAGACTACAAATTCTTTAGTACCCTCAGGTAGAGATAACACAGGAGCATTGTTCAACTTGTGTTTAAGAATCTCAAAGGATTCTTGTTGTTTTGGTCCCCAAATAAATTTAACATTCTTACGGGTCAAGGCAGTTAAAGGAGTGGCTATCCTCGAAAAGTTCTCAATGAACCTCCTATAGATCCAGCCAATCCTAGGAAACTACGAATCTCTGATGGGGTCTTGGGCACTTCCAATTCATTATGGCCTTAATTTTGGTGGGATCCACCTGGATACCACGCTCACTTACCATATGTCCAAGGAACTGGACTTCTCTAAGCCAAAACTCACACTTCGATAACTTAGCATAAAGCTTCTCTTGCCTTAGCAGTTCTAAGATGCACTGAAGATGTTTCTCGTGATCAACTTTATTACAAGAATAGATAAGTATGTCGTCTATGAGGACAATGACAAACTTATCCAAATATGGCTTGCAGACTTTATTCATGAGATCCATGAATGTTGCAGGTGCATTTGTGAGCCCAAAAGGCATCACCAAGTATTCAAAATGACCATATTGGGTCCTGAAGGCAGTCCTAGGAACATCTTCACTTCTAACCTTCAGTTGATGGTATCCAGATCTTAAATCAATCTTGGAGAATAACTCGCCCCTTGAAGTTGGTCAAATAAAACATCAATCCTGGGTAATGGATATCGGTTCTTGATTGTTATCTTGTTCAGCTCTCGGTAATCAATGCACATTCGCATTGAACCGTCTTTCTTCATAACAAAGAGGATTAGAGCTCCCTAGGGCGAGGAACTAGGCTGTATAAAGCCTTTCTCTAAGAGTTTATCTAATTCTGTCCTCAACTCCTTCATTTCTGTTGGTGCTAGCCTATATGGAGCTCTGGCAACAGGTGCTGACCCTGGTAGGATATCAATTCTAAATTTGACTTGCCTGTCTGGAGGTAGGCCTGGTAGTTCTTCGGGGAAAACAACGGAATACTCTGAGATAACTGGTAGGTTTTCAATATTTGGCTTAGGCTCATTAATAGTAACTTGTGCATGTAAATGACATAACCTTTCCTCAAACACTTGGATGCCTTGAATAACAACAGCTTGTCTGGCAATCCGTAGTGTGAGTCTCCAGGGATGGTGATCATTTCATCGGATGGGGTTTTGATTTTGATGAGTTTCTTATCGCAGGCACTGCGAGCTTGGTTACAAGATAACCAATCCATGCCTAAAACTACATCGAACCCCACCAAATTTATTGGCAAAAGAGAGATAGGAATGGAATGATTCTTAATGGATATGAAACCTCCATCAAGAACGGAAGATGCTGTTTCTAAACTTCCATCAGCAAGTTCTATCTCATAAGTTTTATCTAGAGTTCTTATGGGTAAGTTGAATAGTTCACTAACATATGGTCAACAAAAGATTTATCTGCACCCAAATCGAAAAGGGCTCTAGCATAAATATCGTTAATGAGGAATGTACCTGTTATGACATTGTTGTCACTAACAGCCTCTCTTGCAGGTATCTGAAAGGCACGAGCATTCCCCTTCTTGGCCTATCCAGGCTTCACATTATTACTCTTAAGATTCTTAGGGTAGTTAGTCTTAATATGCCCTTTTTCATTGCAGACGTAGCAAACGACATCCTTAAGATCCTTGCATTCTAGGGTCTTATGTCCCTTTCTCTTACAAATACCATAGGGTTTGGCTTGTGGAATATAATTACACTGTCCCCAGTGTCTGCGGTTGCAAGTCTTGCATGTTGGCATCACAGCCGACTTGTCATGGTTCCTCTTGAACCCGAATCTCCCTTTATTCTTCTTATTAAGCCTTTGGGAGTTGTCATCTTCTCCCTTTCTTTTCCAGTCAGTTTCAGATTTAACTGACTTTTGCCTCATTAGATCAAGGGTGAGGGACAGGGACAGGTCAACAGCGGACCTGTAGATACTAGGTTGAGCAGCCTTTACCATGCCCTTAATCTCAGGAGCTATTGGTGATCAGATAGGAAACTAACCTAGATAGGGAGTTGAAATTGGAAACATACTTCCGACAATCTAGGTTTTTCATTGAAAGAGATAAAAAGTTTGTCTCTAATTTCTCCACCTCATGAGGTGGGCAGTAAGTTTCCTTTACAAGGTCCACAAACTTGGATCATCCCAAATTATACAGGTGTACTTTACCTGTACACTGGATCATGGCTTTCCACAAGATTAGGGCATCGCCCTTAAAGGACTGTGATACATATTTGACCACATCCTTATCAGCACAGCTGCTGATATCCACGATTGTCTCCATTTGATCCAGCCACTTTAGGGCTTCCATAACTCCTTTCTCCCCATTAAAGTCTCCTGGCTTGCAGGAGATGAAATATTTATAGGTACATTCGTCTTTAACAGAACGGGACCTATCAGTGAAATCTAGTTTCTTTGGTTCACTCTTCGCATTCGAATAGTGAACGGAGCTCTCTTTATGAGCTGAGGATGGGGTAATCGATAATGGTCTAGAGTGAGTAGCACTCAACTCTTTAAACTTTTCTATGGCCTTTCCCATGGCCCTTTCAACAGCCGTGTCAATGCGAGCTTGAAACTTGTCATTATGAATATCTATGTTTTCGGCTTTGTTTAGAGTCAACATTCCGGTGGCTACTTTGCGCCTCATCCGAGTTAGCCATCATTAAACTTTGATTCTATATATCAATAGTACTTCATTTAGCCATGGTATATCAACCATATTGGCTTTCAACATTGGATATAACAATCTATTGCATATACTAGTGTGAATAACATCACAACTCTTAGGCTCAACATATCTATATTTGGCCTAGGTCTTAATAGGACCATTAAAGGCAAATTTACAATCTGGACATAGTCCATATATGATATTGGACAGTGGATCGCATTGTCACAACTGTCATTGTCATAATAGACAATTATATTTTGCTCATAAGCTTGTCACGAAGGACATAAAATTTATGGCACATAGGCCTATCGCTAATGGACATAAAATATGGCACATAGGCCTGTCACTAATGGACATAGAATATGGCACATAGGCCTGTCACTAATGGACACAGAATATAGACAGGGGGTTATATTACCCACATTTGTCGTTGTCATTTGACAATGTAATATTGCTCAAAGGCAAACCATCACTAAATGGATGTTTAATCATAGCCCCAAGGGCAATACATCACTAATGGATGTTTAATCATAGCCCCAAGGGCAATACATCACTAATGGATGTTTAATCATCGCACTGATGATATTAGCCGGGATAATGTTTGATCACATAGGCTATATAAGGCTATGACATAGTACATTACCTTGAAAGCTAGTGTGGTTTCTCAAGTCACACTACCAGGAGTATGAACATTCCTGAATATTAACATAAGGGTACCTTAATTGTTGATTAATAGTCTCGGTCGCATTGACCTTAACGACTTGGAGGCTTGAACTTAAGTCCACCACCTCTGGATAAAAGGATAACTTCCCTTAACTATCGTGATAGAAGTCCCTTTCGTCCTTAACTATCTTTTATAATGTTGGCCAATTATGTGGTCTGTGCCACTTGGCTAATCAAAACCATTAAGATCTTTTTGGAATAAATAGCAGAGCAAAAATTTCGAACAAAATCGAGACGCTCATTTTGAAGAGGATGAATACATATATATATAATTCCAATTAGAAATTACAATACTGGAAACATTGAAATAAATTGTCCATGCAAGGACTACTGAAACAAAATATCCATGCAAGGACTAAAGAAATAACAATGTCCTCGCAGGGACTAACATATATTAGAAGAGACTTCACTCGTCCTTCTTTCCCTTAACCAGCTTGGAGAGTTTCTTGAAGAACTTGTTTGTATTTTTTTCGATCTTATCCGCTTGTTGTTGCATTTCCTTCATTCGTTCTAAGGCTTCGTTAATAGCCTCAAGTGGTGGCGGAGGTTGTGGTTGCGGTTGTGGCGTAATCGGATACTGGTACCCATAAGTTGGATATCCAGTTGGTGGATAAGCAGGTGGGAAAGGAGACGGGTAAAGTGCGTTGTGCATATCCGCTTGCATATAATGGTCATGCGACCATGCTTGATAGTCTACTAGTGTAGACGGGTTAAAAGGATCATATCCAGACGTATCTGGATATGTGGGGATTGGGTTACTATAACCCGATGGTGGTGGTTGAACTGTAGGTGTTGGTGTTGGTTCCACCATAGGTGAGGTGTTAGAGGGTCCACCCATTTGTGGCTCCTCTCGAATTGCAGGGTAGAGTTTAGGCAAAGGTGGTAGCGAACCCGACCGTTGGCCCACACGTACCGACATACGTGCTCCTCTTTTTCTCCTTAGTGTATCTGGTGGTGATTGGGGTTGTTCCACCGGTAAATTGGTTCCAATATTGGTCCCACTCATTCGGACCTTGGTAAGGCGATCCGCATAGGAGTTCGAATCGCTTGAGATTTCAATAGGATGCGTATGCGACCCGATGGCGCCATCTCCGGGTAGGAGTCCTCGTCTATGGGGTTTGGTTGGTCCAACTGATTTTGATCAGCTGGGGGTGTGTTAAAGTATTGATTTGGATTAAACTCACCATGGTAAGAATGATGAGTGCGAATGGTATGAGGGGTAAGAACTTTGAGTGTGGGTAGGCGAATGTTTGGCAAATGGCCATGAATCTCCCGAGTCATCATAGGGGTCCCGGTGATGTGGATGTGGGGGAATATGTCCTGAAGGTCCTCCCCTCATTGGTCCTTTTCCTCTTCCTCGTACATGTGGCGGCATTTTCCTGTTAAAAATCAATTAAAAAACAATACTAACAACTTAATAATGAAATGAGTATCCTAGGTCAAAGCCTAGACTCGGAAGTCTAAGGAATGTGCTCGTGTAAGTTTCAGATTCAACATAAGAAGGATAATGTTTAATTCTCACAAACGTTCGCTCTGATACCAACCTGTCACACCCCGGATTTCCAATCCAAATCCATACACCGGTCGACCCAGGTTGGGAGTATCGTGACGTAAGTTGATAACATCATTGTCAATTAAACACGGCACAACGGAAGTCTTAGAATAATTATTACAAACCAAATGTTCGATATAAAATAATATACAGGCTTGTGATAGAAGATCCACATGCGGATCATAAAATGTACAAAGAAAGAATATAAAACAGACTTTAGGGCAGATCTAAGGATTTGCAAGATCCTCTTATTTCACTACCGAGCAGCTTCCAGCCTATTTTGTAATGTACCTACAGCATAGTCTTTTGAAAATACGTTAGCTTCGCTGGTAAATACACTCGACTGACTCATTTTGAAAACGTTTTAGAAATTCGATTTAAGTGCACAGGACACAAATCCTCTATAATTTGGTTAAGTTACTTTGTAACCTTGTTAACATATTCGCATGTTTGTCCATAAATACAGGGCCCAGTACAAAGACCGAGACATGATTAAATACACATTACTTAGAACTCATAGAGGAGTTATCCCCAACGTCTTGGGTAATTTTCATTTGAGTGTCTGTTAGGTGTATGCCTACACCCCTCGCTAAGGTCGTGGCCATTATCTAATGTAATGAGATGAGGATATCCAGGACACGGTAATTTAACCCTCGATGTTTAAGTTATTAAACTAAACTGATTAAAACGCAATATGCGGATTTACTAGCCACAATCCGGCACTCGATTGATCCCATTTCCGACCTAGCGGTAATAATTTACCGTATGCCAAGCCCGTATAGGGAAAATAAGTCAAGAGTATTTACCTGAGTTAGCCTTGTTTAAAATGCAAGATAATATCTCAGCCGTATTAAAAATGAGCTAAGTGCAGATAACATTTACCGGAAGGCTCTAGTCTGGATTATGGCGTAAGCTAACCAATTAGAATGCTAACGGTCCTATGTAAGTCATAGACTTAGACCGACTAGCGTAATGGATTAAAAACGGTACGCTAGATTAAGCAATGACCGGATAGAATTTAGTTTAAACCCAACAAGTACCTTGACTTGTATAAAATGGGTAAACAATTAACATTCTTGATTTTGAGTGTAAAATGACAAGGTTAAACCCGTTTTGGTTGAATTCCGTAAAGTAGTTACGTATAATTAACCGTACGCTTATTAGCGATATCGGGAAACTGGATAAGTAATGGACAAGTTCTATATGCCATTATACTTTAATTAAGTTGTAATATCAGTAGGATATCAACTTATATGCCCGTTAAGGTTTTAAATTGAAATTATGCCCCATATGGGCATTTCAGTAATTTCATACCATATAAAAGGAACTTGATTATAATTCAATGTTATAACCATAAGTGTTATGGAAAAATGATTTATTTATGATATAATATCGGTAGGATGTCAATTATTGTAAGTCTCGATAATCCAGATCTAACATTGATATTACACGATCACCAAGGATGGGCGGAATCCAAACTTGGTAATGATTCAAGAAAACCAAAATGATGATGAACAACACGAATCAACTTTAACCTTGCACACGATTCTATTACTTGAACAAGCAAAACCGTCTGGTACAAGATCAAGGTTCTCTAGAGAAAACCTAAAAGTCTCCAAAAGTTTAACCCTAGGAATGACATAACATTCTATTTATACCTAGGGTAAGGCATAACCCTAATGGGCTTGCCTGATCCACATGGCCTATGGCATGCCCAAATGACCTATAAAGGTCCAAACCTAACACAAACTAACCCAGTTAAGCCCAGTTGGCTGTTGCGTATATTTGATGCTTCAGTCTCACACTTCTAGGACCTAACAATCTCCCCCTAGACTGATGCATCAAATTGTCTTCATAGTGCAAATTCAGCAACGTCATCAACATAGACTATGGTTGTCGCTATGCTGTAAGTGTTGTGGAAGTCAGTCTCAAACTTCTTGGACCTCAGACTTTAACGAACTCTCAGCACTGGGTATTTTTCTTAAGCTGTTGTGGTTAGCTTCATATCAGGATCTTGATCAGCTTTGCTTGAAACATCTTTGTCAAAAAGAAATTGAGAGGAGGAACCTCAACAGCTCTTTTCTTCTTCAATCTTTCTCTTTCAAGCAAGCAAGTTCTCAGGTACTTCATCAAATGTACTACCATTGTCAGACGATGACTTGAATCTGGTTCTTCTGACTCAGGTACACTTTGCTACTGCAATGCTTCATGCTTTGTCGGCAACTAACAGCATCTCAATTTAAGCAATCCCTATTTCTTGATCTAAATCAAGATCTGCACAATTCTAAGAAATTTATAAGCAAACATTCTTATGCAACAGGGAGAGTACCACATGAACACCTGGTACATCCAAGTACTTGTACTCAGATCAAAATTCAAATTTGTTTCATCTTTTAATGATTAGTCCAATCTTCAAGAATGGTTAATAATTTTAATAAAACAAATAAAGCACTCTATTTTTGGATTTTATAAATTTTCTAATTTTTCTTTAAAAATTTTTAAATATAAGAATATAAACAGAAACACAAATAAACCAAAGAAACTAACTTAATGGTTGCAACTATACAATTGCAAAATCAAAGAAGAACCTCAATATCTTTTGGGTAACATACCATCGGCGTATTTGGATTTTTTAAATTTTCTAATTCTTTCTTTAAAAATTTTTAAATATAAGAATATAAACAGAAACCCAAATAAACCAAAGAAACTAACTTAATGGTTACAACTATACAATTGCAATGGGATCAAAATCATTTTCAGACGGACCAAGAAACATTTTTCAGTGCGAACTTATTCAGACTGATCTAAGTGATTGCCAATATGTTTGTCCACTTAAAGTTTAACGCTCAACATTCATTTTTCAACTTCGTGATATGCTTAAGGTAGTACTATAATATAATACCCCTGTGTCCCATACCATGACATACCCTCGCGATCAAGGTAAGCACAACAATTCATCATAGTAGGTGAGTATACTGAGATCATCCTTTATCTTTTACATCAGACTATAGGTGAACAGGTCAGTACTTTCGTACAGCAGAGTGACCAATAGTATCTAACGAGGGTTAGGCAAATACCTTATTTGGTATGTTTAAATTCATGGAATTTTCTCACGATGAGATTTCCTTTCTTTTAAGGTTTTGGCCCTTCTATTTTGCCTCTTTTAAGAACATCCCGACTGTGCCTAGGTCTGCATATAATCTGGATGCAACAGAAGGGCTGCCAAGATATCCCCGGATTACTCAACAACATAAAGACCCGAAACCTCAGACGTTGGCTATCTATCAACGCAAGATTTAAGACCATGAAATCATACGCCGATGGTATGTTACCCACAAGATACATAGTTCGTTATATTTATATCACTTAGTATCTTTTAATCACTTTGAGCGTAAGCCTATGGACATATCACAATGCGTCAGTCACGCCCTTTATCATGAATATTCATTTCATTTCCCATGACGTTTTCTTTTTGTATTTTTCTGTTTTTCAAATAATGTTTTTGTATTTTTCTAATTTTCTCCCCCTCAAACAATACATATATACATATATCGCCCTCTTCCCCCCTAAATTTGTTGCATCATACTTTATGCACAAATTTACCTAATAAAGAAAACATATGCACAAAGTTTTAACCAAAAGGAAAAGGAAAATATTTTTGTCGTTTTTGCTTAACCGTTCCGTCGTTAGATTAAAAACTAATCAATTTCAAAATTAAAGCATGAATTTCAAATTTGTACCTTTTCGCTGATCTTTTCTTACCTCATCTCCTCAAAGGAAACATCACAATCGTAAAAATTTGAACCTTTTTTGCAACAGTGAGAAGTTATCCTTCATGTCCCTGGAACAACCGCTATCAACACTCCAGAGATTGCCAACAGCTCCTCCTTAGCTATTCCTGAGAAAATAAAGAGAGTTGTAAGACAGTGGGACCCAGGCCATCGTGGTCCTGGGTTTCCCTAAAGCAGCCAAATAAGACACTTATTTAAGACACAAGTCCCCTTTTGTTTCGAGGATTGGTGATGTTGCCGCTGATTTGGATTTGGATTTGGGTTTCCAAATCTGTTTTGTTTTAACAAACGCGGTTGTTGCCCTTGATTGAGCAACTTTGGCTGTTTCAAGTTTAGTCATTTTAGAAACAGATTTTTGTTTCTGAGTAGCCTTGCGTTTGTTTTTGGCAACATTCCAATCCCCATCAGATGGTTTAACCTTGGAATTCACATTTTTCATTGCCTTAGGTGATGATACCTTCATCGGCTTGGAATAATTGTTATTTTTTGGTGTAACCTTCTGATTTTTAGCATGACACGGAACATGGGGACCATGTGTATAGTTTCGAGCAATGTGACCAGGAATGCCACAATTGAAGCATGTTTTTCTTTTCACATGTAAAGCATTCTGATCAGCTTGATTTGCTCGTGCAGGCCTTGAAGGATGAACTGATCCCTTCTGTGCTTGATATCCTTGCAAGTTTCTTGCAGATGAGGATGAATTTGGATGTCTGTACTTGTCGTTTGCAAGGGCCTTCTTTTGTTGTGGAGATTTCTTTTGATTTTTCGTATTTTGTTTAGACTGCAAGTCTTGTGCAGAAATCTCCCCAACCTTTCCAAAAGCTTTGCTAGCATGGTAAAAAGCATATTTTCACATTTTCCATTGAAGACCGGCTTAACAAAGGCATTTTTCACAACTTTAGCCTTTTGAGGGCTATTGCTGGCCGCTGATGATTTAGGAGAGCGAGATTTTCCTTGACGTTTGGACTTCTGCTTTCTTCATCTCCGATTTGCTCGTTTTTGCTCTTTTAGCTTGCTATGAACCTTTTCATCAGAAGCAGAAGGTTCAAATTGTTCAGTTCGCACACTTGGAGCCTTGTTCACGTTAGCTCTCTCTTCATCAGCTGACGCATTAGAAGACTTAACAGCACCAGATGGTTCCCATGCGTCTGGTGTATAATCACTGGGTTTGCCGTACACCGTATGCCGTGCTTTCTCAATATCTTCGTCGATTTTTGGCATTGTTGTATAGTTGTGAATATATGGTAGGGCAACCTGATTGAATCCCAAACCCTTCCCTTTGTTCCCCTTATATGCTAGCTGCACATTGCACACGTCTTGAACAAGCTTGCTGGATGTATCAAACTTCTTAATATTAACCTCGTTTTGTTGATAGTTTCAAGTAAGAAGTCCCAGCTCAACTCTTACGAAGTCGCATTCCATGGTTTTTGATTCTAATCTGGTTTTGTAATCATGGACCCAACAATTCTGTTGATTTACGTCGAGGTGGAGCTGAGCTATATCTTTCTTTTGTGCTTCAACCTTTTCTTTGAGTAATCTGTTGCTGATGCACTGAGCCACTTTGGAATTAAGAGACCTGAGTTGAACAACCCTATTCCTGCAAGGTTCAGTGCATAAAGATAATTGACTGTGTCAATGGGCGAGCTAGATTTGTCAGCGTTATTTTGGGCTTGAGGTCGAGTTTGGGGTGCTGGGCTGCTGATTGCTGCTTGTTGGGCTTGAGGTTTCTGCTCAGATACTTCTTCAGAAATAGACTCAGTTGATTTTGCATATAGATTTTTGAGGTCTTGGTTTGATTGTAAATGATCCCACAACCAAGAAACAAAGGAGTCTTTATCATCACTCAAGAAGCTAGCCATCGCATTTCTTACTTCCTCTTTACGCCTCCCACATTCAAGCAAACGCATCACATAATTAGCAAGCGGAACAAACGTTGTAGTCTCCATTAAACTCATTCAGCTTTTCCTTCACTTCACCCCGCAGGATCGGGTTTGATTTTGTGCTGTAAACATCTCCGGATAATCGAAGCCGGACCGGTAAACACCATAAAAATTGTCCGAAAACTGTTTTTACCAAAATGTGTCGTTAGACTCGTCTCGACGATACGATTCCAACGATATATATTGTCCGATGGTGATTTTAGGAATTTTCGTACCTAAAAATCACCCGGGTCTAACCGTGCAACCGGTTTGTTAAGATTCTCTGTGGATCAAATTCTGTGCACGAAAACGTTTAACTCCGGTTACGTCAGCTGGTTAACTTTCCACCTTTTTGGGTACAACTCGGAACAATACCAAATTCGGAACAATAACTCGGATTAACAATCCGAGATGGACTCCGGAATCAGTGATCCGAGATGCTAGTCCGAGATGGTGATTCGGAACAGTATCCGAGATGGAATCTTAGATGCATTGTCTCAGTCCGGAATGAGAATACAAAATAGTAATCCAGAATGCTATCTGATACACAACAACAGTGGGAATCCGGAATGAAAGTCTATCCGAAATGGAGAAACAGATCCGGAATAAGAGCCTGATCCGGAATGAAAGTCTATCCGAATTCGGAACAGTTACGAATCCGGAATCTTTGAAGATCAATCCGATATCCTTGAAGATTAATCTGAAATCCTTGAAGAAAATCCGAAATCTTTGAAGATTTATCCGAAATCCTATCAGAAATTCAAGATTTTTATCCGAAATGCAGCAGATTAATCCAAAATCAATGAATGTTGATCCAGAATGCTTGAATCTTCTTCGTGTTCTTCGTGTTCTTCAGCAGAAAACCGAACAAAATCTTAAAATATCAGATCTGAGCCTGGAAAACAAGTTCAACAGGCTCTGATACCACTTGTAAGTCCCGATAATCTGGATCTAACACTGATATCACACGATCACCAAGGATGGACGCAATCCAAACTTGGTGATGATTCAAGAAAAACCGAAATGATGAAAAACAACACGAATCAACTTTAACCGTGCACACGATTCTATTACTTGAACAAGCAAAACCGTCTGGTACAAGAACGAGGTTCTCTAGAGAAAACCTAAAAGTCCCCAAAAAGTCTAACCCTATGAATGACATAACATTCTATTTATACCTAGGGTAAGGCATAACCCTAATGGGCTTGCCTGGCCCACATGGCCTATGGCATGCCAAAAAAGGTCCAAACCTAACACAAACTAACCCAGTTAAGCCCAGTTAACTGCCATAGACTGTTGCATATATTTGATGCTTCAGTCTCACACTTCTAGGACCTAACAATTATATGTGTAATTTATCTTTTATGACCAAACTATGCACCAAAGGGGCATTTTGGTCATTTTACATATAGTTTATAAATTATTTGGGATTCTGAGTTTATATGATGTACCTACTTTAAATATATTTAAAATAAGTTTTAAAATCATTAGGTAACAAGTCTTGGTCAAATAACATGGTTTAAAACCATACTATGTGCTGAAACGGCGTTTATGTCGTAAAACGAAGTTTTATGCGATGTTTAATGAAAACCGATGTTAAGATCAGATTAAAATGTCTTAGATATGTTATTTAATATAACATATCAGTAGGTAAAGATTTACCTTGAAAAGATTTGATTAAAGCCATTTTATGAGCCAAAAGGGCTAAATCGTCATTTATCGACATAATTGAAGGACCTGATTGTAAACTCAGTTTATAATCTGATTTGACATCCCAAATAATCCTACCTATAATATTATATCAGTAGAAAACTTATTTTCAAGTTCATTATCATTAAAACCTTGATTTATGCAAAAGCGCATTTTAGTAAAAAATGGCATAATTAAGGAACTTGCGCATAAACTCAGATTCTGATTATGATCATGTAATATAACCTTAGAGGGTTATGCTACATTATATTCCCATCATAATGCAACTTTAGATCAGTAGTTAACTAATCTAAGTCGAGTCAGAATCGAAAGTCAAAGTAGAAGCCAAACTTCACGACTTTCGGTTGCGAACCGATCCTAGAACTGAAATTGACGAGCTGAACATGTTCTTACATGTTCTAATAATTATTACCAACTTTTTTAAGTGTCAAAACAGGTTTCATAACATATATTTGATCAATTTATGATTTTTCTGAAAAATGGCATGTTTGACTTTTTAATAACTTAACTTTGACTCGTCAATTCGTCTAGCAAACGTGATCTTCAGGAGGTGCCCTTTATAGGGACTAACACCTACCTTATTACGATGAGTTAGCCATGTTCGTTATGAACAATGGATGGACCATAATGGTCTTAACCGAAAGTCAAGGCGTTTTTAGCAAAACGCTTGACTTTTGGCTATAGAAGCCTATAAACGAAAATGCAAGAGCAAGGAACACTTACAAGAGATTCCTAAAATGCAAGAGAACTAAGTTGGATGCTCCTTTTAGTTAGGAACTTCTAGAGGAGGGAGATAGAGTTGAAAATGAGAATGGTGTAAGTTCAAAAGTTGAACCTTTGCACCTATTTATAGTTGGAGAGCTTGAAGGATGTGATGCCAGGTACTAAGGGGTGTAAGAGGGAGCTTACAAGTGTCCTAAAACGTGGCATAGCTGTTTGCAAGTCCCTGGTTTCGAATCAAATGGTTTTTGGCAATATGTGTGGAGGCCAAGCAAACTTTCTGCAGATACAGGCCTCTCGCGCCCCGTGAGAGGCACAGGGCTTGCCTCTCGCGCCCCGCGAGCGCCCTGTAGGCAGATTTGAAGTTTCTCACTTTTAGCTCCTCAACTTATTAAACACCCTTAAAACCTCCTAAAACACCTTTTAGCACTTTTAGCCCTCCATAGCCAATATTTGGTGTACCCGGAACTATGCCCGGACATTGTCGAGCTCTCGGTTCGTTAAAAGGTCACTCAGAGGTATAAATTTAACATGTTGACACTTTTAATCCCTCCATTATCCAACTTTCATATAATTACGGATTTAATCCCTCTTGTCCAATAAATGGAACATACAAGGGTTAGGACTTCGTAAAAGATCACTCAGAGGCACGTTATAAGCATGTTGACTCTGATGTCACTCAGAGGTTGGGCATGTTGACGCTTTTAGTCCTTGTTAGTTTTCATAGACTTAAATAAAAATACAACACGTGTCACTATAATATTGGACACGATTTTACGAGGTGTTACATGTAACATGTATCTCCCCGTGATCTTGAAAACAAAATATATTGAAAAGAGGGGACATGAACTCACAGTTTGCGTCCGTGCACGCTAGCAATCACTTTTGAATCCCTATTTGTATCTGACCTACAAGTGTCCTAATTTCTTTAAGGCACTTAGGTCTATAGTGAACACTTGTGTATTTGCAAATTGAGTGACAAATCCTGGCCATTGATTTACACATGTGTACGACCAAGATTAGTTCGCTTAGTTCGCAAATAAACTAGTGTTCTCTCTTGAACCTAATCCTATATATATATATATATATAATCATTAAACAAAGCAGTCGTGTGGGACATGAGTACATAAATGGGCTAGGCCCTTTGTGAAATTACGAGGGCCTAGCCCCTTGTATGTCCTTGTGTAACATACGATTGTTTCATACTTGTCCTTGTAATATCCAGGGCTTAGCCCCTTTATGTAATCATGTCCCACACGATTGCTTTTTTTAATGAAGCGATATATATATGTATATATATATATATACACACGCTAAATATTGCGAGAACTATGAGAACGAACCAGAAAACCAATCCAAACAATGCAATCATCATTTTAATTAAATTACAATATCAAATAATTCATTTCTCATCTCAAAATCAGTCTTATTAGATTTTTTACACATGTGTAAATAGAAAACTTACACATGTGTAAGTTTTCTTTATTTCCAAATTCACGTAAATTTAAATTTGTAAATTAAATTTCTAGAATTGTATTCGAATAATAATGACAAGTGTCAAAAGCAATTTTGAATTTCACTTGTTTTTTATCAAGTTCTAGTGGTTTTTTCATTCGTTCCCACAGTTCTTGCGATATTTAGCATATATCGCAAAATATATTCTTATATCGTATGTCATGTTTTCCCTTAATTTAATTTTTAATACAATAAACTTTTACTTCTCGATGTTTGTTAAAAATAATATTTTTAACATTGTCTTTCGGTATGTATACGTGTATATATAGTTGTTCTATGCTTATATTGTTATGTATTCGTATGTATACGTGTACCCAAGTATATGTATACTTATTTCTATACTTCATGCATAGGTACTTGTGTCGTATTTGTACGTATACGTATATACATGTATAATACTTGTAACCTTGTATTCTACCGTGTGTGTTATGGTGTACATATTTATACATATATATATATATATATAAATATATGCTTGTATATCTTGAAAAAATTCCACATTTAGTCTTTTATAAGTTTTTCCGGAATTACATCCTTGTGAAATATATTTTTGATGTTTCTTAAAAATAATATATTTTTAAGATCGGTTTGTAAAATATATATTTCTTATACTTTGTAAATACATTTTGTCACTTGTCTGAAATGTTATACATTTTCACTACCATATTTTATATTTTCATTCAACACATATAGGCATACCTATATTTGTCTGATTTCTCTAATATCATTTTCATAGTTATATGTATATGTATTCCATGTATCCTTGTAGACATGAGTCTTTATATATGTATATGTATTTTGTTTTTATTGACATGTTCTTGTAGGTGTATTTGCTTTGATACTTAGTTAGGTATAATTTTCCTCTACCTTTATACTAAACACATATATCACACAAGATATACACAAATACACATTTTCCATTATTTACTATATATATATGTATAATTACATCCATTTTAGATTTATGAAAACGTTAGTTACTTCAACTTACATCTTTCCACCAAAACTTTGTATAATCATGATTGGTGCACTTAACCCATTATTAACCTTGTAAATCCTTGTTTAACCATCATTATTCATAATTATGTTTTTAGAAAATTTTGACATAGTTTTCCCTAAAATATCATGTTTTCTATATTAGTCAACATCGCCAAAATCAAGTTTCCAACTAATAAAAACAATCTTTTAAAAATGCTACTTTTCCATGTTCATCTTTTCAAAAGCAATTTATATCTTGAAGACTTATCTATACTTTTAAAACTTAAAATCATGAACATGAACTTTATGAAATTTTCTAAACTTTAAATCACTTTAATATCGACTTTCAAGATCATCTAACAAGTTCATGATAACTTTTATTTATGTATCTTGCTAGATCTACTTGTATAACTTGTTAGATGTACTTTTTAACAAACAACTTGCAAGTTTATATGTTATATTTTTATGAACAACAAAACGATCAACATCAAGAACACTTATATTATGTTGATTATGTTATTTTAGGTTAGGGTTTTCATATATTTTAACAAGTTTCTTGGATGGTCAACTTATACTTCTTGAATTTATACATCATAAGAAGCATAATGGAAGGTAGTATGAACTTACAACTAGCACATTGGCTAGGGAAGATCGTAGGATCAAAAGAAGGAAACCATGCTTCCACAAGTGCAACATTAACCTCTTTGAAGTCCCTTATGCTTGATACCATTTTAGGAATTTTGAAACCCATTGAAGACCACTTGAAAATACTTGAATAATTATTGAAGATGGAGGGTTAGAGAGAGCCGAGAGTAGAGAGAAGGGTTAAGTCTCACTTTCATGCTAACATCATAATAACATGCTCAGTGGTTATGATTGTATTATAAATAGAACAGCGCCTGTACTGATCTATTTGATCACTTTTATTGATTATCAATCTAAACTATCTTCCTTACATTCTATACGAACAAATCAGTGATCTTAGGCTAAGGGGAAGATTGTGAGTCTATGCAAGTAATCATAATTACAAAAGCATGACAACCAAAACAATATCTCAACTATTATGAATTAAAGCAAACTTGACATAAATGCCCCCTGAACTTATAAGAAGAATAAGTATCAGTTCTTGGAATCCTAGCCACTAATCAGAAACCCTAATGCAATCCACTGATGACAAAACACTACTAACACACCAATAGTAGTTGTATATAAACCACTGACTCACTAACCACTGATGTTATATTCAACTTTTCTTACACCTGTCATGTATAGCGCCCTTTTCAATACCAAACATTTTAGTTACAATCTACCTTAAATTTGACATAATCTCAGTTACTCTTTTGAGTACCAGGCTTACTTTAACAGCTGTGAAATACTAACCTTTTCAAATGCCAACTCCCTAAGTTAGAGAATCCTTTGATTTTTTACTGTTGTCCTTTAGATTTTTTTACTACTTAACCTATCAGTTTTGCTTTTATAGTTGCTTTTACACTTGCTATTACAGCTGTAAAGCAAATAGTGACTGGTGGGTGGTAAAGCATGCATAGAGCTCTAGAAATCTGTAAGACTCTACAATCACTCCACATCACAGTCTAGAGTGCATTGTTTCTCAGCTCTACAACTGAGAATAACTTCATGGAATGAGCAACTAAAGCAAAAGAATATTTAAACCTACAACTGTAAGTTAATCTCAGTCTAACTAAATCTGTATCAAAATCTTCCATCAATTAATAAACCTTCAAAGGATCAACCTAACAAGTTCTTTTTTACTTTGTTTCAGAATATCAATACCTTGCATTGTTTCTCGGCTTTTCTACTTCTGGGTCTTGCATTGTTGTAAGCTTTCTCGCTTTTATTGGTTTGTTTTATAACTTTTAACTGCTATAAACATAGGTATAACAATGTTTATTTATTGATTTATTTTGTAATTAATATCTTTATACAATTGTAATTAGAAATAATAAATTTAAATATGTAAAGTTAATTTATAAATCTTTTAATTTTTCTTTATATATAACCAAAATATTTTTAATTGCTTTAAAATTGATATTTGAAAACGATTTTTTTTAGCATGGCTATAATTTCCATTCGTCTTCCAACCAAAATTGTATTTTTCAGTTCACAATTCACTCCAAACACATATCAATTGAGAGCAATGGGTGGTGATTATCCAATTCCAATTGAACCACAATGACCTTCAAACCATGGATGATCATCCCGTCGCAATATAAACTTTCCAGTTTCAAACCGCCCTTCAAACCCTATAGTCGCAAACCCTTTTCATCCGTTCATCTATCGTCCTCCAACTTCAAATCCTCAACATGATGATCCATTTTTTTACGGATGAAGAGTTGAATTGGGCATATGACTGTACCTTTACTCAACTATAATTTGGTGAACTACGAATTGGGGAGGGGCATCACCGTCCGGAGGCAAACACTCCTGTACCGCCAAAACATCCTCCACCTTCAAACCGCCCTCATGTGGATCACCCAAGTCAAACACAAGAACAACCGAGTTGGGCTGAAGGGTACGAAACTGACCCTGGGGCGGAATACGAACCATCGTTGGATGAAGAAATGGTTTGGGAAGCTTAGAACAACTTTGATGATGGCTGCCTCCACCACAATGATGATGATAATGATATATTATGTGGTTTATCTAATGTTTTATTATGTGTTAGTTAATTTTATTTCCATGTATTTTATTTTCTCGAATTAATTTGAATATTAATTATATAGTTGTTTTATTTTTAATCATGTATTAGTTTAAATTTAAATTTGTTGTTGTTTAATTTTAATCATGTTTTAAAACAAAATCACTGATGACAAACCACTGCTAACACACCAACAGTAGTTGTATAGCAAAACCACTGATTCAACCACAAACTCGCTAACCACCGATTTATACTCAGCAATGGTTGTCTACCACCAACAGTGTTTGCCTAACATCTAATGTCATTACTCCATCAGAGGTTAGCAATCTCATCAGTGTTTGTCTAACATCTAATGTTATTACTCTATCAAAGGTTAGCAAACTCATCAGAGGTTTGGCTTTATTCCATCAGATGTTGGCTCACCAGTAGTTTGACTTTATTTGACCATCCGGTGTATATACGAAGTATTGTTATTTACCGAAAGTCTGAATATAGCCAAACTATTCAGCCGTACTTCAGGTGTTACTTGGTTTCATGGTTTTAAGGGTGCGGTGTCTGTAGAGACCGTCGTTTCACCAAGTATTTAGTTTGGCTTTCACTTAATGTGATCATTATGTATTTCAATGTTTCAAGAATTTAGGTTTCTTTTTCTGGTAATCATGTTATTCTGTTTAAGTGTCGTGTAGTAATCTTGTAATAATTTTAGAATTCATCATCTATTATAACTATCTCTATTTAATTTGCAAGGTATTTGATACTTTATCAATTTACAATGAATAAATGGACAACCAAACCATCTTAATCATGCTTCTAGCTCGAGTGCATCTACTAGAGCCGAAAAACGAAAAGAGTATAACAAAAGAGATTATGCTGCACTCAAAGAAAATAGGAAAGTCTCAAAATTTTGGAGTGGTGATGTCTCCTGAAGTTCTTCATCAATATCTTTAATGAGTAATAGATCAACAGAAAGGACACCGTTAAGAAGTTCACAAACTAATATTACTCAATTTACCCAAAAGACAAATGCACAACGCGTCAAGTATTTCTACTTTGAAACGCAAGGAGTACAATGGAATGCATATTCCAAATTGTAGTCGATTTACATCAAACCCGACTCATGGTGTCGTGCCTAGAACATCACGAGGTTTCTATTTATTTAATAATGACTTCTTTATCGAACTTGACATCTTTAACAATCTTCATTACTTAAGACAATGATATTCTTAGGTGTTCGAATTCAACTGCATACATTTTTACCTCAATTTTGTAAAGTAGTTGATCAACCTTCCTTCGAAGATGAGAACATAGAAGATGATCCATATAACTTTGTTTACGATCATGTACCTAGAGAGCATCGTGTTTTAAAAGAACATGGTGCATCTCCTGATTGTCGAGCAGAACGTTTTCAGTTTGAATTTGATACCTTTTGTTGTATGAGTGGGAAAAGTGTGTTAGTAAATTCAGAAATTCTAGAGGAATTGCACCGACTTTTCACATCCCAAGATGAAATTGGAAATATTTTTACGCTAAACATTCGTGCTTATAACACCAATTTTTCTTTTGCCTCAATGGGTGTGACGTTGGATGATACATTGAACAATATGAGAGACAGTGTATATACTTTTCGTGCACATATAGGAATATATCACAAAATCGACCAATTAGTTCTAAGGGATGGAACCCCTAGGTACCTGCAGTTGTATTTTTATGATCTTGATGCTGAGTTAGATCTTAGACTCCAATGGCTTAATCTTGATCGACGTATTACTCAGATTTTGTCACACGTTCTTTCTACAAACCCATATGTCGATACATTTCGAAGACTTGCGAAACTAGGACCTCTGGAAAACTATAGAGTCACTTTGAATACTTTGGTTGAACTCGACCAAAGGGTGTACAACCGACCAACGACATCGGAGGTATATAAAATGTTGTAAAAACACGGTGAAATATAAACAATTAATCACAAACTACGAATGATTTTATTGAACGATTGGAAACAAATACAAGAATCGAAATGTGTTATAGAAAAGAACGAAATCAAAAGTTATCCGAACTTATAAGAAAATAAGTAACAGTCCTTGTAATCCTATCCACTGATCAGAAAACACTAATGCAAACCACTGATGACAAACCACTGCTAACACACCAACAGTAGTTGTATAGCAAAACCATTGATTCAACCACAGACTCACTAACCACTAGTATTTGGGTTGAAGGTAATGACAAAACCGCTCGTATTTGGGTTGAAGGTAATGACAATATCACTTCATATAAACTAAGTATTGTTATTTACGGTAGGTCTGAATATAGCCAAACTATTCAGCCGTACTTCAGTTGTTACGATCCACTGTCATATCCTCTATTTTTTCCTAATGGTGAGTCGGGTTGGCATGCTAACATACCACGCCATGGAGTATCGATCGATGAGGTTCGCAACAATGACAACATCGAAGGAGACATGGAAGGTACCAACGATTTATTACTCTTTTAAGTGACGATCATAAAAATACCCTAATATGTTTTATTTTGTTAACTGTTTGTTTTTAAAATATCTTCATCGTTCAAAGGCTAACACACAAAGTGGTAGAACAACCGTAGCTATGCGAGAGTACTACTGTTCAAGTACCAGATTCGATCAACCAAAAACGTGCTTATGCTTGGTGGTAGACAGCTACAACAGATTTTGGTAGATGCTTACATAAAGATTGAGACGTCACGTTTAGAATTTCATGAGAGAAACCAGACTAAGAGGGCCAACTTGTACCAAGGTATTGTGGATTATGTCAATGGTGGTGAGGTTCATGCAAGCAGAGTCGGAAAAAGAATTGTGTTACCTGCATCTTCATTAGAGGGCCTCACGACATGCAACGTCGGTTTCTAGATGCGATGACTTTAGTTCAAGATGACGGTAAGCCTGATATATTCCTTATAATGATGTGTAATCCTGAAATATGTGATAATTTGCATGTTAGTCAAACTACACAAGATCGTCCAGACCTTGTTTCAAGAGTGTTTCATGCTAAATTAGAAGAGCTTAAGGAACAACTCTTTAAGAAACATATCCTCGGAGAAGTTAAGGCATACGTTTATGTCATCAAATTTTAAAAGCGTGGTTTACCGCATGCACATTTTCTCCTTATCATGTACCCGCAACACAAAATTAATAACGCGGACCATTATTGCTAAGATTCCTAACAAACTAAGACATCCCAAATTGCATGAGATTGTTGTGAAGCACATGATTCACGGCCCTTGCGGCGGTTTACAATTAAGCAATCCTTGTATGCAGGGTGATCTTAAAATTTATCGTTTTCGCTATCCTAGACAATTTAATGAAGAGACAACATAAGGAGAAGATGCATATCCGTTGTATCGAAGAAGAGACACCAGAATAGAAGTGGACATACAAGGAAAAACACTTGCTAATAGATGGTTGGTCCCATATAAGCCAAGGCTTTTGATGATGTGTAACTGCCACATCAATGTTGAAGTTTGCTCAAGTATAAAATCTGTGAAATATCTTTTCAAATATGTTTATAAAGGACATGACAAACAGGTTATTCAAGTGGATCAAAGTGAGCAAGGGGTTGTTATTAATGAGATAAAGAGATTTCAAGATGCACGCTACATATCGCCCCAGAGGCTATGTGGCTCATTTTTTCCTTCGCTCTTTCTCAAATCTTTCCTTCTGTTCTAGTCTTACAACTTCATCTAACAAATAATCAGATGGTTAGATTTAGAGATAATGAGATAATGTCTAACATTGTTGATAGGGGGAGGCATAAGAGAACCATGCTAACAACATTTTTTGAGAAAAGTAGAATCAATGAAACAACAAGGGTATATTTGTTGTATAAAGATTTTCCAAAACACTTCACGTGGAATGGAAGCACACGCCGTTGAAATCATTGTTTTTGTAAAAACAAAGAGGTCGTATAGTTTCCGCTAATCCAGCCGAAGGAGAAAGGTACTACTTACGCCTACTTTTGTCAAATATCAAAGGACCTACTTCTTTTGAATATCTTTGCACAGTTAATGATCAAATGTGTGAGACATTTCGAAAAGCAGCTCTTGAGTTAGGCTTAATAGAACACGATGAATATATATCACAATGTCTCGAAGAAGCCTCTATATTCCAGTTTCCCAATGCTCTTAGAAGGTTATTTGCAACCATAATGATTTTGCAAACCTGGAGATATTCGAAAGATTTTGAATGACCACTTTGATTCACTTTCTGAAGATCATCGGTTACACTGTCAAAGTATCGAACGAGTTCAAAATATGGTTCTGTCCGAAATTAGTGTCTTTCTATAATCCATGGGTAAATCTATCAATGAATTCGACCTTTTTAAGATAACAGATATGTTAACTTACAGGATGTAGGTCATCGTGAGTTACAAGAGGAGTATGGGATTGTTTTGGAACCTGAACACTTGAGTGCCAAAGATTCACTTAATCCGGACCAAAAAACGTTTTTGATGAGATCATGATGCATGTTGATAATGATCTTCCACGCGTCTTCTTTATTAATTGTCCGGGTGGAACTGGACAAACATTTTTGTACAATGCCTTGCTTGCTGAAATTAGGTCACGTGATCTTATTGCTCTCGCAACAGCTTCATCAGGTGTTGCGGCTAATAATATGACAAGAAGTAGAACGGCTCACTCAAGATTCAAGATTCCTATTAATATTAAAAATAATTCAATGTGCAATATCAAAAAACAGAGTGGGGCCGCTAAACTAATTCAGTCTGCCAAAATAATCATATAGGATGAAGCGTCGATGGCTAAACGATAGGCGATAGAGGCAGTTGATCGTACATTGTAGGACATTATAGGTGTTAGTCTCCCATTTGGTGGGAAGATAATGGTTATGGGAGGTGACTTCAGACAGGTGTTATCGGTTATTAAATGTGGCACTCAAGCATAGATTGTAGACTCCAACCTATGTATGTCACCTCTTTGGTCTTTGACTAAACAGATGCGGTTGACCATAAATATGAGAGCGTTGAAAGATCCATGGTTTTCTGAATTTCTTTAGAAGTCGGCAAAGGACTCAAAGAACCAATCGAAGGAAACTACATCCGCATACCCGATGACATGAAATTCAGTGCAACAATAGAGAAAACTCTATAAAAGAATTGATCAATACCATATTTCCATCAATTGTAGATAATGTATATTCTTCAGATCATATAATCTCTTGAGGAATATTGTCCACTAAAAATGAAAGTGTTGACGAGATGAATTAAATGATTGACATTTTTCAAGGGGAGGAAAATGTCACACCCCTCCAAAAATCATCAGAGTTGGGCGTGATCTGACTGGTATCTTCATTGCACAGCGGAAGTTTTACTAATGCTAAGACTTCTAAAAAGTGAACGCCAGCTAAGTACTCGAATCCCCATAGGTTGTCTTATTCTAACCATGCCATAATTTGTAATTGTAACCTGAGAAAGAAGCATGCGAAAAATCAACATAAAGTTGACAGTTCATAGTTTGTTTGAAAAAGATTTTAAATAAATCTTTTTAGTAACCAGTTTAAATAATTCTTGAGAAAACGTAAAAAAACCATTTTTCTCGGCATGTTAATGAAAACCTTGTTTTTGTAATATTTGAATAATCGTCGATGTCCACGTATGACAAAGACAACATGCCAGCATGAGCTTGTAACCCACCCCCAAGCTAGTAAGTGCCTCGCCAAACGGTTTACTCAAGACGGTAGACTAGCAGGTGGTTATAGTTCCGATATGTAGCGAGGACTTCACTGTTCAGTTTTAAGCGACTCTACGGCCCTTATTGTTGAGTAGAGGACAATCCAGTCCTTGTGTTAATAAGCAGGACCAACAAGTCCCCTTATTTCTACGTAGGACAAACCAGTCCTTGAGTCTGTAATTAGGACCAACCAGTCCCCTTATTCGTATGTAGGACAAACAAGTCCTTGTGTTTGTAACCAGCACCAACTAGTCCCCTTACTTGTATGCAGGACAAACGAGTCCCGTTGTTACTAGGACCTTCCCGTCACTAGTCATGAAACTCATGCATGTTTCGAAAATACACAAGTGTTTTGTAAAACCGGTATGTTTAGCATAAACCTTTCATATACCATTTGAATTTATTGAAATTCATTTGCAACATGGCTTAGAAATGTGTTGTTTTCGTTCATTGAAATATTGTGTACTTTTGCAAAAAATGCATGTCTTTCCACCCCCAAAAACATTTATAAGAATGTAAAACCGTAAAAAGTGGGGGTTATGAACTAACCTTGATATCGAGTGCAAAGCTAGCTTAATGTGATACCAAAATGTCGTTTCCAAAACGTGACTTGCTAGCGTGCAATCTAAGACATTCCTAATACGAATAATTTATAAGTTTCTAATTATAACGTCGCTAAACTACATGTCACCGAGCTCTACCGAATAGTTAACCGAACGATTCGATAGTAAGTTGTTATCTAAATGGGAACGGATAAGCTATACTTTTTAAGTTCCATTTAATTTCGGTGATAGTTACTATGTCTTGGAAACACTTAGTTTCTTAGAGGTTTAGCGTATCTGTATGTTTATATACAATTATAAAATATATTTAGGGTATGGTATTAGTCGTCTTGATTGGTCGTGCGTGTACGTAGACAAATGTTGGTATAAAAATATCACACGTTGTAGACTCGTAGGATGTGGTCGTATGATTCCCAAGTAGTCGTCGTGTAGTCGTAATACTCTTGCGTCCCATTTATAATTAATAAAATAATTATATAGTTGTACGCTCGTTAAAATCGACTTCGTTTGTTTGTTTAGGTAATAACTCGGATACTACACTGTGTTACCATCTTATGGTAATGTGTCGTGCTTCTTTTAGAAGTTTGAAATAAATATAAATGATTATATTTATTTTATAAAAAAGTACGAATTAACAATGTTTGAAAAAAATATAAACCAGTATATTTATTTTATAAAAGTATACGAAGTTACGACGTTGATATAAATATAAACGATCATACTTATTTTATAAAAGTTTCTCCGAGTTCCGTAATTAGTATACCACATTTGCTCGAAAGGTTACAACCTCATTTCGTAAGTTATAAGTGTTGTTAAAATAAATAAACATTTATATTTATTTTTATCAAAAATACTTGAATCGGAAAGTTTTGGTTTTTATAATAAAACACGTTTCTCTTTGCGGATTTTTAAGAAAAACAGGCAGAGTTTCCTTTGTTTTTGGACGATCCGACAATACGAGTTGTGGATATATTTTAAAAACGCAATAATATTCAAGAGTTAATAATTCATTATGAACATTATACAACACAAAATCATTTTACGTTCGATATTTAGATAACGTCAAGATTTAAAGTTTTATATAAGTATCTTATATATATATATATATATATATATATATATATATATATATATATCAGACAACATAATAAACCGATAGGTGAAACAAAAGTGGGCCTTAGCCCAAAGCTTGATTTTATAAAAGGGGGCTTAACCCAAGTTTGTTTTTTATACAAGTGGGCCTTAGCCCAAAGTTAATTTTATAAAAGTGGGCTAGTCCATATATTTTTATAAAAATAGTTGTAGCCCAATATAGTTTTTATAAAAATTGGCTTAGTCTAATAGTTGTTTAGTAGGGCTTATCCAAAAATATTTACTAGTATTTGTTATAATTTATAAAAATTTATTTATGAAAACTATTAGTTATAAGTTATAGATTAAATGTTCTAGTAAATATAAAGTGTATCGATTTATTTGCTCCCGTTAGGTACGCGTCGACTATTTTGTTCGTTTCGTCTTTGTCATTTGTTTAGTTTATACCATATATTTTATTTTGTCCGAATTGTTCGAATTTTATATATTTTGTATTCGATTTAATATAATCAAAATATATATAGGTTTTATACAATAATACATGTACACATATAAGATGGTTTAGAAATAATATATTTTTATCAAAAATATATATTTATCTCATTTTTAGTTTAAGAAAATATAAGTAATTAATTTCTTAACCTTTAATCCAAATCGTTTATTTAAACATGATTAAATTTCCTAATCACTTTTAACCACCAAATATTTAGATAAATCATATCTTAATCAAGATTAATTTTATAAAAAATTTGCCATAGTTTTCTTTAAAAATGTAAGTTTCCCATGTTTTTTATAAACATGTTTTAAGTAATTAAACTAACTCAATCATCATCAATCACAAATATTATATAAATGTATTAACAAAATGTCATGAACTTGTTATAATTTTAATCTTTCTTAAAATGGAAACTTCATCATCATTTTTAAACAAAATTTTTAAATCATCACTTTTATTTAATGATCTAATACTTGTATGATCATCTTTAAAATATGAAAATATGTTCATGACTAATTTTGTTATTGAATATTGCTAATCTAAACATGCACGTGTTTAGATCATCTTTTTATTTATAGTTTTGCAAGATTCAAGTATCTAGTTAATGACAAGTTCAAGATCATCCAAAATCATCAAGAAAATCACATGATTATGTTAGTGATCTTAGATTTATTAGTGTTTTTTAAGTGGGTTTTTATATAACTTTAATGATGATCTTGTGAAATTTTATAAAATATAAAGTATAAGATTAAGTTTAAGGATCTTACAACTAGCACAAGGCTAGGGATGATCTAAAGGATGAAGAAGATAGGTTGATCAAGAGTTCCAATCATCAAAGTGAGCTCCTAATCTTTGCAAACTCTTTAGATTATCTTTAGGTCTTCATGCAAACTTGATTTCTTTGTGTTTGGTTTTAAAAAAGTTGAAGGTGATATGGATGAGGCTTGGCTGATTTTTGGAAGCAAAATGGAAGAAGAAGAAGTGTGTTGTTGTAGGTGTTTTGGTGGAATGGGAAGTTACTCCCATGTAGTGTTGATACACTTTTGTGTCTGTCGCTTGTTCTTAGTTACGTTTGTAATTGTACGGTCTTTGTTTATAGTGTTTGTATAAGTTTGGTCGTGTCGACCAAATCAAGATATCCTCCTCTCTTGGTTTCGTACGACGATTTAGTTTGTCTGTGTTAAACAGTTGCATGTGTGCATAATGTTGAGTCTTGTGTACGTGATGTCTGTGACACGCTCTTCAAAGAATGAATTCTGTACGAGTAAGAATGCTCCGTACGAGCAAGATGTTGCTTGTACGAATGAAGCAATATAAATAAGTGGTTTACTTGTTTCGTACGAGGAAGTGAATGCTTCGTACGAACCAACTTGTTCGTACGAGCATCTTTGGAGCAGGTCTTCGTGTGTAATAGTGTGTTTTGTATGTCTAGCAACGTACTTCATACAAAGGACTAGCATGGACACAATATAAGCAGACATGCACCTCTCACTCAAAAGTTAGTCATTTTGATCTCTAGTTAAGTGCGTTGGTCACTGATTAAAGTCGAACTAGCAAGTTGAGCAGAGGAAGACGCAAGAGCACATGTAGTTTGTATAAGTCGTATGAGCATTATTTGTATATGTTTGTTCTAGTTCTCATCAATTAATCAAGATATTGAATCTTTGGTTATCCCGTGTTGTTACTTTGCTTTTGTTTGCATGCATACTTGGATTTCGCACTTGTTTGTGTGTTGCATGAATAAGGAGGCAGGTTTAACTTGATCCTCAGGTGGACCTACAAGTGGTATCAGAGCTTTGGCTCTCTTCCTTGTTCATAACCAAGCTTTGTATTGTGTCTGAGCTAGTTTGAAGATTTCTTGAAGTGTTCTTGAACTCACATTAGAAAACTTAAGTTTTGAATAGATAACTAACTTAAAACTTAGTTAAAATCTGTTATATCCGGAAAATTTTCATAAAAACCGAGTTAGAATACATGGAGACATGTTAAAATCTGGTTTTTCTTAAAATTTTCTTTTGTTCAAGTTGAACACATTTGCTGAAGAAACTCACCAGAAAACTCATCAGAATAGTGTTGTAGGGTTGACAAATTTTCTGACATTTGGACTTGGACAGTTATGACTGTAAAAGCTGATGGAATGTTTGTTTTCTTAACTTAAATTGGGTAAGACAACAGGATACTTTTGTAAACCAGTCTGTACAAGAAAAGGAAAGTTTTTACCAAACCAACCCTGCAAAAGATCCATCTGACAAACTCTGAGAAAAACAGTCTGGGCGAATAATTCATTCGTACGAAGAACAAGCTACTCATGCAAAGGAAAACTCATCCGCACGAACAACCTGGTTCGCGCGAAGTAGCTCATCCGTACGAAGCAAGTTGCTCGTACGAAGAATAGTTATCCGTACGAAACATTGGTTCGTACGAATAACCTTCGTTTCTGTTTGTTTTTCGTATTTCAGATTTTCAAAGCTGTGTGCTTTTCAAATATTTTAAAAATTGTGAATTTTTTAAGAGGGAACCGTTATTTTCAAACTTTAAACCTTTTAATTTTTCATAATCAAGAAACTATAATGAGTTCTAGTTCGTGGGATTGGAGTAGTGGTTCAAGATTAAATCAGGAGTCTTCGCAAAGGTCCACAACCTCATGGGTTAAGTCTTTGATGCCTCAACATACAGCCATGATATCTGAAAATCAATGGGCGTGTGTTGCAAACAAGAACCAGAGCATCCAAACTCTTCTAATGAGCGAGAGTGAAACAGGGAGCAATAACCGTCCACCGAAGGTAAATCACATGAACGATTATCCTTCGTAGAAAATTCGTTTTCACACATATGTTCTCGGTCAGAACACAGAACTGTGGACGCGTTTCACTAACACCCTATAAAGAATCACTCGAAGAAGCCGGGTCAAATCCAACCTCCTTGGCCAATCTAGATGAAAGTGATAAGAAAGCATATGATCTAGAGAAAAAGGCCTTTGATATCCTAACACAAGCGCTCCACAAAGATGTTTATCATTAGTTTGTGTATTGTATGACCATGAAAAATTTCTGGGATACTTTGGAAGCGAGAGGAGAGGGTAATGCTGCTACCAGGAAGATTCGACATGATCTGCTCAAGAAGGAGTTTCAAGGTTTCATGTTTATGGAAATAAAACATTGAATGATATGACCACACGATTTATCATTTGCTCAACAAGATGTACTCTTACAAAGTGTTAGCAGCACCACAAGAAATTGTGATGCGATTTGCTGATGCTTTACCACTGAAATGGGGTCAATTTATTGACTTGTTAAAACATACGGGTGTTTTGGACTCAATAAGTATTTATGAATTTGTGCAAAAATTGGAGAACAAGAACGAAGAAGAACTTCGGAAGGCACAAAGAGTCACTGTTCCACAAAACCCTTAGATGTACTTCGGAGGTATTAATGCAGGTAAAAGTTCAAGCCAGCAACCGAAGCTGCAAACCGCGTTTGTGTCAAACGTGAACCCTTTTCTACCACAACCTGTTCAACCAAGTCAGTCTACAGGCTCGAATACTCAAGCCTATGGACAAGCCTTTGATCCGAAAGCCTTCCTTCCACAACCAAGAGACTTAGCACATCAAGCTCCACAGCAAGCTCCCAACAAGCTTTCTATGGAAACAATTTTCAATATGCAAATCCCAACACTGTCAAACTTGACACGTCACATCTCTCCAAAGTCGGTGTTGAAGTTGCACAGGAGCATATGGAACTTCTCAACACAATGGTCAGTGCTTATTGTGGTCTAGTTGCAGGTCAAATAGGTAACATCAATTTGACAAATGAAGACTACCAACAAATTTAACGATATGAGATGGAGCTGATGGATATCAAGTGGGCATTTTCAAGTGTTGTACGAAGAGCAAAGGATTACATGAGGAGAACAGGAAGAACAAGTTTGGAGAGCAAGAAGAATACAAAATACGACTTTGATAAAGCTGTTACTTGCTTCAACTTCGAAGAAAGAGGTCACTTCAAACGGGAATGCACGAGGCCAAACAAAGAAGGAAATCACAACCCCTTTCGAAATTAATCTCAACCATCCAACACAACTCAGTTCAACAATAATAGAAGAATAGTAGCTGTAGGCAAATCAAACAATACCAATCAATCAAGCCCCTCAAACACACACAGAGCCTTGGTAGTTCAATCTGATGAAGGATGCGATTGGTCAGTACAGTTGGGAACTGAGTACAACGGAGGAACTGCATGTTATGTGAAGATCATCAGCCAGATTAAGCATGTTCGCAGCATTAATAACTCAGATGATAATGATGCTTCAGGGTATACTGGTAGTTCTGATGAAGAATGCTCAAGTTCAGGTTGTTATGGATCTGATTCTGATGTCAAAAAGGGAAGTGATACTGAGGTTAACAAGTTGCTGAATGAATCTGAGATGATGAAGAGTGAAAGGTGGGTTAGATGAGGAAAGCAGAAGCTATGGTGAAAGAGACAGAGACACTCTTTACAAATGGTGTAGCCTTCCCTCATCACACTGCCTTCATGGCAAACGCTGCAAGTTCTACAAGTCAGGTAAATTCCGACTCTCCTAAAGTTTGCAATGACTGTATTGAATTGAAAACAAAATATGAAACAATTAACAGTCATAATCAAAATTTAGTTGTTGAACTATCAAAGTGCAAAGAGATGAACTTGGCTCGAACTCGGAATGAAAAGGAATTCAAATCTGTAATAGAAACCCTTAAGAAAAGCGTTTCTGAATTGACAAAAAATAGTTTTGGATAAACAGATAGGAATTAATAACTACGTTAACCTCTTGGAAGAAACTAAGAAGGAGTTAGCCATAGCCAAATGCGAATATGATACGATCAAGCTCAAATTGGTAAGTTATTATAACTCCCGATATGTGCTTGATCATATCATTGATGTTCAAAAGCTGAAGGGAGATGTTCAACGCATTGGGTATAAGTCGTGTCCACCCCCAGTGAAACACAACTATACCAAAATGCTTGATGAAGAGGAGATGCCTCGCTTTGAACCCTCCGTACCTCTTAATCCTAAAGAATTTGCAGCAGGATTAGGGTTCAAACTAGACAACTCCCCACAAGAACCAAGCAAGCAAGAAAATCCGTCATCTAATGTTGATCAAAATCCAGTAGAAATAGAGGATGATGATACATCTGATGATGAATCAATCAGAAGTGATCAGGATCAATCTCTTGATAAAGGGAAAGGAGTAGAATTCTCTGCTGCTTCCAGTACAAACCTATTGAAAATCAAGAAAATGATTCTAAGAAATCTGTCAAGACAAAAGTGTCTTCAGATGAAACTGATAATGTGTTGGATACTCTGGTTGGAGATAAGAAAATCTACTCGAACAAATATTTTCCAATTAAAAACGTGAATCCAATCTCTATAGATCAGGTGTTTGAAAATTCAACAACCAAATTTTTTGAGAAGGAAAAGCCAACCAAATCACAACCATTATCATCTTCAAGAGAAAAACAAGGGAAGCGAGTTGAAAAGCCTAAAGTTCCAAAACCAAAAGTTGAAGCACAAGGCTCTCGCTACAAGAGAAAACTTAAAATGTTAAATTTGTGAGTTCTAAAGGTACTGACAAAGTCGAGACTTTCGAAGGCAAGTGTAATATATATTTTGTAAATAAAGTCAAGATTTTGAAAAGAAACAGTCAAAGTAATTACACTCAACACACAAATGGGTGTAATGAAAATGAACCCAGTACCTCAAGCATCTCGTTCTCGAGATTGATATTCTGAGCCGCTGCGGTTGTGACGACTGATGTGGCGAACGCGTTGTAAAATTCTTCAGACATTTTCCTGTGACAATTTAAAAAACAAACTTTTCGAAACAATCTGATTAGTGCGGCAAAATCCTACATGCGAATGATAGACAGTTCGTGAGGATGAGATCCGTTCGTATGAGTCACAATTTTCAAAACAATATGAATTTCACATAACAATGACTCGTGCTAAGTTGTTCGTGCGAGGGACAGAAATATGTTTATACGAGAAAGATTCTTGTACGATTGTTAAGTTCGTGCGAATTATTAATTCATACGAAACAGCTAAGTCTCCAAACAGATGATTTTTACCAATATCAACATGATTTAGTCCGATTTTAGGTCTGAATTTGTTAAGGATTGATTAGAATGTTGATTAACGTGAATTCCTAGAATCCTACTACATTTCATCCACAAATTCGTCCAAAATCCAGTTCAGTTCGGGAAAGTGATGAAGATGAAAGTTAATCCAAGTCTGAAACAGTTGGTAGCCTACAACTACTTGTCGTTTCTCAGTAGATCAGATCTCAAAGCTCTGATACCACTTGTGAATGGCGATCATGCTCCCGAAATGAGCAACTGACCTGATCTCACTCAACTAGCAGAGGCAGAATTCATTGCTAGAGAGGTAGACAAAACGAACAAGATAGTACTTACTGTTTAACTACTTCTGTTGTATTAAAAGACGTGCAAGTACAGACGCGAGTAAACAAACTGGCAGAGCTTCGCTGTACCAACTGACAAAACACTTACTTGCCTAAGACAACACTCCTCTATTTATAGGTCGACATGACTCGTACTGGAGTGCTTGTTGAACAATGACTATGCTTCGTACGAGTATGTGGTTCGTACGAGTGAGAGACACTCGTACGGGCCACCTAGTTTGCTCATACGAACCAAACTAACAAAACATATAAATTTACATTTTAACATTAAAATATTGACATGAAAGCCCTATATACATTAAAGACACATCCTAGACGTAGGCAATAGACATTATGCACCAATAGAAACCCTGAACGACAAGTCGAGCTTTGTCGCGCACTACAATCCCTCTATCATCACGCTTGCACTTGAAGACCCATCTAGTGTTTATCTTTTTGTGATGATCGGGCAGGTCAACAAAGTTCTAGACTCAAAGTTCTAGAATTGAAGCACCTCTTCTTGCATCGCGTCCACCCAGCTTTCTTCCTTTAACGCGTCTTTCCAGTTCCTGGGCTTAACCTGAGAAACAAAACAACTATTAGAAAGTCTGGTTTGAAGTGGAGGAATACGGGTATAGAAACAGCTTCGATCCTTATTGATCTGATTGCGAGTTTGCACCCTTGATTGTAAGCTACCTATAATATTCTCCGAAGGATGATATGAAAGCATCCTCGGCATCATTTCATTTGGAACATCTACTTGCGTTTGCAAATTTGTGATGACTTCATCCACAACCGATACAGATGATTTAGCGTCATTCCTGAGGTTTGACTGATCAGCCTGTGTGTTCATGAAGCTTTTAATCTGCACAGATCCTTCATCAGAACTGGATCCACCATCGTCGAAAGTCGGTTCCCGATCAGAGTCAACATTTGGCTGTTGTTGTGCAGATGATTCGGCAATGTTGACAAAACAGAGTCTTGAAGAGTAATGCTCGGACCTACATCAGATGTGGTAGACACAGGAAGTGACGGGAAATCACTAACGGTCTGGTAACTTGCTCTTGATTAGATATTTGATGCTGTTGAAATAGCATAACAAGTCCTTCTTCTGATGGCACATCTGGCAGGTCCAAAGAATTCCAGAAACTATCATAGTTAAACAGCCACAGATCCCCAGGATTCTGCGTTGGTGTGGTATATCTTTGACAATCCACATGTGGCACAAGAATAACCTGGTTCAGACTCGGGAAGAAGACACGTTTAAGTGAATAGTATTGTTGATGCACTTTGTGGCCATCACTGTGCGAATAGGCTATCAAATTTACATTATGTTCGTGGATTGTCCGATTATTTGATGTTTTACGTCTAAAACCCCTCATATGTCCAAAATTCATGAGCGTAGGTGATTCATCAACTGTTAAATTGAATGAATCGGTACCGTAGTTCTAATACCAGTTGTGAATGGGGGATCGGCTCCTCCGATGAGCAACTGGTCTGATCTAACTCAGCTAGCAGAGGAGGAATTCATTGCTAGAGAGGATAACAAACGAACAAGAGAGAGATACTTTTTAACTGCTCTGAATTGTATTAATTGACGTGCAAATACAGACGTGAGTAAACAAATCAGCAGGGCTTCGCTGTACCAACTGAACTAACACTCCTAGCTCTGACAAAACACTCCTCTATTTATAGGTCAACATGACTCGCACTTGAGTTTTTGGAACAGAGACTTGACTCGTGCGAGTGACTGCCTCGTACGAGTGACAGAGTGTCACTTGTACGAGCCAAGTACTTCACTCGTACGAGTATATTACAACTCAAATAAAACAATCAATAAAATATACACAAATGACGTTTAAGCCCTAAATACAATATCAACACATCCTAGACGTAGGCAATAGATATAATGCATCAATACTAGACACCCCCACACTTTCTAGTATTTATATGGTGGTTTCTTTCCGTCCATAATTCATATGGCGTTACATCCTTTTTTCTTTTTGGGTATCATGTTCAACACATAATTTGCCGATAAGATAGCTTCTCCCCACATGTTTTGGTTTATACCAGAACTATGAACGGGGGATCGGCTCCTCCGATGAGCAACCGGTCTGATCTAACTTAGCTAGCAGAGGCGGGTTTCATTGCTAGAGAGGATGACAAACAAACAAGAAAGATATTACTGTTTAACTGCTCGGAATCGTATTAATTGACTTGCAAGTACAGAAACGAGTAAACAAATCAGTAGAGCTACGCCGTACCAACTGAACTAACACTCCTTAGCTCTGACACAACACTCCTCTATTTATAGGTCGACATGACTCGCACTGGAGTGTGTGTAAAACAGAAGCTGTGACTCGTGCGAGTGACTGCCTCGTACGAGTGATAGAGTGTCACTCATTCGAGCCAAGTACTTCACTCGTACGAGTATATTACACCTCAAATAAAATATTTACTAACATATATACAAATGATGTTTAAGCCCTAAATACAATATCGACACATCCTAAACGTAGGCATTAGACATAATGCACCAACAAACTCCCCCTTAGATGTTGCCGCAGTCTGGATAGTCTTCAAAAAATCTTCACAAAATTTGACACTTTAACGACCAAAAATCTCTTCGGTGGCTTGCGACGCTCCTCAAATGCAATTGGCGCTTGATCCGTTGGAGGAGGTTGCTTCACTATATTGCCAAACCGAAAACTCCTTAGCGATACTATACGGCACGCTCAACTATTCTAGTTTCCTTCTTATCTTTCTTTTTCTGCTCAGTCTCCTCCAGCTTCCTCCAGGATGTAGTCCATGATGATCCAGAATGCAAACGTTTGCAAAGCATACATTAACAATCTTCTGAAACTGGAGAGCTTGTTCTTTATCCTTTTCTTCATAACTGATTTTGCTATAAAACAAGCAATCAATATCCTTCTTCGAGCAATTGACTAGCCACATCGGGTCTATTACCCGAATACCACGCCATAGCCCGTATATGCGTTTGAGAGTTATAACGTCTTCGGTTAGTTCCTCTATGATCTTCCATGAGTCTTCATCCGGGTGCAAGAAAATAACAACCTCTCCTATGTTCGAATCATAATGCCACCACTTGAAGCTCTTGTAGAAATCCTGCTCCATTTGTAACATAGGTATATTCTTCATGACTTTTGGCCTCTTTACGATGAGCGTCGCATCCTTCTCTTTCATAACTGGATCGATCTTAGTAACGCATCTAGGAAAGTGAGGTTTCCAGTGTGTAAAACCATGTAAAGCCTCAAGCTTGATCAACTTCCAAAGCCTCTGGTCGTGAAATTTCATCTTGAGATTGATCGTCTTTGTCTGCACCAATTCTTTAATATCCCAGTAAGGCAAGGACTTGATGTCTCTCAGATATGGGAAATACTGTATACCAAGCTCCCTTTTGATCGCATAGACGTTAAGCTCTTCAATCCAACCCCAGCTTATGATGTCCCCTAGAGAAATATCCGTGTCACGAGTAAAGAACGTTAGAGGACATTTGAATTTATGCTCTGCTGGTGCATTCTTGAACCACTTCTTCCTCATCTCGGCAATCTCAACTCGGTTCAACTGTTGAGGAATAGTACATTGCTTTGCAGCTTCTTCAACTTTATGTTTCAGCACATCTGCATTCTCTGCTGCAAATAATTCGGTAAAAGTTGGGAGTCCTCTGTACCCTGATCAGCAATATTAGCATCGTCATCAGAATCATCCTCCAAGACAACTCGATCACACTCGTTAGCGTCTTCAACATGTTCAAAAACATAATCATTTGGCTCGAACGCGCTAATCTCGTTCAGCTCATTCTCAAAATCAAACTCAAATTGTTCTTCATCCACACATATCATTTCTGCGATCTCTTCTTTAGAATACTGTGAATGAATTCGCCTTCCTCAACGTCATGCTGAAGATAGAAAATCTTTGGTTGGCACAACAGGAACGGTAGATGTATCAATCACCGAGAGGATTCCTGCCTGCTGAGCATCTGAAGACCCTTTTGTTCTATCCTTAACACCTTCTTCAGTAGTTTGGTTCGCAGAATCATTGAGGTACACTGAAAAATCAATCTCTTTTTTCACATCAAAATCAGTTACTCAAACACCAGTACCTCCAACATTATTATCATCATCATTACCCTTATCAGGAATCAGAATCACCATCAACATCTAAATCTTCATCTTCCTTTTAAGCATCTTCTTCAAACTCTTCAGCTGCTTTCTCAATTTCTTTGTCTAACTTTTTCTTCATAAGCCATTTACGGTGACTTTCAGATAGATTTGACGTATCAATCTCTCCATCCTTAGGCTTCCCAATCAATATAAACTTCTTCGGCACTTGGTACACAATGATATTTGTACAGGTAACTGGCGCAGATTCAGCTTCTGGCTCAGTTTCAACATTCAAAGGATCCTCTACAACCTTCGCTTTTCCTTTGCTTGCGCGTCAAATAACTCTTTAGCAAGGCGCTCCCTTTCAGCAACTCGTTCTTTAGCCTCTGCATGCTCTATCTCGTCTATTTCTGCCGCAATATTCACTCCCAGCTTTTTCACTAAAATTTTCTCAAACAAACTCATTCTACGATCACTGCGGAATCTTTCTTCCTCATATTCGGCCATACGAAGACGTAGACATTCATTCTCAGAAACTATACTTGCGAGTATGGCTTCTAGCTGCTGTTTATCTTTAGACAAAACATTGATCTGCTCATGCAACTCCTGTTTCTCTTCATTCACCACATTAATTTGTTCCTGCAACTCCGCTATCTTCACAGTATTCAACAAGGCCTGTTTTTGTAACTCATCAACACGCGGGTCGTTGAATGAAAAATCTTCCCCCAGGAATATCTTCGAAATCAAAGTTAAAATCAAACTGAGATTGGGGCTGTGAACTGTGTGGTGGCGGTTGCGGTGTAGCTTGTCTTGGTGTTGGTTGTGGAGGCGGTAGAGGTGCAGATTGTTGTGGCGGAGTAGATTGTTGTTGTGGCAATTGTGGTGCTGCCTGAGGAGGTGGTGATGTTGGAATTTGCTGAGCTGGTTCAACAATAACGTCTTCTTCGATCGTCGGCTCTTGTACAGTCTCTTTAGATCTAACTGTTGGAGACTTAGAGCTTCTAGATGCTTGGCGCTCAAACCTTCGTGCCTTTTTCTTCATCATTGTGCATACAGGAGTATCCGTATCTGACCTTGAAGGTACATACGTTGAATCATCTTCTCCTGCCGCCTTGCGATTTAGCTCTTCTGCTTTTCTCTTTTTCTCAGCCTGACTCTTTGCCTCAATCTTTTTGGCTCTTTCACGTTCACCAGCACGTCTTTCATCAGAATTAGTGCTTGAAGACGATGCATCTTCAGCTTCTTTCTCTCCCCCAAAGGCTTGTCTCTCGTTATCAGCAGCAATATCTTCAATGTTTTCTTCAACATCTGGTTCGTCGCGCAACCCAGAACTTTCAGCCGCTGATATTTTCTTTGGCATTATAGTAGTAGAAGATGTAGCAGTTGCTTTTCTCTTAACAACCTTTTCGCCTTCTTTCACAAACCACGAACTTCTCTTAGCAATAAAACTTTCAAGCGCAGTTAACTCATCGCTCTCATCACCATTGTCATCTTTCATCCACTTACCCGACGCTGGAGAAATGTAATCCTTGTCGACTATAGCACCAAAAACGGGTTTAGCATTCGAAAAAGTCTTCAAATGTCAATTCATCTTCTTCAATGTAGAAATATACATGTGCTCTAACTTTAACACATCGTCCTTCATCTTCTTTTTCAAGTTCGGATGTAAATGGTCTAACAACATCTGTACGAACTGAGGGTATTGCAAAAACTTTTCCCTCTGTATGTTTTGCACGATCTGTGTAAATATAACATAAAGAGAAGTTATATGGTAGATTTAGGACCAGTGCAGTAATCATACACATTTGATAATCAACCAGATCATCAAATCCTCCCTTGTGATGACTTAGTGCGTGAGCAACAACATGAGCAATATAACGCAAAGGCGCACTAATATTTCCTTTCTTGAACTACACGGCATTCACGAATCAGCATATCCGATCTTGTAAAAACATCCCTTTACCATGTACTCCGAAAACCCGGTAGGATCGTATGCGTTATCCTTGAAATCCAAAACTGTTCAGATCAAATCTTCAGTTATCTTAACCTGGATATCTTCATCATCAATCTTTACCGCCAACACTATCCTATTTTCTTTAGAATCGTACTCTGCTGCGTTCCAGAAGTATTAGACATGAGATCTATAAACGGTATGTCGATCGGTGAGCGCTTTTGTAATTGGAATCCTGCATAAAAAATCTGGTACATTCCTATAAGCTACAATCTCCGGTATAGTCTCGTCCAGCAAACAACAGATGTTGTGAAATGGAGAAATGTACAAAGAGAATTCAAAACCTATAGAACAATTTTCAACATACAACATCATTCGTACGAGCCACATCCGTACGAATCAACACTTAGACATTTTTACAAGTTTGGAACAAGTTATCAGTCGTACGAATCACTACTTCGTACGAGTGATTTAAGAGTTAAACAATCTTCAAAAACTTCACCAAACTTGCTTCGTATGAATCAAAAATTTTGAAAAAAAATTAGTTTGTACAAATAGTCCTTCGTGCGAACATTGAATCGTTCCAAAAACACAAAGTTTAAACCAAACTTAAAACACGTTGATTTTAACCAATTGATAGTCGATTTATAGGTTATAAGGGTTGATATTAACGTTTTTAAGGCCAATTTTAAGTTTTATCGGTCCAATCTCCCTAAATCTATGTTTTAAGTCTGTTTGGTTCAAATCCGGCATCATAACGGCTAACATTGAGCAAAAGTACCTTGCCCTTTGAAAGAGATGTGCAGATTAAACTACCCAATGTAATAATACTTGATAAATTTCAAGAAATGTGAAGTTTAGTACGTATTCGCACAAACTTCTCTTAGTTCGCTCATAAGCATAAACTTTATTCTTGCGAAGAAAGTGACATTTTATACTAGTGAGACTCATTCGTACGAACCAATGGTTCGTACGAAGGAAGCCAAAACATGGTTCGTACAAGTTAGTGAGACTCGTACGAATCAGTTCTAAACCTTCGAAAACTTTTTGATATATTTGATTTTTTATGCAATTTTTGTCTGTTTAATACCCACTCAGTTAACCAAGTCCAAGTTAATGACCCTGGTTATCTGATTTGCCTACCAAGTCCAAGTTAATGACCCTGGTTATCTGATTTGCCTACCAAGTCCAAGTTAATGACCTTGGTTGACCATATTTTTGACCAAAACAGATTTATTTTAAATTGTAAAGTTTCAAATTAACGAACTTTATTGACGTTCAAGAAATTTTTTGATTAAGATTAGCTCCCAACCTATGGTCTTCAGATTTTCCTCAGCAAGATGTTGCCATGACTTCAACTATCCGTGTTTTCATCATCGGTAGACTTAAAACAAAACTAAAAAGCTAAGGAAACTGGAAATCTTTTTGGGTTTTGGAATTTTTCCAAAAAGAAATAACAAGTAAAGACACATATTTTTGTGACTTTTATGTTTTAAGAAGATCATATCAAGTGTTTAACAAATCACCAGTACCATTGATCTTGGTATACTCATTAAGTTTTTAACAAGATTTTCCTAGATTGCCAATATTCTTATCCACTTAAACCTCTTCTCGTTTCTCATCTGTTTCAAGATATGTTAGGAAATATTAAGAAGATGAAATAACTATGTGTCCCATCTCAGAATATACTCCCGTATCGAGATTCCCAGAATTTCATTTCACAGGTGAATATATCTAACTGATATCTGCAAATGGGTGAACTGCGAGACCTTGAGAGCTCAGGTTAGTACTACCATACAGACAAAGAGATGAAGGCTCGTCTTTAGGTGGTGTTCCTTAAAGGAATCTTTTGAACTGCAGATGTCACAAAGATTATGACAATCATTTTTATGCAACTTTTTAGGCGAATAATGGATAAAGTGTTATACAAGTTCTAGGCCATTGCTTACGCAAAATCAGAAGAACTCAGATAATATCCCATATATCAATTAAATATAAAGACCTAGTATCACAGAATCTAGCATTCTCTCAAACAAAATTTCGGAGTACTAAGTCCATATATCCGAGAGATGTTAACCCACAAGTTATTCAGTATTTCATTTTAGGTTTATATTTTGAAAACAATTTACTGAACGAGTAAAGCCTATTGGCACATCCTCTGTAATACCTTTTCAAAAACTTGTTTAATCATTCCAATTCTTTAGCATACTATGACTGTCATATTAATATAATATGATCTCCCTTTTTCACAAAAACTCTTTTGACTTTTATAATGTTTTTTGTATTTTCCCAAAATTTATCCCCCTAAAATCAAAAACATATTTTTGGATTTTTAGAGCTTTTAAGAAATAAAGTACAGAAAATTCGTCAAACCGATGAGTTATCACGTCAAGTCTTCCCCTAATGTCAGATTTCGTGTATATCCCCTAATGTCAGATTTCGTAAACCATTTAATTTAAAAGATTTTTAAATCTTGTTCGATCAAAGGCTTTGTACAAAAATATGCTTTTTGATCATTAGTATGGATTTTTTTCAATTCTAACCAACTTTTTCTCGTAGCAATCACGGATAAAGTGGTGTCGTATCCCAATATGTTTGGTTCGAGAATGTTGAGATGAGTTTTTAGTGATATCAATCGCAGCCTGGTTATCTACATATATTGGCATATCAAGAAATTGCAGTCTGAAGTCTCTCATCTGCTGTTGAATCCAAAGAATCTGGGCACAACAGCTGGATGTTGAAACGTATTCAGCCTCACAGGTAGAGAGATCGACCGCGGTCTGTTTCTTGCATTGCCATGTTACCAAACGGGTTCTGAAGAACTGGCAACCAGCCGTCGTAGATTTGGCGTTGAGTTTGCAGCAACCGAAATCAAAATCCGAGTAACCTGCAAGATTGAAGTCGTCATGTCTAGGATACCACAAGTCGGTGCTTGGAAATCCCTTCAAATATCTCATGATACGTTTGACGGTGAGCAAGTGTGAATCTCTTGGATTGGACTGATAAGGGGCGCACAGGCATGTTGGATACATTATATCTGGTCGAGAAGCAATGAGATACATCAAGGATCCGATCATGGAGCGGCATAAAGTTTCATCAACTTTGACTCCAGTAAGATCTAGACAAATGCCATGATTAGAAGCTAATGGGGTTGATGCTGGTTTAGCTCCTGCCATATCAAATTTCTCCAATATGCCATGAACATACTTCGTCTAATGGATAAAGATACCATCAGGCAACTGATCGACCTGAAGTCCTAAGAAGAACTTCATCTCCCCCATCGCACTCATTTCAAATTTGCGATTCATGACTTCTTCGAAGTCTTTACAGCTTGTCATTTGTCGATCTAAAGATAATATCATCCACATATATGTACGATAATCAAATCCCATCCACTTCCTTCGTAAAGAGGGTAGAATCTACGGTTCCTTTGATAAAGCCGTTGTCTTTAAGATGTCGTGACAACGTGTTGTACCAAGCTCTCGGGGCTTGTTGTAGACCATATAAGGCTTTGTTCAGAAGGTAGACCTTGTCTTTGTGCATTGGATCGACGAACCCTGGAGGTTGGCCGACATACACCTCCTCTTTTACTTTTCTATATAAGAAAGCATATTTGACATCTAACTGGTACACCTTGAACCATTTCCACGATGCAAAGGCCAAGAATATGCGGATTGCTTCAAGACGGGCGACTGGGGCATAGACTTCGGTTCAATATATCCCTTCCTGCTGATGGAAACCCTAAGCCACAAGTCGAGCTTTGTTGCGCACTACAATCCATCTATCATCACGCTTGCACTTGAAGACCTATCTAGTGTTTATCTTTTTGTGATGATCGGGTAGGTAAACAAGCTTCCAGACTCCTAGTTTCTGGAATTGAAGCAACTCTTCTTGCATCGTGTCCACCCTTCTTTCTTCCTTTAACGCGTCTATCCAGTTCCTGGGCTCAACCTGAGAAACAAAACAACTATTAGAAAGTCTGGTTTGAAGTGGAGCAATACGAGTATAGAAACAACTTAGATCTTTGTTGATCTGATTGCGAGTTTGCACTCCCGATTGTAAGCTGCCTATAATATTCTCCGAAGGATGATATGAAAGCGTCCTCGGCATCACTATATGAAAGCGTCCTCGGCATCACTTCATTTGGAACATCTACTTGCGTTTGCAAATATGTGATGACTTCATCCACAACCGATACAAATGATGAAGCTTCATTCCTGAGGTTTGACTGATCAGCATGTGTGTTCAAGAAGCTTTTAATCTGCACAGATCCTTCATCAGAACTGGATCCACCATCGTCAAAAGTCGGTTCCCGATCAGAGTCAGCATTTGGCTGTTGTTGGGCAAATGATTCGGCAGTGTTGATGATGGGTACAGGAACATAGTCTTGAAGAGTAGAGCTCGGACCTACATCAGACGTGGTAGACACAAGAAGTGACGGGGAAATCACTAACGGTCTGGTAACTTGCTTTTGATTAGATATTTGATGTTGTTGAAAGACCATAACATGTTCTTCTTCTGATGGCACATCTGGCAGGTCAAAAGAATTCCACAAACTATCAAAATTAAATAGCCACGGATCCCCAGGTTTCGGCGTTCGCTTCGAATATCTTTGACAATCAACATGCTGCCCAAGAATAACCTGGTTCAGAGTCGGCAAAAGACACGTTTCTGAGGAGTAGCATAACCTACGAAGAATCCTTCCAAGGATTTGGCACCAAATTTACGAGCTGGGTCCAATACAGTACATGGTGATCCAAATGGCTCTAGAAAGGCAAGGTTGGGCTTTCGCTAATTCAGTAACTTGAAACACGTCTTGTTGTGAGGCTTAACTATTAACACACGATTCAAGGTGTAACACGCTGACGCGGCTACTTCACTCCAAAAACTGATTGGCAATTTTGAATCGGCTAGCATAGTTCTGGAAGTCTCGATCAGAGTGCGATTCTTTTGTTCAGCAACTCTGTTTTGTTGTGGAGTATAAGGAGCACTGAATTAATGAAGAATCCCCTTCTCATTGCAGAATTCGAGCATCCTCTTGTTCTTGAACTCTGTACTGTTGTCACTGTGGATTCTCTTAGTTGGCAAATGATACAGGTTTTCGAGTTTTCTGAAGAGAATCATTAGAGTTTCAAATGTTTCATCTTTTCTCTCTAGAAAGAAAACCCATGAGAATCTTGAATAATCATCTGTAACAACAAGGCAATATAGATCACCAAAAATGGATTAGTCGTTTACTAGTCCGAAAAGATCCATATGTAGCCTCTCTAGTGGTAGCTTGATAGAATTCAGTAGCTTTCGTGGGTGCGATTTCTTGTGCTGCTTCCCCTTTTTACAACTCAAGCAATCATCGGATAATTGAAAATTCTTCAAATTAACACCCTCCACTAGGTCGTTATGCACAAGATAATTCATCTTTCGCAGATGAATGTGCCCCATCTTTCTATGCCATAGTATCGACTCTTTCTTGGTAGCTTTGGAAACAAAGCATTGAACTTTCTTCGATGTTGTTGATGCGACACTCATATCAAGAACATACAGATCATTTTCTCTCGGTGCACACATCAGAATCCATTCCTCTGGAATCTTGAAACCCGGATTTAAGTTCAAGTGTTCTTTATCATTAAAGTGCATTGTGAATTTCTTGTCACAAATCTGCGAAATGCTGAGTAGATTGTTCTCGAGTTCTGCATGTAGTTCACTTTATCAAACGATATAACACCATTCGTGAGAATTCCTTCACCGACAATTCTTCCTCCTTGCATTATGGCAAAACCTACATATCCTCCTCGGATCGCTTTAACGTCGTGTAACAACACAAGCATCCCGATCATGTGCCTAGAAGCTCCACTATGCATTATTCATTTAGACATAATCGATCGTGGGAGTCCCTGCACACATGCGGAGAAAACTATTTAAACAGAGAAATCCAAGCCTGATTGGTCTTGGGTGGGTTCGGAATGTTAAATTTTAGACCTACTTTGTTTTTATCATTCTTTTTAGGCTTGGTTTTGTGTGGAACAGAAGGTTTCAGTTCTACCTTGGACATTTACACTTTTGCCACCCATGTTTGCGTTTTCAGATATGCCTATTTAGCATAAAATTTAGAATCCATTTATCGATATTTAGTTGATGTTTCACCAATTTCAAATTTTGAATGACGTTGAAAATTGGTTTAACATTTTTGTACGATTCATTGGTTCTTTTTAAGATTTGCTTTGGCGCAACCATAGGTGCCTTTAGCTTCTCATCCTTGGTATACTTTTTAGAATGAGAAACAGGTTTTGGAGATTCTTGTGAGCAATACTTGCAATGTGCCCAACATTTTGACATTTGTAACACGTCCTACTGTCCTTTCGAACAAAAGTTTCCAAAACTTGTTTCCTATTCTCTTTTTCTTTCTCTTTAAATCATCATTTGATTATGTTCCGATGATTTCTTTCTCTTTCTCTGTTGTTGTCCCAAAAAACAAAGTTAATTTTCTTAGTAAAGTTAAGTTTTTGGGACTTGTTGTTAATTTTTCGCTTTTGGAAACCCAACCCTCTTATTTTCAGGATAATCTTTATTTTTATGATAGTACGGTCGGTTGTCACATTTTGATTTAGTGTAGAATGATGCATCGTGTTTATCTAAATCAGCACGACTTACCTCCACAAGCTTGAACAATTTATCAACACAATCCAGATTCACGTTCTGGATGGGAAAGTCTTCATCAGAAAATAGTTTATTTGACCGATTCATTTTATAAACTAGGACGGTTGGATCATCGTTTAAACTATCTTCCGATGTTTCAACATCAGATTCAAACTTGTCAGATTCACTTTTTAAAAATTTTTCGACCACTGTTTTAACCACCTTAGAGTCACATTCAGGTTCAGCAGTTGTGTAAATTACGTCGATGTTTGTATGCAACTCATTTCATTGTTTAGTTTTCAGTTTTAGATTGAGTGTCTTCTCCACCCCTGCTGGCTTTTTACATGCATAACTATTCCACATATGGGGTGGAACTCGATCGTAACTTGCACTCTTGTTTTTATCCTTTTTTGATTCTTCTTTGTTTTCAATTTTAGGTAAAATGTGATCAATGATGTAAGAGCTTGTCGAATAATTGATTAACTGTTTGTTAACCCGTTCTTTTTCAATTCTTACCTTCTCAAGCTCACTCTTTAGCTCAGCGATAGTGTTTAAGTGAATATTAATGGCCATTTGCTTGTCCATTACTTAATTTGTCATATGCTTCTTTAGTTGATTTGTAATCACTTGACACATTATCTGTTAAATTTTTGAGGTCAGTATACCGTGTGTCTTTTACGACACATTCATTACACGGCTTAGCACACTTTAGACATGGTTTTTCAACCATAGACTCACTCTTATACTCATTTACCTCATTGACTTTTGCCATGCATGCTTTGCTAATGTCATCTGACAACTTCTCCATCTTTTCTTCAACTCTCTCTTCAACAACCGGCTTCTTTTGTTCTTCGCAAGATGATTGATGACTTGGTGCAAAATAACCTGCAAAAGTTTTCAAAATATCGGTAGGGAGGATGTGTTTAAAGCACTGTTCAAAAGTTCCTCCTCTTTTGTTGATGTATGATAGTAATAATCATCTTCTGGTGCCTCATCAAAAGCTGCCTCCGATTCTTCTTCAGGTTCTTCGATTATCTCAGCAACCAAAGCCAAACTTTCATTCTTGGAAATATATTTGTTCCAGTTAAAGCCCTCATCTTCTGAGTAACCACTAGCGCTTTATGTTTGGTCTCCGGCTGTGTATCTTCGATCTGCACCATGCGAGTTCTTTGTTAAGGACGGTGGTAAATAGCCTTCTTGTAATAGTCATCGATAAATGGGTTCTGGTTCCCATGAGCTTCTCTATTTGGGCATTCACGCTTAAAGTGACCCTTTTCCCGACACTTAAAACAAGTAACTTCGGATTTATCGAATCCCAGTTTTCCATCCAAACCTCCCAAGTTTTCTTTTTCCATAATTTCCATGAAGAGTTGTGCGCATCGAACGATAGATGCCATACGCCACTTTATGTCAATCAACTCCATCTCTACTGGATCAATCTGGTCGTAGTCCTCTCTGGTCATTTCAGAATTTCCAATCCTTCATGCTACAAGACTATCATAGGATTCGAGAACCAACGCTAATAGAGACATGTGTTGCTTCACGGTTTTCTCATCGAAGTTTTGTGCATTCTAGAAATCCACTGCAATATTGCATTGAAGAACCCTTTGAGTAGGATTTAACTGACTGTTCTGGTTGATTTGAGGAGTGCTTGATCCATGTGACGATTGTGGGCTTTGAGACGTGTGAGGGTTAACTGTAGCAAATGATTGAAAGCCACTGTTTTGATTTGATGGTGAACTTGGCATGCTGTAACGCTGAAGGCGGTCTGGATCTTTGGAGACTGAATTTGAGTAGCAGAACTATTCTTGAGGTACAGATTAACATCTTGTTGAACTTGGAAGGTTTTGTTCTTCACCATCTTTTGCATTTCAAGTTCATGTCCCTCCAGTCTTTCAATGAAACGTGGTACCATAATCGGTTCCATTCTATAAGATGGTCAAATACGTAGACCATTCGCCTTGCGGTAGAGAATCTGCCAACTTATCAACAAGTTCTTCGTTGGTCTTGATGATTCCCATTCTCTTCATTTGCACCACCAAATGACAATATCTTTCTATTAAATGTTTCATAGTCTCTCTTTTAATCAACGTAAAGATATCAAACTCTTTACTTAACAACGCCCGTTTACTCTTTCGTAGCTGAGCACTTCCCTGGAACTTCAAAACGAAGAGCATTCCACAATGATTGAGCATCATCATCGTGTTGTAGTAACGCCAGAACATCTTCTTTGATGGATTGTTGCAGAATTTTCATCATTTTCTTTTCGTTTATGAACCTTTCCCTTTCAACATCCGATATTTGAGCTAGAGTCTTTTCGAGACCATTTTCACCTACAGGAGCTTGATATTTAACTTTGATAGCGAACCAGCAAGTAAAGTGATTTTCCTGTAACCAATTCACGAACCGTTCGCTCCAGTTGTCGAAATCTTCTAGGTTCATTAACTTTGGCGGTTTGGTCATGGTACCCATCTTGTTTTCGAGATTCATGTTTTGAGCCGCTGTGGTCGTGATTGCCGATGTAGCGAATGCGTTGTAAAATTCGTCGGACATTTTTCTGTAAAAATTAAAAAACACACTTTTCGAACAAACTAATTAGTGCAAAAAAATTCTTTCGTGCGGATAACAAAAACAATTTGCACGATCAAGATCCGTTCGTACGAACTATAAATTTGTACGGACAAGAAGACAAGCACAAGTAACTCGTGCGAACAAGAAAGTCGCTCGATGAGAAATTTCACTCGTACGAACCAGATGCTCGTACGAATGTATAACTAGTGCGAATCACACTTGTAAATTTTTAAACGTGTATGTTTTTAAGAAATTCTTATTACTTGTTGGTACGAATGGTCTAAATTCTACGAACAGTTGTTCGTGCAAGTGGTCTCTCTACTCGTCCGAAACAACTAAGTCTCCAAACAGATGAATTTTACCAATTTTAACATGATTAAGCTCGATTTAGATATGAAATTGTTAAGGATTGTATAGAATTGATTTTACTGGAATATCCTAGAATCATAGTCCAATTTGTCCATAATTTCATCCAAATCCGAGATTTTGATGAGAGAAATGTAGAAGTAGAAAGTTGCAATAGTGAATCTGATCTGAAACAGTTGGAAGCCTGCAGAACTTGACGTTTGTCAGTAGATCAGGCCTCAAGGCTCTGATACCACTTGTGAACGGGGGATCGGCTCCTTAGATGAGCAACCGGTCTGATCTAACTCAGCTAGCAGTGGCAGAATTCATTGCTAGAGAGGATGACAAACGAACAAGAAAGATATTACTTTTTAACTGCTCTGAATTGTATTAATTGATGTACAAGCACATACGCGATTAAACAAATCAGCTGAGCTTCGACGTACCAACTGAACTACACTCCTTAGCTCTGACACAACACTCCTCTATTTATAGGTCAACATAACTCGTACTGGAGTGTGTGTAAAATAGTAGCTATGACTCGTGCGAGTGGTTGCTTCGTACGAACGACAGAGTGTCGCTCGTACGAGCCAATTGACTTACTCGTACGAGTCAACTACAAAACATATAAAACATTTAATAACATTTATACAAATGACATTTAAGCCCTATATACAATATCGACACATCCTAGACATAGGCAATAGACATAATGCACCATGAAGAACTTATCATCATGGCATTCATAATTTCTTTGCAGGTACAATTTTTCCGTTCTACTATGCTATTCGATTGAGGGGAGTAAGGAGCCGTAATTTCATGTATGATTCCATTTTTCGCACACACATTAATAAAAGGTGAAACATATTCACCTCCTCGGTAACTCCTTACAATTTTGATTTTACGACTTAGTTAATTTTCAACTTCGGCTTTGAACAAGAAAAACTTGTCAATGGCCTCATCCTTACTCTTAAGTAAGTACACATAGCAATATTGTGTACTATCATCAATGAATGTGATGAAGTACTTGTTCCCACCATGAGTAGGAATTGCCTTTAGATCACACACATCAGTGTGTATCATCTCGAGGGGTTCGGTGATTCGTTCGACCTTTTTGAAGGACGATTTTGTTTGTTTTGCTTCTATGCAAGTTTCACATTTATTATTTGAGTCGATATCGAATGTTGGTATGCAATTAAGGTTAATTAAAATTAACATGACCTAGTCTACCATACCAAATATTAGAAGACTCAATCAAGTAAGTAGAAGTAGTCGCGTTTTCATTCATAGCTTTCACAACCATTACATTTAGTTTAAACATACCATTAAGGGCACAGCGCTTACCAACATACATACCACTCTTGGTCAACACGACCTTATCCGACTCAATCACCATTTTGAACCCAAACTTGTTCAACTGCCACCCCGACACAAGGTTTTTCCGAATTTCTGGAACATACAGCATGTTGGACAAAGTGAGTTTCTTTCTAGAAGTCATCTTCAAGACCATGTTCCCCTCACATTTGATTTCAGCTGTGGCTGAATTCCCCATGAAAACCTTCTCGCCATTAGTCACCTCCTTGAAAGTGCTAAAAAGACTTTTGTCAGAGCATACATGACGGGTCAACCCCATATCAACGTACCAATCCTTGTTGTTTTGACAACCGAATTAACTTGAGTGACCAGAATTGAGTGGTTCGTGACCATGGCAACAAGGTTCTCGACTTCATGAACCATGTTCACCTATCGAGCACCTTCCTTCTTCGGAAGCTTGCATTCGCTGGCCTTATGGTCTTGCTTTTAACAATTGTAGCAAGTTCCTTGGAACTTCTTTTTTCCCAATGCCTCCTTTCGGACCAAGGTTGGAGCGTTTCCCATGACCTTTTCCACTGTTTTTCGACATTGAAGATTGGCCATGCTCAACAAGATTGGCTTTTACTGTTTCAAGACCGTCACTCTTTTTCAAAGACAATTTGTTATCTTCTTCAATGCAAAGACGAACAACAAGATCTCCAATAGTCATCTCCTTTCACTTATGTTTGAGATAGTTCTTGAAATCAACCCAACTTGGTGGCAGCTTCTCAATCATTGCAGCAACTTGGAATGTTTCACTGAGAACCATTCCTTCCGCATGAATATCATGAAGAATAACTTGCAATTCTTGGACTTGCTCATGACAGTTCTAGTATCGATCATGTTAAAGTCCAACAACTTAGCCACCACGAATTTCTTGGTGCCCGCATCTTCTGTTTTGTATTTGCGATCCAACGACGCCCACAATTCTTTGGCAGTCTTGGCTTTGCAGTACACATTGTATAGTGTATCCACTAAACCGTTCAGAATGAAGTTGCGACACAAGAAATCCGAATGATTCCAAGCATGAATCGCACTCACAGATTGAACATCCATGTCCCCTTCATCAACATGGGAGTTGGATTCAGTCAAGAACCTCGCAAGGTTTAGCGTGCTCAGATAAAAGAACATCTTTTGCTGCGACTATTTGAATTCACACCATTGAATTTCTCAAGCTTCTCGGCATGCGAGACAACGTTAGGCAATGGTGCAACCAGACCCGTTGTGACAGCAATAGCGGACGTCATGATTGCAGAGACGACATTAGAAACAACAATAGTCATAGGTTGGGTTTGCATTCTGAAAAACTACAGCAGTAAGAATTAGTAAAATAAATCTGTTTATGTTTGTTAGTAGAACTGCTAATAAAGTAAAGGAAATCTGAAACAGAAACAAAACTAACGGTGAAGCGGGCTTGTGTTTGACACAATTCCCTTAAACAGATTTGTCGTCTGTTCCCAGGGTACGCCGGTTCGAAGCAGCAACAGCGCACTGCTGGACTTGAACACTTGCATGAAAAACAACTGGAGAAGTTGCAGAGAAAACTAGAGATGAAGAAGAGAGTTGTGTGTTTTTGGTGTGTCTCAACTGAATAGCCTTGGTCTGTATTATAATTGCAGAACCATAACCGAACTCGGGTCATCATTGCAACGATTTAATGACCTAATAATGGTCATTAGTTATCAATTTCTAGACTGATAAATTAGTTTCTAGATTGATAATAATAACCTTAAAAACTATTTCAAAATTGAAAAGACTGACTTAATGATCATCAATAACGAATCAGTTTCAGTTCTTCAATTGACTTAATGATCATCAATAACAAATCAGTTTTTCAAAACATAATCGGTTACGGGTGCAAAAACCGCCCTGCGCGGGCCTGGGTTCTCGGAACCGCATTCGTGTCCGCAGGATGTGCGGGCGTACACGAGTTCAACTAAATTCGGCACAACTTTTGCACCCCCCCTGCGCGCCCGCATAGGAGTTTTGGTAAGTCATGGCACACGGTTATGTTAGTTAGGTAAAACATTACCTTATAAACTAACTTCCACTTTGTTCCCACATCTATGTGGGACAAAGTTCAAGACTTCATTCACACACTCAAATTTCCAACATGTTGTTGTACATGGTGACGAGTGTGGTTTACATCGGTAGAAGGAGACGGTTTTACAGATGCAAGAAGACGAACAAGAATGTGGTGGTGAGTTGCGATTCTACGTCAAAATTTCCGGTTCTTAATCAATAATGGAGGAAGACGAAGTTGTTTGTAATCGAATTCATATGAAATCATACGAGTGGAAACTTGTGAGACTAGATGTTGATATATCATTCTAATAATTAATGACGATTACGAAATTGATACGTTTTGCGACTTTTGTGGCGAAAATCCCGATTGAAATTTCTGAATTCCAAAACTTATAAAACAATAAAGATTGATTTAATTTTATGTTTTTTCACGAGACCCCCTTAAATTATATGCAACATATTAAACGAATCTTTTAGTTTCCTTTGAATTTTAAGTAGCCCTCATCCTATTTATATGAAACATTTGTTATAATTAATGACTAGTATTTACTTAATCATTTAGTTTATAAAAACAATATACAATATTCTATTAAGTAAGATGCACCGTTAAAACGATAATCGCTGAGTCGAACATAGAATGTATCAAATTCACTATAACCGACATAAATAATTGATATTTATAACATTAGGGTTTTAGATTTTTAGGTATTACACCACAACTTCTAATTTCAGATCGTGGGTAGTGTAGTTCTTCACATGCAATCGAGACTTTGAATAGATGCATCATAGAAGACAACGAAATCATTGGTGCCTTCTGATAAGGAAAAGATAGGTGCGCTACAAAGTTTCTCCTTCAGGAGTTGAAATGCAGATTCTTGGGCATCACCCCACTTGTAAGTGGTACCCTTTTGTATTACATCAATGAGAGGTTAAACGATTTTCGAAAATCTCTCAACAAAGTCAATTCTTAATGGAGTTAATCTTGACTGGATCGATAGGTATTCCGGGTTCGTTGACAACATGTCCAAGTAAATGGACTTCACGAATCCAAAAGTCACATTTTGAGAATTTCGCATAAAGTTGTACCCTTTTAAGAAACTCTAAGATGAGGTGTAAATCCTCTTCTTCCCACTTGCTCTTAGAGTAAATTAGAATGCCATCAGTGAAAAGATAACGAATTTATCAAGGTAGGAATTGCACACTCGGTTCATGAGGTCATGACGGCCGCTGGTGTATTGGTTAATCTAAAAGGCATAACTAGGAACTCGTAATGGCCGTACCAAGTTCGAAAGGCAGTCTTAGAGATATCCTCCTCTCGGACTCTCAACTGATGGTAGCCCGATCTTAGATAGGTTTTAGAATGAAACTAAATCCTTGCAGTTGATATTGATCATGTTATTTTGGTAGATATTTATCATGCTATATCAGTTGTAGTTGGTTGTAGTAGATGACCAGCTCCCGGTCTAAGAGGATATAAATACGGAAACAAAGAGGTCGATGAAGTTATACATAAGTATGGTGCCTTCACACGGAAAGCGTGTTGACCTCGGTATACCTCACTGAAGTTGAAATTTATTTTACGCTTCTGCACTCGATTAACTTATGTATGGCTCTTTGCCCTTTGAGTATCATTCATAAAGAGTGATTTAACCAAGGAAGGTTTCGCGAATAACAGAGTTAGAAAAGAACTATGGTATTCATTACAAGACAATAGGATAAGACTTGCAAAAGACATACCAAAGTGTGTCCACCATCAATGTGTTCCACTCAATGTAATGCATAATTGTTTTAGAATCATCGGTAAAGATTTATCTGATGCTGAGGATGTAGTTGGTCGTACGCAAGTGGTATAAATAGAAATAAAGAATGTTATTTGTCAATGGAAGTGTTATGTTGAAGGTGTTGGCACAAGAAGAGTTAAGGCGAGAAAAATGGTTGTTGTCTGAGTTTGTTGTGTTTAGGTTCAACTATAGCGTTCGTCAAAGTTTTCGTGCTGCCCCGTGTGCGAATAAGGATAGATTCACTATGATTCATGAAGTTAAATGAGTGTGTAATTTGTCAAGTCTGTAAGCAAACAAATTTGAAAGTGTTGAACTAAGTTGTGTGCATGAATTAGGAATAGCACATATGTCGTCAAGAGGTTTCATTACGAGGACGCAAAAACATGTTCGAAATGGTATAGGCATATTAACAGTACATCACCTCATTCAGAGTTCAAGAAGTGATTACCAAGGATTGAAAATTGAGTTTATCAAATTCTCTAGCTAGAGCGTAATCTTTTTGGAGTTTCTGCCTGGAGAAGCGTAGATGTAGTGTCATCATGGTAATGGAATGGTAGATTTATCTAAATCGATAATAGTAACTAGATAGCGTATTAAACGCTATGCATCGGCGAATGCAAAGGCTAGTGAAAAGAATTGCATAAAAAATAGAAACTCTCATGGGATAACAACTCTTGCAATATAAGGGGTAAGGTAATTGTTTAAGTCATCCTGCTCATCTGTGGGTCGACAAATTTGTATCTCCGTCGTCCAATGTCCCTAAGACCATCGAACAATTTGGGGAAATCCATCTACAGAGTTGGATATGCGAAGGTGTAAATAGAGTTAGACTAAGGATTAACCCCATAACTATGACATACGGCAAAATACCGGTAAATACATACAGCTTAAACAACTATTACATTAGTAATTTTCGCCTTGATTTTATTTAATTGAGTCTTAAAGGTATAGAAATTACAAAATCATAGCTTAGTGTGATAACAAACCCACCACAATTAGAAACATAAAAAATTATATCCTAGACTAGCGGCAGAAATGCGAACACACTATATATAGGGTATTAAAAACAACACAAAACCCTTATTTAAAATTTAAGTTTTAAACTACACGGATAGTTTAGTAAATACCCGACAACAAAGCTGGTACGGGAACTGAGTCCGAAATAACAAATTTGTTAGTCCTGAGAGTTGGATTAATAAATTGGACAATAAAATTTGTACAAAGACAATTGTGTAAATAAAATTTCACAAGTAACACAAAATGTTAGTATTTGACCTGGTACGAGGCCTGAACCGAATTTATGAACCGAACAACGAAACAATTAGCCTAGTGAGTTAGTTTGGTATACTATAACATCACTTCAGTGTGTTAGGTCATTAAACTTTATAAAAACCAATATATATATAAACATCCAAGATTATAAAGTTTACAAAACATATCTAGATTTAAAAAAAATTAAAACCAAACCACCCCCCATCTCACGGCTATGGGTGGGTCCCCATGCCCACTAACATTTATTGATGTGTTGGAACAAGGAGAAGCATGATTAGTATATGGAGAAATGCAAAACATAACCAAACCAACACACTTACACTCCACCCTTCTTCATTTCCAATATTCAACAAAAAATTTTCAACTACTTCCTTCTCCCTCCCAAAAATCGGCCAAGACCAAACACCCTCATCTTCACTTTTTAAAATTCAAGCTCAGGGAAATCTAGCAAATATGGAGGTGCATGAATGATACAAGGCTTTTGCAAGACTTGAAGACCCACTTAGAGTTTTTTTTTCTCAAGACTTGAAGCTCTTGGATCATCATCTTTTTTTCATATTATCATCACCTTCATCTTGCTCATCTAGCTAGTAGTAAGCTTCATACTTTATTACTACATTCTCATATTATGATTTAATCTAAAAAGTACAAGATCATCTTCAATCTTACATAAAAATCATTTAAAAACAATAACAAGAACAAACATACTAATATGATTATTTAACTTATTTGATGATCTTGAAGTTGTCTTTTTGTAGTAGAAGTAATCTTGCATTTTTATGATTGAAAATGAAGATCTAAACACAGGCATGTTTAGATCTAGCAAGATTTACTAATAGAAAATTTTATGAACATGCTTTATGCACTTAAAATGGTCATATGCATTATACAAAATATAGATTGTTATTTAAAACTCATGATCTAGAAATTTTGTTGGAAAGTAGTAATAAAGTTTCCATTTTTGGAAAGATCATGAACATGTACTCGATTTTGAAAGGATTATGAACATGTCTACACACTTTAAAAGATCTCATGTATTACATAAAGTATGGATTTTTATATATAATAACGATCTAAGAATTTTTGATGAAAAACATTAATAAAGTTTCCTTTTTTTTGGAAGGTTTAAAGTTACTACAAGTTCATAACATTTTTTGTTAGAGATTTATGATCTAGAAGGTTAGTCATGGATACTTGATAATTATTTGAGTTGAAAATGGTTTAAAACATGTTTATTTAAAAATAGGAAAGTCCATAGTTTAAGGGAAACTATGGCAAAAGTTTTATAAAATTTATTATGATTAAAGTATGGTTAAACTAAAGATTTTGAATGAGTAAGGATTTTAATCATGATTAACAAAAATTTGTATTAAAAAGTTTAAGATAAAATTTAAGAGTTTTCTTAAACTAATAATGAATAAATATATATTTTTAGATAAAATATATATATATATATTTAGATATGATCAAGTGTATATGGGTATTTTGTGTATAAATATTATGTATTTAGATCAAGTAGAAATAAATACAAAAATACAAAATTTCACAAAATGTGCAAGGACTTATATATATATACTTGAAACATGACAAAGTATAAATAATTTTGTCCAAAGATGGACATAAACTAACAAATCGGACAATAAGATAATTCGGACAAAACGGACAATTTGGATATATCAAACAAATAAAACGACACGAACGAAACAAACGACACCGATGAAACAAACGACATGGACGAAACGAATAACGCAAACGAAGCGGACGACGCAAAAGAAACGGTCAAAACAAACCGTCACACACTATACGAAATGTATACATACTAGAATTTATAAAAATAACTTATATAAAAATATTAGTAGTTTTATAAACTAATTTTAATAAATTATTACTAACAAGTATTTAAAACATGGATTAAGCCTAATTAAATAAACTATATGGGCTACCCCACTTTATAAACCGAATTGGGCTGAAGCCCACTTTTATAAACTGAATTGGGCTACAACCCACTCTTATAAACTGCATTGGGCTAGAGCCCACATTTATAAACTAAATTGGGCTAGAGCCCACTTTTATAAATGAAATTAGGCAAGAGCCCACTTTATAAATTGAATTGGGCTAGAACCCACTTTTATAAGATTAATTTAGGCTAAGCCTACTTTTATAAACTATTTAGGCTAGGCCCACTCTTACATGTTTAACTTGCACTAGGCCCACTTTTACAAACTCATTTAGGTTTGACCCATTTTAAATAAATTCATTTGGGCTAGGCCCACACATCTAAAACAAGTTAGGCTAGGCCCATATATATAAAACAAGTTGGGCTAGGCCCAAATTTTTAAAAAAAGTTGGGCTAGGCCTACACATATGAAACTAATTGGGCTAGGCCCCCACATACAAAAACATAAGAATTGAATTCTTACACTTAACCCTTGGGCTAGGCCAATTCAAATAAAAAAGATGTGGAATATATATATATGAAGTATATATATACATATATACAAACAAAGAAAACAAAAAAATACAAGTATAATTATGAATTCAACATCAATACTTGTACGAAAACGATCATAAACCTAAGTGTCTAATGGGATAAGAACACTTGTAGGTTGAGAAAAACGAATGAATAATCAAACAATACATAGTGATTTGCATGGAACGCGAATCTGTGAGTTCATGTTTCCCCCTTTTTTTAATCGTTTTAAGATTTGAAACGTTCGGGGAAAATACATGTTTCAATTGGTATGACTGTTTTAAATAATGGAAATATTTAGATCTCATGCGGATAGAACTAAACGAAGGGGCCATTAATGAATAAACAATTACTGAGGAACAAAAGTGAGAGATCTATTGGGTTTTAGCGGGCCCCACTCTAAACGGAAATAAAAATAGATCGTTACAGAGTGCTTTTTGTCTAAAAGGAGTGTCTAAGACAGAACTAATGGTCAAGGTTTGGTCGCCTCCTATTCGGCATACAGATTGGTGTCCTTGCAAAAACTAATGATCTTATAAGTTTCATTTTATTACATACCAGATTCAATACTTTAAATATTTTCAAGAATTATTTGATGCAAAGTAAATACACGAATTCACTAGCTTTTGTTGACGTTTTTCAAAACTAACATGTATTACAGGTAACTAGTGGATACCTTTGGAAACATATGTTCGTGTGTTTTGAAGTTAAGCAGTTTGATGTCATCCAGTTTTTGGTTATCATGTTTGTAAAACTTGTGTTTTAAAGTTTGAACAATGTCGTTGAAGATGTACTAAGTTTTTTGAAACAAGTAGTTGATTGTAAATTTTTTCAAATAAAACGTATGGATGAACATCTTATTATGTTCTACAATTGTCGTTTACTTGGTTGAATGCAACGATTGCCGCTCTTGCCACACCTCGCACACGCTCCGCAACAACGAAAATCATGGTGTGACAGACCTGATATCAGAGCTTCAATTGTAGTGAACTAAGATCCTTGAGACTAATCTACAATTTCAAAATGGTCTTTTTTATAAAAATCATTTATGAGTGATTTACGAAATCATAATAAGTGTTTTTCATTTGCATTATCACAAAGTGCCCACTAGTACCAAACTAAAAATTCGAAGCTATGATGCAAGGACATTACACAAGTTAGTCTCTTAGGATTAGACACGATAACAATAGGATTGATCCAAACAATACATGAGACAACTTACAACAAAACCAAAATACAATTGCCCAAAATTTATTATAAGTAATAATTGTTTACCAATGAGTTGTATAGATTATTTTGCGAGGACCATGTCTTCCAATACCATTTCCGACACTGATTCCACATATTTTATCTCAGACATTGATTACATACCACTAGACGACCCCGTTCCACCCATCATCATCATCTCCGATGACGATCTCTTCGACGATGAATGGACGAACATCGATTTTCAACCCTTTGCCCTTCCTGAGCCTGTTCCCGCAGATGTTTCTTTAGAAGATGATATACCAGTTGTACCCTACTATCATGAGATGATTATTTATGGTCACCCTGAGGGTGAACATGTTGTTGCATATGAACTCACACCATTTAATGTTGTAGGTCCATTGGACGAGGATGTCGATGAGAACGACCATCTCATTCCTCTTGTTATCGATGATGATGACTATATCATCCCAGTCGTACATGTTGACCACCTAAAGGACGACCTTGGTATATGACAGGACTTTGACATAGCCATGTTAGAGGTAGCTCAGCCTGAGGTCACGGTTGTTGACATCTCATCTTCTACACCGTCCACACCTAAGACACCATCACCTATGCTTTCACCCAATACAGTTTTACCACCATCTTCAGATACTCTACCTATACATGTTGATCCCTTTTTACCAGACACATTCCCCACTGGTCATTTATCTGAGTCTGCACCCCCACTACATTCTTTGGGAGATATCACACACCACACTGATCACCCAATACATCACCCTTTTGTTGGACCGTCTCATTTTACTCTTGGAAGTACTTCTCAGCCTGCTGATCATGTACCCCCTAATCCTTTTGCTGGATCTTTTTCTACTACTGTTACACCGACTCTTAGTTCTTACCAGGACCCGGAAGCTGCAGGGCCATCACATGTTCCACACAATCAATCTATGACTGAGTATCCTCTTTTTTTTCCGACCCCTACTGCTCGAGATCTGTCTCATCCCCCACCACATGTGCATAGTGCTGTTGCATACCCTCACCTTACTATCATGTTTCACATGTTTAGCCACCTCTGGGTATGAGCCCATCCGATCCATACCACCTGAACCATTTGCCACTTACCACCACTGAGTATAGGGTCACATCCATCGAGATACAGCTCAGTAACTTGTTTTGACGGTTTCATGAGCTTAGTGCTCAAGTTTCAGCTATTGGAGCATCTTAGAGTGCTCCATCATCATCATCGTAGCCACCACTACCCACATCATCACCTCCACGACCACCACCACTACCGACATCTCCACCATCATCATCTCCATCAGTATCCTAACTTCCACCACTCCATGTTGCCTCTTCATCTCATGAAAGGCGTATCAGTGCTATCGAGGAGGAGATAACATATTTTCATGGTGTGATACGCGCATCTTCACCCCCACCCCCACCATCGGTCTAGATTTGGTATGTGATCATGTTTTGAGGGTAGTACCCGTACCCGTTTGGTTGAAGACTGAAGATTTTGAATATATATATATATATATATATGTCAACTTGAAGATGTTGAAGAAATGATGTGAAGAAAAATACTTGTTTTGTATTGTCTATGACTTGTATTCCAGAGCGATATAACTCAGAATTATTTTGTTCTTCACAAAAATTATGCCACAAGTTGAGAATATATATATATATATATATATATATATATATATGTATATGTGAAAGTTGGTATCTTTTCTTTTATTATGCATTGATATTAATCATTATGTTCATGTTATGATGATAATCGTATGGAAACCTTATGTGAAGAGATGATTCAAGTTATTCGATTTTTACATTAGTATACTTTATGATGACATATTTATTCAATTTGAGTCCATAAATGACAATATTTATTTAAATATTTGTTTAATCACTTCTATATACTATATATATGAAGATCATGGCAACGTCAACCAACCTCTCTACCTGCATCACAAGCTGTGAACTAGATGCTCCGCTGAAGCAGTGAATCGCCGAAGCGATTGCACAACATGAAATTAACCGTACCAATCAAGATAACGAAGCTAGAATTTAAACCCCACCAAGAGTTCAAAATCTTGCTAATGGTTGGTTATTCATAACCTTACCAAAAGAATTATCATTAATATTTATGTGCGAAACTATAATTTTTGACAATTTTTGAAAATAAACATTTCAGGATGCACGTACAAGCATTTTTGGATTGCAAGCTACTCACCTTTGACGACACTGGCGGTGCTGTGGCATTTGTACGATGGACTGAAAAGACCGACTCTTTAATCCGTATGAGCAATTGTTATGCTAATTAGAGAGTTATGTATGTTTCGGGTATGTTCATTGACGAAGCTCATTCATGGTGGAATCTACAAGTGCAGATACTAGGAGATGCAGCCGCATATGCTATTACGTGGGAAAGACTGAAGGACATGATTTGAGAAAAATATTGTTCAAGAGCTGAATTAGAGAAGCTGGAAATGGAATTTTGGAATCTAATGATGATTGGATTTGACAATTATGGTTATATTCAAGCTTTCACGATCTCTCTCAAGTTGTTCCATATATGGTAACTCCCGAATTCAAACGAATCGAACGTTATATTTGGGGATTAGCCCTGGAGATCCGAAGTATGGTTACATCGTCGCATCCAGCAACTATCACCGAAGCTATAACAATTGCAGTGGGCCTTACTGAAGAGGCGGTAAGAATGAATAAGCTTTCAAAAAGGGGTGCCGAGAAGCCCAAGGAGACACATGTGGAGTCATCTTCGCATGACAACAAGAGAAAATTTTCTCATTTTAAAAAGGGATCAAGAGCAAGCAACAAGAAGAAGGAAACCCCCACAACACGAGGAGGTAAAGCATTTGTAGCCACAACAGAAACTAGACCAAAAGGTTATGCGAAGAATGCACCAAGGTTCAACAAGTGTGGATATCATCACTATGGTGGATGCGGAACCACTAAGTGTGATAAGTGTGGAAAGATAGGACACCGCACCAAGAATTGTTGAGGAAATAACTAGGGAGGCAGGAACATAGAGAAGAGATAAATCAGTAGCGGAATTGGAAACGGGAAAGGAAAGAAATAAGGTAGCTATGGTTGCGGAGATTGGATCATTTTAGGAAAGATTTCCCAAAGGAAAACAAAGGTCACGGTCGAGCCTTTGTGATAGGAGCCCGAGAAGTGCGCCAAGATCCTAATGTGATCACGGGTACGTTTCCTATGAACAATCACTTTGCATCTATTTTATTTAATATTGGCGCAGATTACAGTTTTATATTTTTAGAGTAAATTCAAATAAATTAGACATTCCTTTCACTATCGAACTGGCGAATGGAAAAATAATTGAATCTACAGCGATTGTTAAAGGATGCTCTTTAGAGTTTGGTGGACAAAAATTTAACATCAATCTATTACCCGTTCAATTAGGAAGTTTCGATATCGTAGTTGGTATGGATTGGTTATCCAATAACCGAGCTGAAGTCATGTGTTGTGATAAATTCATTCGTATTCCTCTTCCTAATAACGAAACACTTCTTTTTCATGGCAAGAAGAATGAAACGCAACTACAAGTTATCACTTGTATGAAAGCTCAGAAGTGCTTACGGAAAGGATGCTTAGCATTCTTAGCACACATAGTTGATAAGAAAGCTAAGGAGCCGAAACTTGGGGAGATCCCTGTTGTGAAGGAATTTCCTAAAGTCTTTCTAGAAGACTTGTCGGGAGTGCCAGCATAACGACTAGTCGAATTTCGTATAGACTTAATTCTAGGTGCCGCACCTGATGGAAAATCCCCTTACCAATTAGCTCCTTCAGAAATTCAAGAGCTGTCCACGCAACTTCAAGAGTTGTTGGATAAAGGTTTCATTAGACCAAGCTTCTCACCCTGGGGAGCTCCAGTTTTATTCGTGAAGAAGAAGGATGGAAGTTTCAGGATGTGCATAGACTATCGAGAATTGAATAAGCTCACGGTTAAGAATAGGTATCCATTACCGAGGATCAATGACTTGTTTGATCAACTTCAAGGAACGAGTTTCTGTTCGAAGATTGACTAAGCTCAGGATACCATTAGCTTAGAGTTCAAGAAGAAAGTATTCCTAAGATGGAATTCCGAACTCGCTATGGTCATTACGAGTTCCTTGTTATGACCTTTGGCTCATCAAATGCACCAGCTGTGTTCATGGATTTAATGAAACGTGTGTGGAAACCATACCTTGATAAATTCATGATAGTGTTTATCCATGACATATTGATATATTCGCGAAACAAGGACGAACACGAATTCATCTTAGAACTATTCTTGAGTTATTGAATAAGGAGAAACTGTATGCAAAATTCTTTAAATCTGAGTTTTGGCTTCGCGAAGTTGAATTTCTTGGACATGTAGTCAATAAGAAAGGCATACATGTCGATCCATCCAAAATAGAAGCCATCAAGAATTGGAACGCACCAAAGACACCAACCGAAATACGCCAAATTTTAAGATTTGCCGGTTGTTATCAGAGATTCATTGACAACTTTGTCACACCCCCTATAAATCCATCACATCAGAGCGAGGCGAGAACTAAACTGGTATCTTCATTGCACAGCGAAAGTGTTTGAAAATGTTAAGACTTCTTAAGTGAACGCTCGCTAAGTACTCGAATCCACATGGGTTCTCCTACTCCAACCGTGCCATAATTTTAAAATATAACCTGAGAAAGAAACATATGAAAAATCAACATAAAGTTGGTGAGTTCATAGTTTGTTCGAAAAGATTTAAAATAAATCTTTTTGATATCCGGATTAAATATGTTTGAGAAAACGTAATAAAACCATTTTCATTGGCATGATTAACTGAAAACTTTGTATATGTAAACTTGTATAACTGTTAACGTTCACGTCGCGTTAACATTTGAGAATTCGCATATAAAATTAGGTGGTATGTAAAGCGTCAATGAACTTGATGATCATTAATGGTTTGCAAGGACATTAATATGTGTGACAACATAGGAAGTACTCAATCCTAGACGATTTCTTCCGGTCCACACTACATACGGCCACACAAGGACCCATGAGTGGGGCTCGCTACACCCGATAGATCTACCACTCTTGTTCCTCAGTCTTATAAAGATTAATGGCACTTAAGAGAGACCCTATTCGAACATGATCAAATAATTTATTCCATAGCTAAACCATACCATCGAAAACATGTAATTTCCCCGAGAGTTATAAAACTGCAACCTTTTTAGAAGAAAGGGGGCCTAAAATCATGGAGTCTTTGTGCCTCGCACAAGTGAGAATGGGCATAGCCCGTTTGAATCTAAAAGCATGACCAACCAGTCCTCTTATTTGTATGCAGGACACCCAGTCCCGTTGTAACTAGGACAATCCCGTCCCTAGTCATGAAACTCATGCACGTTTCGAAAATACGCGTGTGTTTTGTAAAACCGGTATGTTGAGCATAAACCGTTCATAAATCATTTGAGTTTATTGAAATCCATTTGCAATCTAGTTTAGTAATACGAATTTCGTCATCGAAATTTTTGTGTACTTTTGCAAAACTTGCATGTTTTTCCACCCCCGAAAACATTTATAAAAATGTAAAACTGTAAAAAAGTGGGGGTTATGAACTCACCTCGAGATCCAGTGAAAAGCTAGCTTAATATGATTCCATAGTGTTGTTTCCAAAACATGACTCGCTAGCATGCAATCTACAACATTCCTATCAAGGAATAAGCTTATAAGATTGTACTAAAAAGCGTAGCTAAACTACGTGTCACCGAGCTCTACCGAATCGTTAACCAAACAACCCTATGGAGGTGTTGTTACTTGATGGAAACGATAATGTTATACTCGTTTAATCCCATTAATTGTCCGTGATAATTACTAAGTTTTGGAAACACTTAGTTTCAGAGAGATTTAGAATATATATATACATATTTATATAAAAATATAAATATACTTTTAGAATCGTATTAGTCGTTCCGAACGGTCGCACGTGTACGCAAACAAGTGTTTGTATAAAAATAATACACGTCTTAAACTTGTAATAAATATATGTACGGTTTCCAAGTAGCCGTCGTGTACGTAGGTAAATGTAAGTATAGATATATACACATATACATATTTGCATATACACATAAACGTTGCGTCGTCGCCATAGTAGTCTTGCGTCTTGTAGATAATTATCGAAATAATTTATATAGTAGTTCGTTTGTTATAATCGAGTCTCGTTTGTTTGTTATCAAAATGATTCGGGCGATTAGGTAAGTGAAGATCGTACGGTGATGCGTCGAATTACATTTAGACGTTTGAAGTAAGTATAACAGTTATATTCATTTTATAAAAGTATACGAATTTACGACATTTGAAATAAATATAAACAATTTATATTTATTTTATAAAAGTATTAAAAATCTTGACGTTTGAATATAAATAATTATATTCATTTTATATGCTTTTCGAATGCTGAACTTTTAGAATTTTGACATTTGAAATAAATATAACTAATTATATTTATCTTATAAAAATACTCGGGTTTAGTTAACTTGTAAACCGTGTTCGTTGAGATGCCGTAAACGTGTTTTACGAGTTTTAAGGAGTCGTCGAAAGTAAATATATATTTATATATATTTTTTAAAAAGATTTTGAATCCTGATAGGTTTAGTTTTGAGAATATAACACGTTTCGTATTATGGATTTTTACGATAAACGGGCAGAGTTTCCTCTGTTTTCGGATGATCCCGACAATACAAGTTATCGATTTAGTTGTCAAAACGCAAAAATCAATAGAACAATAATATATAACCTCATGTCATGATCAAATATAATGTTCCACCGATTATAACTTCTCGTCGTATTTCAAATATAATTTTTTTTGTCGAATATAAATCGGATTTATATATACATCATGCCGTCGGTTTAGTTTTTAACTAGTAGTTTTTACGTGAATAACGTACGTCGGTTCAATTATATATTTCTAAATTTTGATATGTAATCGTTAGTGGGTCGGTTTTGAGCTCGGTTTCGCGATAATCAATATTAATATTTATAAACTAATATAAATAAATTTCGCGTCGTAATTAATTTTTACCAAGTCTTTCGTTGACTTGTTGACCCGAAAGTTGACCGAGTTTGACCAATTGATATGCGTTGACTCGTGTTGACCAAGTTTGACCGAGTTGGCTCGGTGTTGACCGAGTTGACTGTTGTTGACCGAGTCAAACCGAACATTCAAAACTGAGTCGTTCTCTTGTTGACTAGTTGAACCGAACACCGAACCGAGCCAAAATCTGAATGCGTTGAACCGGAGCTGAACTATAGTAACCTACCACCATTTCTGTGACACCGCAGCCATCGGCCGGCAAGAAGCCACCAACGCCGCCGTTGATCCATCGACCCAACCCACAAAACCCGAACAAGTAACCAATCACCCCCATCATCATCGCTCGAACTCTGAAGCTTGTTGGACTGCTTAACCGGCTGCCGTCTACCGCCGCCGCCTTCGAAACCTCACCACCCTTCTCTTTCATCGCTCCCTCACCCTCATTGATCTCTCTCTCTCTCTGTTGCTCTCTATCTCTCTCTCTGCTGCTCTCGCTCTCTCTCTCCACTGCTCTCTCTCTACAAGGATATATGTGTGTGTAGGGGTGCAATAGAGGGGAGAGGTGTGGATTTTGTGGTGTGTCGGCGTCGGAGATGCACCGGAATCGCCGGCGGTCACCTGAATCCGGTGACCAGATTCAGAGAGGAGAGAGGGGCAGGGGAGTTTTGCAAAGGGGGGCTAGGGTTTGATTGTGTGAAATGAGGGGAAGGAGAGTTTAAACAGGCAGGGTTTGTGGAGCGGGATGGGCCTAAAGCCCATTAACGTGTCTAAGCCCAAACATTATCCATGGCCTGTTTTTGAAACCTGAACGTCATATAGTGTCGAAACATATTTATTTGAGGCCCACATGCGTGAAATTTAAGTCGGAAGTCGATTTTTGATGCGTAAATCTGTTTGTTGCGATAAAAATTGCGTAAATCGCCACGGTCGTCATTTTTATCTGTTTCTCGATCCGGTTTCTACCGTGAGCATTAAAATTTGAAAACGAAGCCAAATGTATCATAATATATTAATTTTTAGACGTAACTCTAGTTCGTGGCTTCCGTTTCGTTGTCGGTGCGTCCCGATATTTGCGTAACTTCCGCGTTGCGCTTTACGACGTCCGACAATCCAAATAAATCGCATAATTATAACTGTATGATAAATACAAGTTCAAAGTTTGTATTTTTAGGCGTTGTCAGTATTTTGTTGGGTGTCAGTTCGCTTAAAGTTCAAACGCGCGCTAAAATTCTCCAATATCGCCAAATCGCGTAACGTGAATCAAGTAGACGCTCCTCGGCTTTCCGTAGGCCAAATTAAGTTATTTTATGTCAAAGTACGCTATGTATTATTGTCTTATGTTTGTAATGCGCGTAACTACAATCGAAAAGTACCGGTGTCACATTCTCCCCTTGTTAGAGAAATTTCGTCCTCGAAATTTAGACTATGTTATCCCCTTAGTGTTTTGTCATGCGTAGGTAGGTATCAATAATATCAAGGCAAATGACCATGTAGTTGCATCGAGATTTGTTCAAGTGATATGAGGACGTACTACAACAATAAGAACCCAACGGTTCTACTGAATTTGTTTTAGAAATCAATACCAGGTGAATGGAACGTAATGATATAATCTCTAATTGTGACGGAGTTTATAGAGGTCCAACAAAAGAGGAATTTGGTCAATAGATGTCTAAATGAATGTTCACAAACTACAAATAGATTTAGAAATGATAGCATTTACCACCAACAGAACTACTGTTGGTCGTTGGATGGATGAAACTTAGAATCAACAAGTTCAATGAAATTGAAACATGAAAATGATTTGTCAACTTTCAACCATATCATGAATAAAAATTTGTGTGTTGACATTATTGAATTGCAAGGATACACCGATATATAATAGAACTTAGTGTACCGTTGTCTCAACACATAGTTGCATTAAGACTATTCAAATGATGAGTCAAACAAAAGGCTTAAATAGTTTGGCTTGAAATGACAGATCATGATTAGCCCAAGCTACAAGTTTATACCGACGCCACAAGGTGTCGTAGTGATCGAATTAATTCAATTATAGCGGTGACCGAACAATTTCACTGTGTTTTTAATTAGATGAAAGGCTTAACGGGGTAATCAAGATATCTATCCCAAATAAATCTCATAGGATTTTCAACTGAAGATGAAGGAACAATTAAATATAATTTTCGGTCGATAGTGGAAGAACAATAAATATCCCAAAATTTTCGAACGATAATAAAAGAACCATTAAGAGTTACACTCGAATACGACATAAATATATGTACCATTATCTTAATACACTATTGTATTAAGACTTCTTTAAAATAATAAAGCTTTTATTAAGAATTCTTTAAAATAATAAAGCAATAAGATGGATTTAAAATGAGTAATTACATAAATAATCTAATCTGTATATGAGGTGTGCAAACAGGATTAGCGCAAGCTTCAAGTTCGTGAAACGCCACCACAAGGTGTCGTAACCAACAAACGATTTTGATGGAGTTGAAGACCGAACAAGTCTACTATGGTTCAAAATAAATGAAGTGCTTGTTAAGATCACATTGAATGTGATGTCTTCAATGCATCATATGGAACCTTAAATTGAATATATGAAATGAGCAAGTTCAAACAATTGGATTTGGTTTTGGTACAACCCAATAATAAATACAAATATTGACAAGGAAATCTCGACATGGTTACAATGAAAAACCATGTATGTAACTTAACAAGAAAAATAATTTTTTTTCAAGAATTCGTTGACTCGATATCAAGGAATCAACACTTACAATATTACAGGTCATCTAGATCACAATGCAAAAATTTTAGTATAGCAAAACAATGGTTGAATTATTGATGAAACAATCCTTTGAAGTGAATGCCCTGATGGTCTCCATGAATCAAGTTAACCACATGCGTGACAACAATGCATGCGAAACATATAAATTTGTCATGAAATACTGCAATAGGTGTTCGCAAATCAAGAAAGAAATTCCCGCGATACAATGACCAATATGAGGAGTAGAGGTGTGCAAATCTACTCATTATATGCAAAGTTGAAATTTTAACAAAAAAAAATTGAGGACTTTACCTTGAATTTCCCATGATGACTGGTTGTTTTCTAACATTACCACAGAATGTCGAATATGGCATAATCACCATTAATGAAGTAGGGGAATGTGAAGACAGGTGACTTCTTTTGCAGCGCCAATTATTGTGATTACCATTGTAATAAGTACCGACTGTTATGAAACCTCGTTTGGACGTACTTCAGCATGGTGCGTGTCACTTACAGGACCACGTGACAAATTACCGCATTCTGTTCGGTAGTTTTCCCGCTGACAGGATTAGCATCTTTTTCGTAATGTCGTGCTTTTTCAAAACCGTGCCTCGAAAGTCGTGTGTGATGTACTTCAACATCCGTTGCCGTATAGGTTAAGTTTCATGTATATTTGCGCACTAGTGTTTCGTTTTGCGTAGGCTACCTGCTCGGGTAAATAAATTAGCATCGATAATATATGTAATGGTGTTTGCCTGAGTTAACAGTCATAGTTCCTACGTAATGACCTTTGATGAATTTTGACATAAGTTTTCCAAAGGTCCTAAATGCATGTTGCCAAAACTCTCAAAGTTTTGCTTATTGTATGTAATGGTTTCGTGTACAGTGTATCAAACACAACATTAGTGTATGATAAAATCATAATGTTGACTTGTTGTTTCAGCCACGGTTGGAACCCATATTCGAGTGCTAGGCGTTTTGTATGTATTCAAGTCTTAATGATCTAATGTCCCCAAAGGAAAGTGAGGTTAAAGCCTTGGTATCTCCACAGAAACCTAATTCGTTGAAACCTATAGCTCTGTTATCAGAGCCAGGTTTGATACCAAATTCGCTGAAGCCTATAGCTCTGATACCAATCTGTCACACCCCCTATAAATCCATCACATCAGAGCTGGGCGTGAACTAAATTAGTATCTTCATTGCACAGCGGAAGTGTTTGAGTGCTAAGACTTCTTAAGTGAACGTCTGCTAAGTACTCGAATCCACATGGGTTCTCCTACGAAAAATCAACATAAAGTTGGCGAGTTTATAGTTTGTTCAAAAAGATTTAAAATAAATCTTTTTGCTAACCGGATTAAATATGTTTGAGAAAACGTAATAAAACCATTTTCATTGGAATGATTAACTGAAAACTTTGTATATGTAAACTTGTATAACTGCTAACGTTCGAGTCGCGTAAACATTTGCGAGTTCGTATATAAAATTAGGTGGTATGTAAAGCGTCAATGAACTTGATGATTATTAATTTTTTGCAAGGACATTAATATGTGTGACGACATAGGAAGTACTCAACCCTAGATGATTTCTTCTGGTCCACCCGGCTGGGACAACAAAAGCACTACATGTGGCCACACAAGGACCCATGAGTGGGGCTCGCTACACCCGATAGATCTACCACTCTTGTTCCTCGGTCTTATAAAGATGAATGGCACTTAAGAGAGACCCTATTCGCACATAATCTAATATTTCATTCCATAGCTAAACCATACCATCGAAAACATGTAATTTCCCCCGAGAGTTATAAAACTGAAAACCTTTTTAGAAGAAAGGGGGCCTAAAATCATGGAGTCTTTGTGCCTCTCACAAGTGAGAATGGGCATAGCCCGTTTGAGTCTAAAAGCATGACCAACCAGTCCTCTTATTTGTATGCAGGACACCCAGTCCCGTTGTAACTAGGACAATCCCGTCCCTAGTCATGAAACTCATGCACGTTTCGAAAATACGCGTGTGTTTTGTAAAACCGGTATGTTGAGCATAAACCTTTCATAAACCATTTGAGTTTATTGAAATCCATTTGCAATCTAGTTTAGAAATACGAATTTTCATCATGGAAATTTTTGTGTACTTTTGCAAAACTTGCATGTCTTTCCACCCCCGAAAACATTTATAAAAATGTAAAACTGTAAAAAAAGTGGGGGTTATGAACTCACCTCGAGATCCTGTGCAAAGCTAGCTTAATACGATTCCATAGTGTTGTTTCCAAAACATGACTCGCTAGCATGCAATCTACAACATTCCTATCAAGGAATAAGCTTATAAGATTCTACTAAAAAGCGTAGCTAAACACGTGTCACCGAGCTCTACCGAATCGTTAACCAAACGACCCTATGGACGTGTTGTTACTTGATGGAAACGATAATGTTATACTCGTTTAATCCCATTATTGTTCGTGATAATTACTAAGTTTTGGAAACACTTAGTTCCCGAGAGATTTAAAATATATATACCTATTTATATAAAAATATAAATATACTTATAGAATCGTATTAGTCGTTCCGAACGGTCGCACGTTTACGCAAACAAGTGTTTGAATAAAAACAATACATGTCATAAACTTGTATTAAATATTTGTACGGTTTCCAAGTAGCCTTCGTGTACGTAGGTAAATGTAAGTATATATATACACATATACATATTTGCATATACACATAAATGTTGCGTTGTCGCAATAGTAGTCTCGCGTCTTGTAGATAATTATCGAAATAATTTATATAGTAGTTCGTTTGTTATAATCGAGTCTGGTTTGTTTGTTATCAAAATGAATCGGGCGATTATGTAAGTGAAGATCATACAGTGATGCGTCGAATTACATTTAGACGTTTGAAGTAAGTATAAACAGTTATATTCATTTTATAAAAAGTATGCGAATTTACAAAGTTTGAAATAAATGTAAACAACTTATATTTATTTTATAAAAGTATTAAAAATCTGGACGTTTGAATTTAAATAGTAATATTCATTTTATATGATTTTCGAATACTAAACGTTTGAAATATAATTTTAGAATTCCGACGTTTGAAATAAATATAACTAATTATATTTATTTTATAAAAATTCTCGGGTTTAGTTAACTTGTAAACCGTGTTCATTGAGATGCCGTAAACTTGTTTTGCGAGTTTTAAGGAGTCGTCGAAAGTAAATATATATTTATATCTATTTTATAAAAATACTTTGAATCCCAATAGGTTTAGTTTTGAGAATATAACACGTTTGGTTTTACGGATTTTTACGAAAAACGGCCAGAGTTTCCTCTGTTTTTTGGGCGATCCCGACAATACAAGTTGTCTATTTAGTTGCAAAAATCAATAGAACAATAATATATAACTTCTTGTCGTGATCAAATATAATATTCCGCCGATTATAACTTCTCTTCATATTTCAAATATAATTCTTTTGTCGAATATATATCCGATTTATATATATATATATCATGCCATCGGTTCGTTTTTTAACTAGTAGTTTTTACGCGAATAACGTACGTCGGTTCAATTATATATTTTTAAATTTTGGCAATATGTAATCGTTAGCGGGTCGGTTTTTAGCTCGGTTTCACGATAATCAATATTTATATGTATAAACTAATATAAATAAATTTCACGCCGTAATTAATTTTTACCAAGTCTTTCGTTGACTTGTTGACCAGAAAGTTGACCGGGTTTGACCAGTTGACCTGCATTGACTCGTGTTGAACAAGTTTGACCGAGTTGGCTCGGTATTGACCAAGTTGGCTCGGTGTTGACCGAGTTGACTGTTGTGGACCGAGTCAAACCGAACATTGAAAACTGAGCCGTTGACTTGTTGACTGGTTGAACCGAGCACCTAACCGAACCAAAATCTGAATGCGTTGAACAGGAACTGAACCTTAGTAACCTACCACCATTTCTGCAACACCGCAGCCGTCGGCCGGCAAGAAGCCGCTGCCGCTGCCGCCGCCACCGTTGATCCATCGACCCAACCCACAAAACCCGAACCCGTAACCAATCACCCCTATCATCATCGCCCGAACTCTGAAGCTTGTTGGACCGCTTAACCGGCTGCCATCTACCGCCGCCACCTTCAAAACCTCACCACCGCCGCTGACGCCGCCGCCGACGACTCTCCTTCTCTCTGATCGCTCCTTCACCCTCACTTCTCTCCCTCTCTCTATTTCCCTCTCTCTCTACTGCTCTCGCTTTCTCTCTCTCTTTCCACTGCTCTCTCTCTCTTTACAAGGATATATGCGTGTGTAGGGGTGCAATAGAGGGGAGAGGTATGGATTTTGTGATGTGTGCGCGTCGGAGATGGAGCGGAATCGCCGGCGGTCACCTGAATCCGGTGACCGTATTCAGAGAGGAGAGAGGGGTAGGGGAGTCTTGCAAAGGGGGCTAGGGTTTGATTGTGTGAAATGAGGGAAATGAGAGTTTAAATATGTAGGGTTTGTGGAGCGGGTTGGCCCTAAAGCCCTTTAACGTGTTTAAGCCCAAACATTATCCACGGCCCGTTTTTGAAACCCAAACGTCCTATAGTGTCGAAACACATTTATTTGAGGCCCATACGCGTGAAATTTATGTTGGAACTCGGTTTTTGACGCGTAAATCCGTTTGTTGCGTTAAAAATCGCGTAAATCGCCACAGTCGTCATTTTTATCCGTTTCTCGATCCGGTTTCTAGCGTGAGCATTAAAATTTGAAAATGAAGCCAAATATATCATAATATATTAATTCTTAGACGTAACTCTAGTAAGTGGCTTCCATTTCGTTGCCGGTGCGTCCCGATTTTTGCGTAACTTCCGCGTTGCGCTTTGCAACGTCCGACAATCCAAATAAATCGCATAATTATAAGTGTATGATAAATACAAGTTTAAATTTTGTATTTTTAGGCGTTGTCAGTATTTGTTTGGTCTCAGCTCACTTAAAGTTCAAACGCGCGCTAAAATCCTCGAATATCGCCAAATCATGTAACGTGAATCAAGTAGACGCTCCTCGGCTTTCTGAAGGCCAAATTAAGTTATTTTATGTCAAATTACGCTATATATTATTGTCTTATGTTTGATATGCGCGTAATTACGATCGAAATGTACCGGATGTCACAAACGTTTCAAAGATCGCTCAACCTCTAACTTTCCTCACTCAAAAAGATAAGAAATTTTATTAGGGAGAGAAAAAAGAAGCAACTTTTCAATTGCGAAAGGACAAACTATGTGATGCACCAATTCTATCACTCTCGGATGGCGCAGACGACTTTGTAGTTTATTGCGATGCATCACATCAGGGATTAGGATGCGTGTTAATGTAACGAGAGAAAGTTATTTCATACACTTCACGTCAATTAAAAGTTCACGAGAAGAACTATACCACACATGACCTAGAGTTAGGTGCAGTGGTATTTGCATTAAAAATATGGCGTCATTATCTTTACGGCACTAAGTGCACGATTTTACTGATCACAAAAGTCTTCAACATATATTTAACTAGAAAGAGTTAAATGTGCGCCAAAGGCGTTGGCTTGAATTGTTGAATGCCTATGATTGTGAAATCAAATATCATCTTGGTAAGGCGAATGTTGTCGCGGATGCCTTGAGCCGAAAAGAACGAGTAAAGCGCCGACGTGTACAATCATTAGGACTCACAATTCACAATAACCTCACCTCTTGAATTCATGATGCCCAACAAGAAGAACTAAGGGATGGAAACTTTAAAGAAAAAATACTTGGAGGTATGGAAAAACATCTAAAACCAAAAGAGAACGGAGCCTTATACTTTATGAGTAGAATTTGGGTACCTGGTTTTGGCGGTCTTCGAGATCTAATTCTAGATGAAGCTAATAAATCCAAATACTCGATACATCCTAGAGCATATAAAATATATCACGATCTTAAAGAATATTATTGGTGGCCTAATATCAAAGGTGATATTGCGACCTATGTTGGAAAGTGTCTAACATGTGCTAAAATCAAGGCAGGATGCAAAAAACCTTGTGGATTGTTACAAAAACCTGAAATTCACACTTGGAAATGGGAACAAATTTCCATGGATTTCATAACTAAATTACCCAGAACCTCTCACGTTCATGACATGATTTGGGTAATTGTTGATCGATTAACTAAGTCTGCTCACTTCTTACAATACGTGAGAAATATGAGACTCAGAAGTTAGCTGAACTCTATCTCAAGGAGATTGTGGCAAGGCACGGAGTGCCTATTTTGATAATCTCTTACCGTGATGGTCGTTTTATATCAAGAATCTGGCAACCATTTCAAAAGGCTTTTGGATCTCGCTTAGATCTAAGTACGACCTTTCATCCCCAAAGTGACGGCCAAAGTGAACGTACAATTCAAACTTTAGAAGACATGCTTCGTGCTTGTGTGATGGACTTAGGCGGAAATTGGGACACTCACTTGCCTTTAGTGGAGTTCTCATACAATAACAGTTATCACACAAGTATTCAAGCTACTTTATATGGACGAAAGTGTCGATCTCTGTTATGCTGGGCGGAAATAGGAGACAAACAAATGATAGGACCAGAGTTAGTCCAAGAGACTACGGATCAAATATTTAAAATCCGAGAACGTATCAAGGTGGCCCGAGACAGACAGAAAAGCTACGTGGATAAACGCCGCAAACCGTTATCTTTCGAGGTTGGAGACAAAGTGTTGTTAAAAGTCTCGCCTTGGAAAGGTGTAACTAGATTTGGGAAGCAAGGAAAGCTTAGCCCAAGATACACAGGACCTTATGAGATTTTGGATAAAGTTGGAACTGTCGCTTACAAGTTAAGATTACCAGAAACTCTTAACAACGTCCACGACACCTTTCACGTGTCAAACCTTAAAAAGTGTCTTTATGAGGAATCACTTATTATTCCCCTGGATGAAATCAGTATAGACGATAAACTCCATTTCATCAGAGAACCTATTAAGGTTTTGGATTCGAAAACTCAGAAAACAAGGAGGAGTCGTATCAAACTAATCAAAGTTCGTTTGAACTCGAAGCGCGGACCCGAGTTCACTTGGGAACGAGAAGATGAAATGAAAAGGAAGTACCCTCACCTATTCAAAGAAATCCCTGCAAAGGATAATGCAACTTAAATTTTGTTATGAAATTTTCTTGAACAGGGGGAGCATGTGACATACGGCAAAATACCGGTAAATCCGTACAACTTAAACAACTATTACATTAGTAATTTTCGACTTGATTTTATTTAATTGAGTCTTAAAGGTCTAGGAATTACAAAATCATAGCTTAGTGTGATAACAAACCCACCACAATTAGAAACATATAAAATTATATTCTAGACTGGCGGCAGAAACGCGAATACATTGTATAGAGGATATTAAAAACAACACAAAAACTCTTATTTAAACTTTAAGTTTTAAAGCTACGTGGATAGTTTAGTAAATACCCGACAACAACTGGAACTGAGTCCGAAATAACAAATTTATTAGTCCGGAGAGTTGGATTAACAAATTTGGCAATAAAATTTGTACAAAGACAATTGTGTAAATAAAATTTCATAAGTAACACAAATGTCAGTATTTGACCTGGTATGAGACCTAAACTGAATTTATCAACCGAACAACGAAACAATTAGCCTAGTGAGTTAGTTTGACATATTATAACATCACTTCAGTGTGCTGGGTCATTAAACTTTATAAAAAATAATATATATAAATTATAAAGTTTACAAAATTTATCAAGATTTAAAAAAAATTAAAACCAACCCCCCCCATCTCACGGTTATGGGTGGGTCCCCATGCCCACTAACCTTTCTTGATGTGTTGGAACAAGGAGAAGTATGATTAGTGTATGGAGAGGTGAAAAACATAACAAAACCAACACACTTACACTCCACCCTTCTTCATTTCCAATATTCACCAAAAACCTTTCATCTACTTCCTTCTCCATCCCAAAAATCAGCCAACACCAAACACCCTCATCTTCACTTTTAAAAATTCAAACTCAAGGAAATCTAGTAAATATGGAGGTGCATGAATGATTCAAAGCATTTGCAAGACTTGAAGACCCACTTGTGACAACCGGCAAAATAATGGTAAATTCCGTACAACTTAACAACCTGATTATACAATTTATTGCGTTCGTTACGACTAAATTAATGCGTGATTAGGTCGTGTAAAGTCTAGCAATCATAGGAAATGGTTAATTATGCTAAAAAAAATCGTTACATTCTTCACGTCGCGAGAAAACAACAAACTATGTCCAAATATGTTTGCAAAATGTTGGAAACACTATTCACCAGAACACAGTATTGAAAACTGTCAAAACGAGCAACGAATGGCATGAAAGAATTTTATGGTTGAAATACAAAAAAAAATCCTTAATTAGGAACATTAAATACAAAAACACTTTAACTTCCTGGAAAACACATGTCGTTAAAATTCGTCCAAATCGCGTTCGGATATGACAAAGTAAATTGTCCGAAACGCCAAAACTCAACACTTTAAGGGACATAGGACTCGTATATAATGTTATACACCCAAAATAAGCTTGGGGAAATCAACGGAATATCCTAAACATAAGCTTCCGACCATACACCATTACGGATACAACTTGTCCGATACTAATCCGACAAACTAGTAGTAAGCATCCTTACCATCCTAACACCTAAATGGATCATCTAGTGAACTAGTTTAGAGTATTTCATGTCCAAAACAACATTGATGGTGCCATAAAATAAGCCAAGATGACATTTCCGGTACTAAAGCACACTTTCCATATATTGTCCGAAAGTGACCCGACGACCGATCTAATAATATTTTTACCACCTGAAACTAACACCAACTAGTCAAGGGAATTAATTTATACTAATTAAACTCTGAAACCCCTAATGATGCAAGACCAAACACTAATCAATATACTTAACTAAATTACCTAAATATCTAATATTTATACACATGTTAAAAAAGTTACACTTAGCCCCCTAAAGAATTTGGTCAACAAGTGGGCCCCACCCACTTGTTTCTTTGTTGAAAAATGAAAGATTTGCAAGAAGATAAGTATGGTGAAGTAGATCTTGTTGATGATGATCATGGGTTATAAAAATCCAACACCATTTCATCGTATATTTATTCTAAAAAAAATACTCAAAACACTCTTCTCATTCCGTCATACCACACCACCATTAACACCACCATACACCACCCTTTTGCCACCACTAAAAACCTTAAATTAAACCATTTCAAGACCCCTCAAGAAGGTGCAAGCATGGAAGGTCATTAGGAACTTATTCTTGTCATCTTGGAAGCCTTATTTCCTTCATCACCTTCATCATAATCTTGCAAAATTGTAAGTCTTTATTTCACTAAATTTAAGTTGTTATTATGTGTAGTTAACAATATACATGTTAATCATCTTGAACCTCAAAGAAATAAAAGCTTAAAACCCTAACCCCACCTTAAAAGTTCACTAAAAATAATGTATAATGTAGTGATTATGTTATTATGTGCTAGATGATACTTTTACATATGTTGACCTTGTTCAAGTAGATTGTTTAAGTATACGATCTTGTATGATTAAGAACAAAAAGGATGATTTAAACATATTCATGTTTAAATCTAGACAAGATCATCCATCCCATAATCCATGAACTTTATTACAAATTAAAAGGGAGTTATAACTTATATGTGATTTTTAAAAGAGATTAAAACCATAATTTTCACTAAGAGCTTCTTAAAAAGTGGTTTAAACAAGTTGTTAAATGGAAGAATAAGATGGAAGTTCATAAGAAATAAGTTGGTTTTAATGATCTTGATAACTAATATAAAAGTGTCATCATATATATCTTAAAAGTGTAACTAGAAAAATACATAAAGTTCATGGAGCATGAGAATATTCATGTGCAAGTTTATGCATGCAAAATTGATAGATTGAAACTTGAATTGAGTTGACTGTGATTAAGAAATTTAAACATGCTTAAAATACGTTTTAAAAATGTGAAAAATGTTATAGTTTAGGGGAAACTATGGAAAAAGTTTTCTATATTTAATCGAGATTGAAGTATGATTAACGGGGTGATTAATGGGACTAAACATGATTAGTGACCTTAGTCGGTAATTAAGAAAGTTTAATGAAAAGGGTTAAGCCCTAATCTTAGAAGAACTTCTATAAACACTTATATATAATTATAAGTTAAAATGAGTTATAAAAAGTGAAATGGAAATTTTATAAATACAAATCTATTCTTAAATGATAATATATACATGTTAAATTACACCAACTTATGTATATAAATACTTGTGTACAATTATGTGTATGTATTAGAAGTTAGGAAGAATACTAACTAAAATACAAACACACTACACAAACAATCTCCAAATACGCAATCGCGGACGAGTAAAAAAATACATAAGGAACTAAATACATGCACAAAGTGATATTACACTTTGACATGAAACGCGGACGACGAGCAACCGGACATCGGGCAAATCGTTATATAACCTTATATCACGGACAATATATTTATATATACACATATAACAAAAAACCGACATGATTTATACCCAACAAAGTAAATGCGTAGCCATCCCAACGGTGGCCACATCATCGCAACACGCGGTGATTACAAATCACGGAAAATGCTTGGGCGTTCCAACAAGAAAATATATAGCAACAAGTTCTACAATGAACTCTAAAAATAATATATGTTGTCTATATATATATATATATATATATATATTTCAACACTTAATTTTTAAAAGTATAAAACGAAGAGTCACTAATTATATCAATGTAAAAGCATATACGTATAAAATACGCTCAAAATACGCTTATGGTAAATACATGAATACTTGGATTTGTAATGGTCTAGTAAAAGCCCATTAATATATATAATAAATTCGGCTTGGCCTACTAACATATAAAATGGGCTAATGAGCATTTTAAAACATAACATTGGGATAGGCCTACTAACACATTGAATGGGCTAAGCCCAACATCATATAATACATTGGTCTAGGCCCACTTACTTAACTTTATTGGGATGGGCCCATTCATAAATAATTCATTATGGGCTAGGCCCATATACACAAAGACACCAAATAATACGGTATAGAAATACGCATAAATACAGTATAAATACCAAGTAATATGGTATACAGATACGTATAAATACAGTATAACTACCAAATAATACGGTATACAAATATGTATAAATACAGTAGAAATACCCAATAATACTAATACGGATACTAATACGTATAAATATAGTATAAATACCCAAAAGTATAGTATAAAAATATGTAAAAATACAGTATAGAATACGTAATAATACGTATAAATATGTATAAATACAGTATAAATACCAATGGATTGGTATACAATACAAGTACGAATACGGTATACATACATGTATAAAAATACGTAAGTACATAGTGATGTACTCATATAAACTTGTTAAAGTATACTCTCACAAAAAATAGCGTACAAATACATCAACGTATTTACGATGATAAAAATAAATATTTTTAACACTTCTAATTATAAAAGGCATACAACATGAAGAACAAATACTCATACTTAAGCTGAACATGTCGTTACGAGTGAACAAGGTTCACTAGACTCAAGATATATATATATCACACATAACGATCGTAAGCCATGCGTGGCACATAGACTCTCATGGGCTAGGCCCACTCATCCCGTGTGGATCACGAAGACTCAAATAGGCTAGGCCCATTCTCACTTCTGCGAGGCACAAAGACTCTTATGGGCTAGGCCCACTTATACTCGTGCGAGGCACCACGAAGGGCAAGGCCAGTTCCTACACTTGATGGATATGAAATATATATATAAGAAGTGCATATATATATCAAAACAAAAATACAAAACAAATTGAAACTATTTAAAATACGTAAAGGAGGATCTAAATACTTAACTTATACAATAACGTTCAAGATGAAAACGTGTATGCATTTAACATTAACTCAAGTGCCTAATGAGTTAGAGCACTTGAAGGTTGATACGCTCTTTGGGATATCCGAATTGCTAGTATAAATATACGGACGCAAATCAGTGAGTTCATGTCCCCATTTTTCTCTTAAATGTTCCCGGTTTATAACTCTCAAGGGGAATACATGTTTTCGATGGTATGGTTGTAACACCCCGACCGCGTAAAACAACGAACGGCGGTGGAAATGTTGGGGAGTCATGTCATAGAACTATTGTTTCATAACTCATGGAATTTAAAATTTTGTTTTAATAAGTTAAATGTTTACATTGTCTTGGGATAAACAGATACAACACATAAATAAATTGTCTTTCATATTTTAAGTCACTAAGGCCCGCATCCATCCACGTGAAGCATCCATCATATTATCAAGCATTGACTCCTGAAACATATGTGAAAAGAGAGTCAGCATAAAAATGCCGGTGAGTACATAGGTTTTATGAGTGTGTGTCAAATTCATGGCTTTGTATACATATTGCAACACCTCGTCCGACTACAAGAGTCGTTAAGTGAAAACCTTGTATCAAAAGTGTTTGAAATTGCAATACAATTAACCAAGTTGGTTAGAGTTGTGAAAGCCTTATAGACATGAATCTTGACAAAAACGTTTCATTTATAGATACCTTGTAATAGTTTGTTTCAAAGAAAACTTCGTATGGTTTATATCTTTAAGTGAAAATCATTGCGTGACATTGTTCAAAACCATTTGTCCGTGTTATCAACAATTTGTCTGTGTTATAAACCATTCATCCGTGTTATAATCAATCGTCCGTGTCATAAACCAATTGTGCATGTCATAAACAAATCGTTTGTGTTTATAATTGTGAAAACTTTTGATCGTTCTTTAATGAACACATTCAAACCTGTGTTGACTATACCACCAAAGGGTATCTTTAATAGACCACCAAAGGGTCTCTTTAACTAGACTAACAAATCAACAAATGGACGTAGACCTTAGTGACTTAAAACATGAAAGACAATTTATTTCTGTGTTGTTTCTGTTTATCAAGCATTGACTCTTGAAACATATGTGAAAAGAGAGTCAGCATAAAAATGCCGACGAGTACATAGGTTTTGTGAGTGTGTCAAATTTGTGGCTTTGTATACATATTGCAACACTTCGTCCAACTTCAAGAGTCGTTAAGTGAAAACCTCGTATCAAAAGTGTTTGATATTGTAATACAATTAACCAACTAAAATAAGTTGGTTAGAGTTCTAAAAACTTTATAGACATGAATCTTGACCAAGACGTTTCTTTTGTTAAAACCTTGTAATAGATTGATTCAAAAGAAAACTCCGTATGGTTTATATCTTTAAGTGAAAATCATTGCGTGACATTGTTCAAAACCATTTGTCCGTGTTATAAACCATTTGTCCGTGTTATATATCAATCGTCCGTGTCATAACCAATTGTCCATGTCATAAACAAATCGTCCGTGTTTTTAATTGTGAAAACTTTTGATCGTTCTTTAATGAATATATTCAAACCTGTGTTGACTATACCACCAAAGGGTATCTTTAATTGACCACCAAAGGGTCTCCTTAACTAGACTAACAAAAATAACAAATGCTTTATTAATCAGAAATATTTTCTGTCATTACCCAAACTTCCACCAAATCCAGTGAACGGTCCGATAATGAGATTGTCAGTCCTATGGTACCATAACATACTACTGGTTGGCTAGGCCAAAGCTAAGGAATGTCATTCATTTTAAGGATAACGCATCAACAAGTTGTTCACATTATTGAAATCGTATTGTTTTATTGTTTTATATATAAACCATAGACATTGTATTTGAAAACTTGAAAATGATTTAGCACATATGAGTCACCCTAAAACATTTGCAAAACGTAAAACAGGGGAACTATGTACTCACTTTGAAAATCATTTTGTATATGTTAACCATGTATATTGTTTTTAAATATTGAAAATAATTATAGGCACATATGAATCACCCCAAAACATTTGCAAACGTAAAAGAGGGGAACTATGTACTCACATAAGCCTTGCTTAGTAAATATGAAGATTTGAAAAGATAGTTTAGCACATATGAATCACCCCAAAACATTTAAAACGAAAAAGAGGGGAACTATGTACTCACTTAGGATTACGAATGTGTTCTTGATCAACGGAATAAACAAAGCTCAAACGTGTCCTTATGAGTCAGATAAATATGTTAGTGTGTCGGGACTACAAGCAGGAGATCGGATATAATGAAGTCTTATAATCCAAATGAGTGTTGGAACTCATGTGATATGGTTTAACAAGCTTAACATTCTGATTTGGAAAGGACCCTATGTGCTTTTGACCCATTATGAATAGTTAAGGTAGTTTATGCTACTTTAACTAGTCATTAGAGTAAACACATGATCGGATGGTTAAACATGTCCTATGATAAGTCATAAATGCCCAAACATGTTTAAAAATGTTATAACTTCAATTTATATGTCAAAAATTTGGTTACATGTGTTTAAAATGGATTTATGTGCAAAAGGGCATTTTGGTCATCATTTTTTTAAGAACATAAAAGTAACTTATCATATCACAAGACAAACGACATGACCATAAGGTATAACCTCAGTAGGCTATTCCCTATATAACTATGGTCACAAATATGTGTTTGGTCGGATCCTAAGATCAACCAAACGTATCGGATCCGAAAGTCAAAGTAGTGGTCAAGACCGCTCGACTTATGACCCTAAATAAGCACTAAATTAGAAGTGATGAGTTAGACATGTCAAAATATTTCTAACTAAGTTTATAAAACTTATTTAGTATCAAAACTTGGTGTTTTGATACCCGAAAATAGTTTCGTCGTAAAATGCAAATCATGCGCATTTTTGACCGAAACTTTGACTCGTCACTACGACTAGTAAACGTGGTAATCAGAAGGTGAAATCGTTAGGGATTATAAACTTTGTGATTACGATCACGTTGCAAAGTTCAATTGAACTTTTACTTGACCAAATATGGTCAGAACCAAAAGTCAACCAGGAAGCCAAACTGTTCGACCTTTAGCTCAAAATAACTAAAATAATGAAAGAACTAGGAAGAGTACTTACACGTGTTGAAGAACACTTTTTGGACTCAAGATAGGAGGCTTCCAAAGGCTGGAAACGAGCTCCAAGGATAATAGAAAGAAGAACTTCACACTTTGCTTTGAAGTGTTTTGAAGTGATGTGAAAAAAATGGAAGAATCATGGGGTATTTATAGTATTTTAGGATCAAGAAGGTGATGACAAGTGTCCTCAAGTGTGGATTAGTATTCTAACATGTGTCAACACCAAATTAAGTGTGGCAAAATGAGTGCTAGGTGTCAAAAATTAGAGATAGGTGGCAAACTTGGTGAAGAAGCAAAAATCTTTATTATTTTTTTGACATTTTTGGGCCTTGGACTTGTATTTTCACTTGTTTGCCATTTTGACCCCTTTAACCTAATATTTAGGTTATTAAAGTTTTTAAGAGATGTGTAACTTGGATTTTGCCCGAAGATGTCATGGATGTCGGTTCGTTCAGTTGTATGGTTTCGCGTTTCGCAAAAATGCGTAAAACGCTTTAACGAACATGAAAATGATCGAAATTGTGCAACGATTGACATTTTTGCATTCTCAACAATAAGATACAAGATTTTATTGAAAACAAAAATATTTGGATTGATCCACATGGTTCGTATCTTAATACATACTAACAGACTTTCACAGTTTGACGAAAATAGTCCTTGGACTTGTATAAGCGTGTTTTTGTCATATCTAACCCTTCAAAACTTATATCTAAGTTATGTAAGGGTATTTAGGGTATGTGTAGCTTATTTCCTTGTTTCATAGTGTACTCGCGTTAAATTGATTACGTTTGAGTGTTAGTTACGAATTACTTCCACAAAAATTTTTGAGGGTTCGAAATCGTGCAAGAAATTGAAATTGTGCAAATGTCTTAGATAATTATACAAGTTTTGCATATAAAACACAGGGTTTCATTGAATACAAAATTGTTTGTAATTGTACCATGATTGAAAAGGCACAAATGTCACAATGGTTTAGTTATGGAATGAAATATTAGAAATCATGTGCGAATAGGGTGTCTCTTAAGTGCCATTAATCTTTTGTAAGACCGAGGAACAAGAGTGGTAGATCTGTCGGGTGTAGCGAGCCCTACTCTTGGGTCCTTGTGTGGTCGCGTGTAGTGCTTTTGTTGTGCCAGCCGGGTGGATTGGAAGAAATCGTCTAGGGTGGAATACTTCCTATGTCATCGCACATATTAATGTCCTTGCTAAACATTAATGATCATCAAATTCATTGACGCTTTACATACCACATATTTTCATATAAGAACTCTCAAATGTTTTTTAAGATTCATTTGGTGCGCGCAAAAAACGCATGAACTCGTCAACTTTTGTTGATGTTTTTATACTTACATTTATTTCAGGAAATTGAAGTGGATCTTGGCGCAGTCGTTTACGAAGTTTTCAAGGATACTAGTAGTCGATGTGATCCGTGTTTTGCAGGGTTTGGTCTATATATTCCGTCTTCGAACGGAATATAGGATGCAAAGCCTTAATGTTTTAAAAGTTATTTTGAACAAGCCTTTTGTAAACTGTAAATCACCTATTATGTCTTTTATCTCCAAACAACTTGTGGCTTGTAATGTTGATATATGGTGAATGGATGAACATCATACATTTTATTTCATGTAGTTGTTTACTCATATCATATGCGAAGAAAACTAATCAAGTTCACATCGCGCGCTTCCGCCTATATACGGGTGTGACACCACTTGGAGCATTTTCTAAAGACTTGAAGCTCTTGGATCATCATCTTTTCTTTATATTATCATCACCTTCATCTTGCTCATCTAGCTAGTAGTAAGCTTCATACATTATTACTAAATTCTCATATTATGATTTAATCTACAAAGTACAAGATCATCTTGAATCTTACTTAAAAATCATTTAAAAACATTAACAAGAATAAACATACTAATATGATTATTTAACTTATTTGATGATCTTGAAGTTGTCTTTATGTAGTAGAAGTAATCTTGCATTTTTACGGTTGAAAATGAAGATCTAAATACATGCATGTTTCGATCTAGCAAGACTTACTAACAAAAAAATATTATGAACATGATTTATGCACTTAAAATGGTCATATGCATTATACAAAATATAGATTGTTATTTAAAACTCATGATCTAGAAATTTTGTTGAAAAGTAGTAATAAAGTTTCCATTTTTGGAAAGGTCATGAACATGTACTCATTTTTGAAAGGATTATGAACATGTCTACACACTTAAAAAGATCTCATGTATTACATAAAGTATGGATTTTTATATATAATAATGATCTAAGAATTTTTGATGAAAAACATTTATAAAGTTTCCATTTTTGGAAGGTTTAAAGTTACCACATGTTCATAACATTTCTTGTAAGAGATTTATGATCTAGAAGGTTAGTCATGGATACTTGATAATTATTTGAGTTAAAATGGTTTAAAACATGTTTATTTAAACATAGGAAAGTCCATAGTTTAAGGGAAACTATGGCAAAATTTTTATAAAATTTATTATGATTAAACTATGGTAAAACTAAAGATTTTGAAACACTAAGGATTTAATCATGATTAAACAAAAATTTTGATGAAAAAGTTTAAGATAAAATTTAATAGTTTTCTTAAACTAAATATGAATAAATATATATTTTTAGATAAAATATACATATTTAGATATGATCAAGTATGTATGTGTATTTATTGTATAAATATTATGTATTTAGATCAAGTAGAAATAAATACAAAAATACAAATTTCACAAAATGTACAAGAACTTAAATATATACTTGAAACATGACAAGTATAAATAATTTGTCCAAACATGGACATAAACTAACCAATCGGACAATAAGACAATTCGGACAAAAACAGACAATTTGGACATATCAAACAAATAAAATGACATGGACGAAACGAACAACACAAATGAAACAAACGACATGGACGAAAAAAATAACGCAAACGAAGCGGACGACGCAAACGAAACAGTCAAAACAAACAAACCTTCACACACTTACAAAATGTATACATACTTGAATTTATAAAAATAACTTACATAAAATATTAGTAGTTTTATAAACTAATTTTTACAAATTATTACTAGCATGTATTTAAAACATGGATTACGCCTAATTAAATAAACTATATGGGCTAGTCCACTTTTATAAACTGAATTGGGCTACAACTCACTCTTATAAACTGAATTGTGCTAGAGCCCACTTTTATAAACTAAATTGGGCTAGATCCCACTTTTATAAATGAAATTAGGCAAGAGCCCACTTTTTAAATTGAATTGGGCTAGAACTCACTTTTATAGGATTAATTTGGGCTAAGCCCTCTTCTATAACTATTTGGGCTAGGCCCACTCTTACATGATTGCTAGGTCCACTTTTTCAAACTCATTTGAGCTTGACCGATTTTAAATAAATTCATTTGGGCTAGGCCCACACATCTAAAAAAAGTTGAGCTAGGCCCATATATATAAAAAAGGTTGGGCTAGGCCCACACATTTAAAACAAGTTGGGGGCTAGGCCCACACATTTAAAACAAGTTAGGCTAGGCCCACACATACAAAAACATAAGAATTGAATTCTTACACTTAACCCTTGGGCTAGGCCCATTCAAACACGAAAGATGTGGAATATACATATGAAGCATATATATATATACATATATACAAACAAAGAATACAAACGAATACAAGTATAATTATGAATTCAAGATGAATACTTGTACGGAAACGATCATAAACCTAAGTGTCTAATGGGATCAGAACACTTGTAGGTTGAGAAAATCGAACGAAGAATCAAACAATACATAGAGATTTGCCCAGAATGCGAATCCGTGAGTTCATGTTTGCCCTTATTATTTAATCGTTTTAAGGTTTTAAACGTTCAGGGAGAATACATGTTTCAATTGGTATGACTGTTTTAAAAAATGAAAATATTTAGATCACATGCAGATAGAACTAAATGAAGGGGCCATTAATGAATAAACAAGTACCACGAACAAAAGTGATAGATCTATTGGATTTTGGCGGGCCCCACTCTGAATGGCAATAAAAACAGATCGTTACAGAGTGCTTTTGTGTCTAAAAGGAGTGTCTCAGACACAACTAATCGTCAAGGTTTAGTCGCCTCCTATTCAGCATACAGATTGGTGTCCTTGCAAAACACTAATGATCTTACAAGTTTCATTTAATTACATACCAGATTCAATACTTCAAATATTTTCAAGAATTATTTGATGCAAACTAAATACATGAATTCACTAGCTTTTCTTGATGTTTTCATAACTAACATGTATTACAGGTAACTAGTGGACAACTTTGGAAACATATGTTCGTGTGTTTTGAAGTCAAGTAGTTTGATGTCATCCAGTTTTTGGTTATCATGGTTTTAAAACTTGTGTTTTAAAGTTTGAACAATGTCGTTGAAGATGTACTAAGTTTTTGAAACAAGTAGTTGATTGTAAATTTGGTTCAAATAAAATGTGTGGATGAACATCTTATTATGTTCTATAATTATCATATACTTGGTTGAGTGCAACGGTAGCCGCTCTGGCCACACCTCGCACACGCTTTCGCAACAACGAAAATCGGTGTGTGACAATAACAAGGTAATAGGGAGTAGCCTTATGATCAATAGGGATTGTGATATGGTTGTTAGAGTTTCGCTATTTCGGTTGTGGATCGAAGAAACGGGAGGTTGGTTATGCTCAGGCAAGGAATTAACAAAAATAAAGAATCCGACAAATAACCAAAGAATTCCGACAATTATTCTTGTCACCGGTGGCAGCTCCAGCAACGGTCAGCAATGGTAATGGCACGGAATGAAAGTTCGTTGCGTCACGATCACGTAGATATATCGTTTGTCCAAATAGAGTCCGGATGATAGGGTTTCGAGCTGCGCGAGTTAAACGTGCAAAATTGTGACTTCCAGCTACTGTTTCATTTTTCGACAACTGTAGCGGTGGTTTCTATCGACAGAGATAGGTGGAGATGATGTTGTTCATCGACACGAACGTGTGGACATATTATTCGCCTAAATTCGAGTTCGTTCGGGTCGGTTCTGGTCTACTCGAATATTCACGCGCAAAACTAAACGCACGGAGAGTTAGATTAGTGTTCTGGCAGCAGCAGCGACGTTGGCGAATGATGTTGATAATTTTTAGATGGTTGGGCATGTCGAAACGATAGCGTGCATAGGTAGAACGCATGAAACTGATGTCGTATGGTCAAGTTATGGGTGAATCAAGATTTTACTCGCATTTTGTGTTAGGAGTTCAGACTTAAATAGACGCGCCAAGGACGATACGTACGCAAAGGTATGACTCCATAGAAACTTATATTCATTGTTAGGGGCTATTTTAAGATGGTGATAAAAATGTCGAAGAAGGCTTTTGGGAACGTTTTTCCGTAACGTTAAGTCATGGTTATTGTACGCAAATAGACGCATTGGTGTATGGTTTGGAACGATTTTAAGCCGAGCTTGCAACCTTCTGATTTGGAGGTATTGTGATGTAGGTGGTGGTTCAGGGTTGACCGGTTTCTTGCCACTAGCGTGATGTGATTTCGAAATAGAGTTAGGGGAATTCATTCTTACCTTAGGTATATCATGTTAACATATTTAGTTCGTACTTGTGCCAAGGTGTTGTGTGTGATACCAACATAGTGCATGTATACGTGTCAAGTAAATGTGAGTGTAATGTATGCATCTAAGAATGACAAACCTTGCAATTTGGAGTGTGGTGTTGTTGTGGTTTTTCAAAAGAAAACGGTTATAGTCTGGTTTTTCAAAAGTTCTAAACCCAATTCACTATAGCAAAGGGCTCTACTACCAATCTGTCACACCCTTAAATTCCACATGCGGAGTTTACCGCGAGGCGTGTGACAGACCAGGATCTAGCCACTAATCATATTGAACCGACATTTAAAATCTTAAAAACATCACTAAAAACATGATTAGTGATCAAGTTTTAATTGTCAAAACACAGTTTAAGTTGCAACGGAAATAAAGTTAAAAATCCAAACAAATATTTGAAAACTACAAGTTTAATAAATACTTAAAACATAGAGTTTATCAAACCACACTACTCCAACAAGTCCAACTGTCCATCCCAGCTGTACCTAATAACCTGCAAAGCATGCAATTGCATGTCAAAAATAAAGTTGGCGAATTCACAAATTTAAGTTAAGTGAAAGTAAAGTTCACACTATTTTTGGTTTATTTATGACTTGGGTAGCTAACCCTAATTAAATGACTAAACTGTGTAACGAATGTTGACGTTTCATTTGTACCCTCATTAATGTCTATCAACATTAATGTAAAAGTGAAGGTTAAAAGTTCACGCCCGGCTCACAACACGCTGTGAGATTTGTTACACCAAATAGCGCTATGCCTCCCCGACAATCTAATCGGTAAAAATGTAGGGACTTTCATGATAGATTTTTCGTTTAGTCCAAGTTTACTACTACACCTCCAGTGGAGAGTATGTTTTAGTGGTACCACTTGGAACGCGTGTGTTGCCCCAACCCGGACTATCGTAAAAAGTGTTGTTCCAAACTAGGAATGCATGCTTTTGGAAAAGGTTTTGAAATCACCTTAGTTTTCTCACCAGAAATAACTGTGAAAGGTGATTAGGAATGGTCAATCTCTTCCTGATATGTTTAGCTTTTCCGTTAGTTTAATTCATGTAATCCTACACGTAGTCTAAGACATAGCCATAGAATCACGTTTGACATCCAATTACCCGTTCGTGTAAGTCAGTGTATGTGATCATATTACACCATATAACACATTCGTTGACACCCTCAAATGTTTCAAACGATTACTACACCCTATGCTAACCCATATGAACACTCAAAACATTTAAAAGTCATTTTCTGCATGTATCAGTTTTTCATTAGATTTTATGTAGTGTTCTGGAATTTATTTAGCGTACTAAACGAATTTATAAAATTATGATATTTTAACACAACATGTCATTTAGTACATGAACACTTTTATATTTTTCTCATGACCTAAATACTTACAGAAAATTCACAAAAAAATCATCTTTTACGCCAAGGTCTGATTTGTAACATTTCGATGACAGTTTACGAAGAAAATCATTTATGAATCCTTGTTAACTCTTTTAACAAAATTCCAGTGGGCGATTTTCACTATCACCTGTACTGTAAAAGTTTTAGGTAATAACTCAATTCTTATATTGAGTTATGACATTCGTAATGGGCTGCAAATTCTGACAGAAAACGCAGTCTGGATCTTTGTTACCAAAAAAATCATTTAGAATATCAAATCATGTCGAAAATTATGATTCCAGTGGGGTTTGAAGCGTATTTCATAACACTACATTTTAGACTCAAGAAATAGTCGATTTTGTTACGTTTTAATCTCGTTACAGCCAACTCACAAGTCGCCTGTAAAGATTTGGACAGAATCTGTTTACTTTCAGCTCTCGCGTGCTCGATTACTTTCTTGCGTTGCATCGAAATGCAACTGAGACCTTGAATAGATGTGTCGCAGTAGACAACGATATCATCGGTGCCTTCTTATAAGATAATATAGGTGCGCTACAAAGTTTCTCCTTCAGGAGTTGAAATCTAGATTCTTGGGCATCACCCTACTTGTAAGTGGTACTCTTTTGAATTACAACAACGAAAGGTTGATCAATTTTCAAAAATCCCTCAATGAAGTCAAATCTTAGTGGAGTCAATCTTCGCTGGATTGATAGTATTCCGGCTTCGTTGACTACATGTCCAAAGAAATGGACTTCACGAATCCAAAAGTCACATTTCAAGAATTTCGCATAAAGTTGTTCCATTTTAAGAAGCTCTAAGATGAGGCGTAAATCCTCTTCGTGTTCCCCTTTGACCTTAGATTAAATTAGATTGCCATCAATTAAAAGATAACGAATTTGTCGAGGTAGGATTTGCACACTCGGTTCATGAGGTCCATGACGGTCGTTGGTGCAATGGTTAATCCAAAAGGCATAACTAGGAACTCGTAATGGCCATACCGAGTTCGAAAGGCAGTCTTAGAGATGTCCTCATCTCAGACTCTCAACTGATGGTAGCCCGATTTCATATTGGTTTTAGAATGAAATTAAATCCTTGCAATTGATATTGATCATGTTATCTTAGTAGATATCAATCATGCTATATCAGTTGTAGTTGGTTGTAGTAGATGACCAGCTCCCAGTCTAAGAGGAAATAAATACTAAAACAAAGAGGTCGATGAAGTTATGCATAAGTATGGTGCTTTCAGATGGAAAGGGTGTTGACCTCGGTATACCTCACTGAAGTTGAAATTTATTCTCCTGCACTTGATGAACTTAAGTATGGTCGTTGCTCCTCGAGTAACGTTCATACAGAGTGATTTAACCAAGCGAGGATTTGTGCATAACAGAGTTAGACGAGAAGTAGTATTCATTACAACACAACATGATAAGACGTGAAAAAACATACCAAAGTGTGTCAACCATCAATGTGTTCCACTCAGTGTAATGCTTAATGTTTTCGAATAATTAGTAAATATTTATCCGATGATGAGGTTGCAGTTGGTCGTACGCAAGTGGTATAAATAGAAATAAAGGATGTTATTAGTCGATGGATGTTATTAGTCAATGGAAGTGTTGTCAGACCCGCTTGTAGGCGGAAGCACACAGTGTGAACTTGATCGGTTTTCATTGCATACGATGTAAGTAAACAACTATATGAATAAAATATGCACGATGTTCATCAATTCCAAGATATAAAAAGTTCACAAGTCAAAGGTTTGTTCTCAAACGACATTACATGTTATATTATTTTCAGAAGACTTGTACGAAAATAAGTTTTAATAGATTGAGGTTTTGCATTGAATCTTTCGCACAAAGGCGGGATATCTGAACTCAGAAGACCACAAAAGCACCCCTATAAGGCCAAAATACCAGGAGTGGAGTTCGCCTAAACTCAGAAGATCTACACCTTTTGCACCTCGGTCGTTATATATGATTAATGGTTACTGTTGTTCATTTTCTACTAATGCGCACATGATCTAAAGTGATCTCATTTCATAGCTATACATACCTTTTATTGTAACATGTATTCCCCATTGATTGTATAATAGTAAAATATAGAAAAGTTTGAAAGGAGGGAAATGAACTCAATGTTTTGCGTCCGTATAAATGTGCTAGCATACTAAGGCGTTCGTATATGTATTGCAACCTACAAGTGTTCTAATTCTATTAGACACTTAGGCCTCACTGGACCTTGTACAAGTTGCTCATCTTGAATACTCGTAATGTATTGTATTTGTTTGTTTGGATACCCTTGTTTGTTTTAGTTTGTTGGTAGCTTGTCTGTTTGTTTGTTTTAATATATATTTTATAAATATATATCTTCATGTTTAGTTGTTAGGTATGAACGGGCCTCGCCATTCATGAGTCTTTGTGCTTAGCACGATGTAAGTGGGCCTAGCCCATATGCATCTTCGTGCCCCACACGATGTAAGTGGGCCTAGCCCATATGCTTCCCTATGTCTCACATGGTGTAGGTGGGTCTAGCCCATTTGTGTCACCGTGTCTCGCACGGTGTCGTTGATATGAACTATATATATTATGTCACTAATATATATATATTCATGTTTGAAGGGTCCTCGATCCTTGGATATATATTTATTCATACTTGAAGTGATCCTTGATCCTTATGTATATATAATCATGCTTGAAGGAATCATCAATCCTTATGTATATATTTTCATACTTGAAGTGATACTCGATCCTTATGTATATATATTTATTTTTAATATATATGTGTATATTCCAATGGATATGTTGTTAAAAATAAAAATTTTAACATTGACTTGTTATATGTACATGTATTGTGTTATCTTGTATGTGTGCACTGCATCCAGTGTATTTGTACCGTATTTATATGTATCTTTGTACATGTACATTACTTGAAATCCTTGCATTTTACTAAGTGTCTTGTTCTACGTATTTGATACGTATAAGTATGCTTATATACTCATATTCTTACACAGAAATTTATATATAACTTTCTGGTTTTATTATTTGTAGAACTTATATATTAACTAAGTGTCTAAAAATATATTATCATAATCGTAATAGTTGGTATATATTTTCGTGCCCAAATGCCTAGGTTTTGTCGGTGCGATGCACACCTTCTTCGTTGTGACGATGTGTTTAATTTATTAACCATCTTTTATTACATGTTTCATGTCGGTTTTGGATATATATATTACTTTCTTAATATATATATATATATATATATATATATATATCCGTCCATCCGACTTGTTCATTGTCTAAATAATTGTTTAGGATAGCATTTCCAAATATCCGTTTAGGATTTATGTGTGGATATGTGTATCCATGTATTTTATACATGGTAAATTTCAAGTATTTGGGTGTTATGTATTTGGGTAACTTTGTATTTAACTTTTATACCGTAATGCTTCTAAATACATCACCTTGATGCACACATATACTTATATACATAAGATGGTTATCATATATATTATATACATATATATATATATGTATATATATATATATATATTCCTTCTAAATATATATAATTTCCCATTTTAATTTATGAAAATGAACATAAGTGTTTAGGAACATACTTAGGAGTTTAAGACTTAATCTTTTTCATCAAGATTTGCCTAATCACGATTACAGTGACTAATCACGTTTAGTCATGTTAATTACCTTTAATTATGCCTTAATCCCGATTGAGATTTTAGAAAATTTCACCATAGTTTCCCCTAAACTGTGATGTTTTCCACGTTTTTAAAACGTATTTTAAGCACTTTTAAACTCCCATAATCATCATTGACACAATCAAAGTCCAAACTATCACTTTCAAGTATAATCACACATAACCACCTTCAAGTCCTCATGAACTTATATATATATTTACCAAGTATTCTAAAAATATCCATATTCTTGTGATCAATATTTATTCACCCTTTTTAGATAAACTTGTTTATATATAGTTTCCAAAACCACTACAAACAAACATATTTTTAGGTTTATTATATATGTCTTTATATATATACACATATATATATATACATATATATATATACATATATTATATATTTCCTTCTAAATATATATAATTTCCCATTTTAATTTAAGAAATGAACATAAGTGTTTAGGAACATACTTAGGAGTTTAAGACTTAATCTTTTTCATCAAGATTTGCCTAAGCACGATTAAAGTCACTAATCACGTTTAGTCATGTTAATTACCTTTTAATCATGCCTTAATCCCGATTGAGATTTTAGAAAATTTCACCATAGTTTCCCCTAAACTGTGATGTTTTCCACGTTTTTAAAACGTATTTTAAGCACTTTTAAACTCCCATAATCATCATCGACACAATCAAAGTCCAAACTATCACTTTCATGTATAATCACACATAACCATCTTCAAGTCCTCATGAACTTATATATATTTACCAAGTATTCTAAAAATATCCATATTCTTGTGATCAATATTTATTCACCCTTTTTAGATAAACTTGTTTATATATATTTTCCAAAACCACTTCAAACAAACATATTTTTAGGTTTATCTATAAGTTCCATATATTTATATAACCTCATTTAGGATATATTTCAAGACCATAGTTCAAGAATCATGCTTTTAGTTTCTTGATATCGTTCTACTTTTTTTAAGAACCATTTTTCAAGTTTACATATCAAGTTCGTATTTCTTTGAAGATGATGATCATGCTTAACCTAAATATATTCATGTATGTTTAGATCTCATTTTTAACATAATGTTGCAAGAGCATGATATGTAACATAAACTACACTAAATCAAGCATCAAAATCAACAAGAATGACATATAGTTAGGTTATATTTCTTGTTTAATTTAGGGTTTTGTGTTTATTTAGTGTTTCAAGATGATTTTTCTTGTACTTTATAATCTACTAAGCATATTAAACATAAAAAGAAGGTTAGATGGTCTTACTACTAGCACAAGGCTAGGGAAGATCTAGGATGAAAAATATGAAGAGAATAGGAAAAACTTGAAGCTTCCAAAGATGAGAAACACGGTCCTCCAAGGCTCCCTAGTCTTGGATCACTCTAGTGCATCTTCAAGGGTTTGTATGAGGCTGATGTTATAGGTTTTAGGTTGAAGAAAATGGAGGATATATGTGTGTGTGTTGGGCCATAAATAAGAAGGAGAAGAGAAAAGGTTTCTTGTGTTTTTTTAATGTTGTAAATGACGGTAATGAGTGAAAAAAGTAGTGTTATAACCTTCCATAATCTCACAAGTCAACGGTGATCTTTCTATATACCTTTCCAAGATCTTCTTCAACACGTAGGTTATGCTTGTGGGACCCACATGAGGGGTGGGCCTGAAGTGTAAATATTTTTATAACATATGTTTATATATATTTAGATATTTAGGGGACTAAATTAAGTATGCTAATTAGGGGGTGTCTTGCTTAATTAGGGAAATAATCATGTTTAGGATACTTAAATGATCTTAACTAGTTCACTAGACTAGTTGTTTATTCATTAGGATATCAAAGATGCCACTAGTTCGGTCATTGGGTATTTCCGGTTAATATATGACGCGTACATCTTAGTACCAGTAATAATATTTGCTTTGATGTAAATGATATCCTCACGATCATTTAAGATAATTACCATCATCTATCGGCCTTGTTGATGTTGTGGAAATACAAAGTTTATGTTGCGGACAAGTTGCATTTGTTATATTTAGTTCGGAACGGTCATTTTATTATTTAGGCATGGTATTGGAAAGTTAAAGTATATTAACAAATTGGTGCCCCTAATTAGGGTTTTTAGTGTATATGTTTGTGATGATATGCTTTCGTATCTTCCGTTAGTTGTTTTAGACAAATTCTGAACTTGCTGCCATGATAGTGTGTTCAGGTGAATAGTGTTTTTCAGCATTTTGCTACCAACCTTTTAGAACATAGTTGTTTGTTTCCGCGACATAGTGAATCAGAAATATGTATTGAAACGTTTTAACATGTCCTATCACTGCTAGACTTTGTAAGACTCAATCATTCATAAATTAAGTCAATAGAACAAAATTAAATTGTAAAAATAGTAATTAAGTTGTACGGAATTATCATGAAATTTTGCTAGTTGTCACATACTCCCCCGTTAGAAGAATTTTGTCCTTCAATTCATGTTGAGTTACCATTTGCGGGGGAGTCATTGAACGAATGGGTGTAATTTGTTTTGATTATGTCTTCACGTTCCTAGTTACACTCAGGATGTGATGGAAGTTCCAACAAACCTTAACCAATCTTGGCACGACTTCTCCTAGTATTTTGGACCTTCCAGTCCGTAACCTCAATAGGTTCTTCATTGAATTGGAGTTTTTTCGCCAACATGAATTTCATCCGCCAGGATGATGACCATTCCTTTAGTAAGACTCTTTTTAAGGTTTGACCCATAAAATGTGTCATGAACGCTACTATGCTCATTCACTAGTTTCAGTTTGCAGGCAAGGGTACCAACTTTTGCCACAATTTTAAAAGGTCCTATGTAGCGTGGGTTCAACTTTCCACGTTTACCAAATTTGGCTACGCCTTTCCAAGGCGAGACCTTCAACAAAACTTTGTCTCCGACCTCAAAAGATCATTGTTTGCGTTGTTTGTCAGTGTATCTCTTTTGTCTATCGAGAGCCGCCTTGGATTTGAAAGATCTTGTTCATAGTCTCTTGGACTAATTCCTAACCAATGAGTTGTTTGTCATCGATTTCCGCCCCACATAGCGGTGATCGGCACTTACGTCCATAGAGAGCTTCAAATGGTGTGGCCTGTATGTTAGTGTGATAACTTTTATTATATGAGAACTCCACTAAGGGCAAGTGAGTATCCTCAAGTTCCACCCAAATCCATCACACAAGCACGTAACATGTCTTCCAAAGTTTGTATCGCTCGTTCACTTTGGCCGTCCGTTTGAGGGTGAAAGGTTGTACTAAGATCTAATATCAATCCAAAGGCCTTTTCGAATGATTGCCAAATCCTTGACACGAACAGACCATCTCGGTCCGATATGATTGAAATAGCCACCATCTCTTATAGATATAGCTCAATGAGCTTTTTAGTGTTATCCTTCTCACGGATAGGTAAGAAATGTGCAGACTTCGTCAATCGATCAATGATTACCCAAATCATGTCGTGACCTCTCAAGGTCTGGGTAATTTAGTAGAAGTCCATCGAGATTTGTTCCCATTTCAAACAGGAATTTCAGGTTGTGTAGGATCCTTTTGTCCAATAGCAAAGGTCCTAATTTTAGTATCTAGTCCATACGTGTGGAATTCATACAAATTAGTGACAATTAACAAGATTATTTCATCAATTAAATGATTTCATTCAATGTTTAATAGTTACAAATGATCAGGAAATCCGACAGAGCTTCACCGTCTCAATCATCAAAGTTCTGTACACTAACACCTCACACTAGCTCTATATAGACATGCTACCTTTGTGCGAGGGTAGCTTATCTTCGCACAAAGGTAATTTATCTTCGTGCGAAGGTAGAATTTACCTTCGTGCGAAGTTAAATACAAACTATATAAAATCTAACATTTTCGCACTAATACACAACACAGACACAACCCTAAGACGTAGGCAATATACAATATGCACCAACAAACTCCACCTTGGATGTTGTCGTAGTCTTGGTCTGTCTTCAAAATCTTCAAATATTTGAGTTTTAACGCCCAAAGAAATTCTTGCACGACTCAGATGGTATTGGCGTTTGATCAGTCGCAGGAGCCCACTTCATAAACTGAAATCTTCTTAAATGAGCTTCTTTTGAATTTTCTTCAATCTTTTCCAAACGTTAATCCTCTTTTAGAAATTCTTCTTTCTCTAACTCTCTACATGACGATTCCCACATCTTACCAGAATTAATACCATGTGTATAGCATACGTTAATCACACCCTAGTATAGCATCGCTTGCGTCTTTTCCTTCACATCAAAACAAATCTTGGTTAAGAACAAGCATTTGATATCTTCTTTCGAACAGTTAACTAGCCACATCGGGTCTAGTATTCGAATAGTTCTCTACAAACCCCATATTCCCTTTCGTCCTATCATCTCTAGATTCAAATCTTCAGTAATATCCCAGGTTTCATCAGCTTTCAAAACAATAACAGCTTCACTCGTTTCGGAATCCACTTGCCACCATTGAAAATATTCATGGAATCCAGCTGGATCTTCATTAACGGCATATTTTTCATCACACGTGGCCGTTTCATCACAAGTGTAACCTCTTTCTCTTTCGTAACTTTGTCAATCTTTATTCTTTTCTTCAGAATCAATGGTTTCCACTTATTAAAACCATGAGCTGATTCATATTTGATTAACTTCCATAATCTTTGATCATGAAACTTCATTTGGAAGTTAATACTCTTTATCTGTACAAGCTCTTTGATATCCTAGTATGGCAATGTCTTCAAATCATTCAAGTACCTGAAGTATTGAACACCATATTCGCTTTTGATCGCATAGACATCCAACTCAGGAGTCCATCCACAGCTCAAAATATCACCAAAAGATTTATCTTTGTCGCGTGTGAAGAATGCTAACGATCGTCTGAACTTCCTTTCTTTTGGCAATTCTTTAAACCACATCTTCTTAGCTTCAGCAATTTGTTCTTTAGATAAACGTTTCGAAATACTTCTCTCTGCAACTGACTCTTCAATCCTACTTTTTAACAAGTCATCGTTTGCTTTACTGAATAATTCTTCAAAAGTTGGAAAGTTAGTAATTCCTTCACTAGAGTAATTAGTCGCTTCATCATCATCATCATCCGATGCATCTTCAATAATCACCCTATCATATGTATCAACATCTAGTATATGCTTGTAAACATAATCATTTGGCTCGACTGCACGGATGATATTCAGTTCCTTTTCAAAATCAAATTCGAACGACTCTTCATCAATTCCAATCATAATAGCAATCTCCTCCTTTGTATAATTGTGCACGAACTCACCTTCCTCAACATTATGCTCCTAAAATAAAATTCGGGGCGTATAACAATCAGGAACAACTGTAAATGGAGTAGCTGTTAGGATTCCTAATTGTTCTTCATCGTGAGTTTGCTCTTTCTTCTCCCCCTAATGTTGTGTATCATCTTCTTTGTTAGCAGAATCATTTAGATAAGCATCGTAATCAAAAAATTCATTTGTCTTTGCAATTTCAACTACCGTCACTCTAGTACCTCCCTGAGTGTTATCATCATCATCACCCTTATCGTCGTCATCTTTTTTATTATCATCTTCATCTTTGTCATCATCCTCCTCGTCATCATCAAATTCATCTAACTCAGCATCTATCTCAGCATACAATCTCCTTCGCGCTGCAATCTTTTCAATCATAGGATTTTCAGAAACATTCACCGGTCTTCTAACAAGTACAAAATTAACCGGTTCAGCATCAACATCTATATCAACTTCTCCTCAATCTCAACACTAGCAGTAGTAATTTCTGGCACATATTCAGCTTTTGGCGCAGATTGTTCTATCAAAGGAACCTCATCAATTTTCTCTTACCCTTTGCCAAAGCTTTAACATCTTCCTCTGCCTTCTTCGCCCGTTCGGCTACTTTTTGTCTTGCTTCTTCCACTTCTAAAAGATCAAATTCAGCATCAAAGTTCATCCCAACCTACTAGTCAATACCTTATGAAATAAATCAAATTTTCAATTACTCCGAGCACATTCATCCTCAAAATCATTTACCACCCGTCTCAACCTATCATTATCAGTCACCATACTTTCAATCACAGCTTTCATATATTCTCAATCATTTCAAAAAATTTCACCCTGCCTTCCATTACTTCTTTATTATCTTCTAAGGCTTTGATTTTGCTTTCCAGCTCTACAATTTGAGAGTCGTTGAACATATCTGCATCAAAGTTATCATCAAGCCTTCTGTAAATGGAATATCCCCAAAATCTGTAGGAAATCTATCTGATATTGATTATCTTGGAGCTGATTTAGGTGTTGGTTGTTTGGGTGTTGTTTGAGTTTGTGGAGATGTTTGATGTTATGGAGATATTGGTTTTGGTGGAGTTTGATGTGAGGGTGTGATATGTTGTGGTAATGGCTGTGGTGGTGGTGATGGTGGTTGTTATTGTGGTGAGGAAATGTGAATAGGGGATGTATATGGTTGTTCAACACTTCCAATCTCTGTTGTCTTTTTCCTCATATATTTCCTTCTGACTTTCTTTATAGCGGGAGACCCAGTAGTCTTTTTCTAAAAATCAAGCTTGCTTTTAACTCTTTGTCCCTTCTTAATTGGCCTTTAATCTTCATAATCATTATCAGATGGAATATAGACATCATCGTCATCTCCAACCACTTTCTTCTGCTTGATTTGAGCCAACCTTTCAGCTTTATCAACTTTATCAAATGTGTCCTCAGAATCTTCATCGTTATTACCACCTGCTCCTTCCTTTTCTTTATCTAAGGTAATAGAAAGTACCTCATCCTCAACAATTACTTCAGCTTCAACATGTTGCTCAATAATTTGCTCAATCTCTACTTCCTCATTAGTAGTTTCATCTCTGAGGACTGTTTCTTTCTTTCTTTTCTGAGATTTGGCTTTTGGAGTACTCTGTTTCTTAGTATCTTCTTTTTCGTACCACACACCTCTCTTAGGTTCATAACCATTCATCTGAACAACCTCATCATCAGAACCACTACCTTCATTTCTCCATTTATTCTTTGGGGGTGCTTTATATCTCTTGTCTTTAAATCTCCCAAAGAACTTTCTGGCCACCGGCTCTATAGTCTGCTTAAGATACTGATTCAATCTCACAAAAGATAGCCCTGTCATGTGATCTAGCAGCAGCACATCATTCTTGTTTTTAACTAAGTTGGAAAAATTGATCATCCAACATCATCTATACAAATCTAGGGTATTATAGAAACTTTTCTTTATCAATGTTTAACTTCATCAGCTCGTATATCATCTTGGTGAAGTTGTAAGGCTTGTTCAACGCAAGTGCAGCGATCAAGCACATCTGATAATCGACTATAGCATCACCTCCCCCTTTCTTGTGACTTAAAGCATATGTCACAGAATGTACAAAAAACATGTAAGGTTTTCCGAGATAAGCTTTATTGAACTGTGTGTTGACATAGCCCATTCTGTAGAAGCATCCTTTGCACATACATTCAGTATACATCAATGGATCTTCGTCTTTATCCTTAAAATCTAACACTCTGTGAATCATGGCTTCAGTAATGTACACCTCTTTATCTTCATTACCAATCCGCACAAAAGATCGTATAGCTTTCTCTCTGGTACATACTTTGCATGCTCTCAGAACCTCTTTATATGTGAGCGATAGGCCTTGTGAGGATCTGTAAGTGCTTTAATAATTGGTAACTCGCTCATAAGCTTCAATATTGACTTGAAAGGAGCAATTTCTAGAATGCTCTCATGAAGAACACAACAGATGTTGTGTTTCTTTTCGAAGTTCGATTTCTCTCCTTTACAAACACAAACACGAAAGCACTTAGAATTTTTTTGAGAAATATGATTTACCTTCGTGCGAAGTGAACCTTTACCTTCATGCGAAGGTAAATAATCAAAATGCAAATGCTTTACTTTATCTTGTGCGAAGGTAATTTACTTTCGTGCGAAGATAACCTTAAACACACTTGATAATTTTTCCTTGATTTTCGTGAAATTGATTTTACTATAACAACCTAAAAAAGCGGATTTACATGATGGTATGTTCAATTTTAACTTTGGCCCATTAAATTGTCCTACATCTATGTTTTTATGTTTGTTTTACTGAAAACATTGATTTTAAGTTCAATTCGAGTTCAATTAGGTCCAGACTACCTTAGACATTGTTAGTGGTGTGCCAATCAACCACTCCAAGCCAAAATTTGGGTAGCACTTCATCGTTTGCAAGAAATTTTATCTTTGCTCACAGCAAATATACAGTGAACATATGTATTATCTTCGTGCGAAGATAATATATATAGTAGACTATCTTCGTGCGAGGATAATTATCTTCGTGCGAAGATAATATATATAGCCATCCTATCTTCGTGCGGGGATAGTTATCTTTGTGCGGAGATAACTTCTTTGAGCGAAGGTAAAACTGATATTTAACATTCTATCCATTTTGACCGGTTTTAATGACCTAGTCAGTTGACCAAGTCCAAGTTAATGACCATGGTTAACTGATTTGTCTACCAAGTCCAAGTTAATGACCATGGTTAACTGATTTGTCTACCAAGTCCAAGTTAATGACCTTGGTAGAACACTTTGTGATCAAACTGATGTTTTTAGGCAATCTAAAGTTTCAAGTTAATAAACTTTTAATCTTTTCAAAACATTTTCACAATTCAGATAAGCTTTCAACCGTTGTCTTCTAGAATTCTCAGCATTCGGCATCTCTAGATTTTGAAGATTCGCTTTCCATCATCGGTAGTCAAAACTAAGATAGAAATAAAATCTTTTTGGTTTTTTGCAAAGTTTATGCTAAAACATAATGAAAATATTTTCATGCTTTTCTGAAATAAGATATAATAAAGTATGTATAAACATATTTACACACATATTTTTATGAGTTTGTGTTAGAAGATCATATCAGTTTATGAGACATATCACTAGTACCATTTACCTTTATAAGACTTTAGGTACTAAACAAATTCACTTAGATTGTCAATATACATGTCAACATGAACCTCTAAACATTTCTCAATTGATCCAAGATACATTAGGTAATTTTAGGAACTTGACTTAACCCTGTTTCCCACCTCAGAATATAATCCCGTATCAAGATTCCTTTGATTTCATCTTACAGGTGAATATATCTAACTGATATCCGTATCTGGTAATGCGAGGCCTTGAGAGCTAAGTTTAGTACCACCGTACCGACAAAGAGATGAAGGCTCGTCTTGAAAGTACTGTTCCAATTTGGAATCTTTTACTGCAATTGTTGGATCTTTTAATACTTACAATTTGCTGAAGATTTTTGGTATTAAAAGCAAAAGTATTCTACAAGGTCTAGTCCATTGCCGACGTAAAACCATAAGAACTTGTATAATACCCCAGATATCAATTATTTATAAAGACCTAGTATCTCAGAATCCGACAATCTCTCAAACAAAATTTCAGTGTACTAAGACCATATATCTGAGAGATGTTAAGCCACTAACTAAGAAGTTTTTTCTTTTAAGTTTATATCTCAAAAATAATCTACTGAATGTGCAAAGCCTGATGGAAAATCCTGAGTGAGACTTGTTTTAAACTTTTTAACACTACAAATCTTTAGAATACCATGATAGACCACGGATGTACTATCATTTTCTCTTTTCACACAAAAACTCTTGTAGGTCCACTTGGAGGATCAAGATTAACCTACTTCCTTGTTTATGTAACACACATACGAGTACGGAATCCACGTAAGTATACAAACCAAAGCAAAGTAAGAAACACAAGATAACCAAAGATTCACTATCTTGATTAATAGAAGAGAACTAGTACACACACATACAAACAATGTTCATACAGACTCAGGATATACTCTTTGTGCTACCTCACTTATGCTCTCAATGTCTAACAGCTTAACCACTAGTCACTAGGGTCACTAGAGATGCATGTCAGTTTATATAGTGCCAACACCTAGCAACAGTACGAAGAATGTTGCTGGTCATACGAAACACTATAAGTCATGAAAAACATTCTTCAATGACTACTCGTACAAACAGGAACTGGCTCGCACGAACAAGCAAAGAGCTTGTTGAAGGGGCCACTCGTACGACTAGAGAATCACTCGTACGAATCAACAAGTGGCTCGTACGAGCAACAACTTGCTCGTACGAAGCACCTTTAACCCACACATAGATGTGTTCTTCGTAGAACGTGCTAATAGACATTTCGTACACAAGACTTAACAGTATGCACACATGCAGCTGTTTTGCAACACAGACAAACTAAACGTCGTAGTAAATCAAGATAGGAGGATATCTTGATTTGGCTGACATGACCAAACTATACAGACGTAATAAAAAAAGACCGTATAATTACAGACGTAACTAAGAACAAGCGACAAACACAAAAGTGTATCAACAAACTCACCCTTGGCTGTTGCTTGGTCTTCGGTCTTCATTTCCTGCTGCTTCCATGATTAGTGAAAATCTTCAATCCATCGTTGATTGAAAATCCAGGTCTTGAACATTCCCCAGAAACATCAAACCTTTCCTATTTCCTCTTGAGTGCCACTTGAGGTAACTGGATCGGTCACAATCTGCTGTACATTAGACTCTTCCACTTGACTTGAAACATAAAAATTTTGTTACGAGGATGAGGCTGAAGCATCAGTATTGCTAGGGTCTTCACTATCCTGATCACGTTTACGTTTGATCTCATGTGCTTTGCATCTTTCATTACACAGAATGTTCACTCGTTTTCTACCATTAAAGACTTCAACAAGTGTTGAATTTCGAGAATAATACCATTCTCTCAAGTCGTTATGTTTAGCGGTTAATGTTTCGGCAGATCGTTGTACAACCGCACTATGTTCTTTCAGCGTATTCAATTCAATCCCACAAGTGTTAACAGTTGCTCTTATCTGTTGTAGCTAAGTTGTCTTTTCAGCATCTGCAACCTTCAACCGCTCATTTTCTTTTCTTAACTACGCAATCTCAGAATCCTGTTTTCTAACAGACTCTTTCAAAAAATTTATCTCCAACTATTGTTTGACAACTGTGTTCCGATTTGAAGACATAAACTCCGAATGATTGTTAATCTGAATTGTCACAGCTTGTAGCTGAGAGAACAGAAAATCCATTTTCTCATCCTGTTCCATTTCAGAAAATAAACGACTGCTTCGTTTTGCTTTTTGCTGATCAGTTGTGGACTGGGATTGTTGAACATATGAAGTAGTAGGTTGTGATAGAACTGGAGTAGTTTCAGCCGAAAGTGTTTCAGCTGCTGTGGTATTTGAAGGTTGTGGTTCAGAGGTTGCAGTGGGTTTCGTCATTACAGGTTCAGTCTCCTCCGCTGTAAAGGTAGACTAGGTTTCTGCTACTGGTTCCAGTACAGTTTCTTGATGTGAGGTTGTAGGTTGTGTGATTTCAGGTTGTGGTGATGATCTTCCAACAGACCTTTTGCTTTGTTTCTTTCTACCCTTATCACCACCTGTAGTACCTACATCATTGCACCACCATAACCATCATTATCACCGTCATCATCATTACTTTTTCCCTTTTGATGACCAAACTTATCTTCGATCATCTTTTTCAAAATTGTTTCTTCATCATCTGACCCACTGTCATCATGGCGCCGTTTATCGTTTTCTGGTGCAACATACTCATCATTTTCCAGAAAACCGAACAATTTACGAGGAGGTTTGCTTTCCTTGTAACGTTTTGCTGCTACACCTTAAATATCTTCAACGAATGTTCCATCATAAACCTCATTATAATCAATGTCTTCTACCTGATTAAAGCCCTCTACAACCAATCTTGCTTTGTATCTCACAACAACACCTCGGTCATCCTTCTTACATTTGTAAACCCATCTAGTACCAATCTTCTTGTAGTTGTCAGGTCTGTCAATCAATTTCCACACGCCCAACTTCGAAAACTGCTGAAGTTCTTCTTGCATTGCTTTAACCCATGAGTCTTCTTTCATTGCCCCTTCCAAGATTTCGGTTTTACTTGGCAAACATAGAAAGAAAAAGACCAATCATTTTGTTCCCTAGATTCCCTAATAGCCATATACAAACCAACAGTCTGGTTGTTCCTTACCTGATTACGTGTCTTCACACCACTCTGGACATCTCCTATATTATTCAGCTGAGGATGGGTATTATGGATTCGAGTTTCAGGAACATCAGGAACTCGAGAATTTATTCCCAAATTGTTGATATTCAGATCAACAGCTAAGTCGATTGCTGGATTGACGAAGATGTAGATGCATGACCTTCAGTCATCCCTTGATTTTGTACATTTGTCGTGACATCAGAAATTCTAGGAACCGGAGAAGAGGTAGCTTCTTTTGCTTGATGGAACTCATCATCTTCTGATGAAACATTATAATCAGCAGCATCTTCAAATTCCTCATTTCAGCAATATCACTTTCAAGTAGCATTTGAGCAGCTGTAGATGTATAATCAAAAGTTGGCAGACTAAAGGAGTCAAACAGTCCATCGTAGTCAAACATCCAAGGATCATCCGGAGCTCTTACTGATTCAGTGTATCTTTGAACCTTAACTTCACCGCATTTCTCAGTCTTCTTTGTTGACAAATTCCACATTCTGAAATTTGGAGTAGCATATCCAAGAAACCTTCGATAGCCTTAGGACCGAATTTACCATGTGGATCAATCATAGTACATGGAGATCCAAAAGGTTCTAAGAAAGACACATCTGGTTTCCTTTTATGTAATAGCTCGAAACATGTTTTCCCATGCCTCTTGACCGTAAGAACTCTATTCATCATATAACATGCAGTAGCCACAACCTCTCCCCAAAATTGAACAGGAAGTTCTGATTCTACTAACATAGTTCTTGCAGTTTCAATCATAGTTCTATTTTTCCTCTCAGCGACACCATTTTGTTGTGGAGTTAACGAGAACTGTACTCATGTAAAATTCCTTTAGAAGAACGGAACTCATCCATAACACTGTTCTTGAATTCGGTGCCATTGTTGCTTCTGATTCTCTTTATCTTCAAATTATACAAATTTTCAAGTAGCGTGAGGAGATTCTTAAGGACTTCAGGAACTTCAATCTTGTGTGCCAAAACATTCACCCATGAAAATCTTGAATAGCCATCAGTAACAACTAAACAATATGAATCACAAAAGGTACTCTTGTGTTTCATAGGTCTAAAAAGGTCCATATGAAGACGGTCCAGAGGCATATTCACCGTGTTAATCTTCTTCACTTTTCGAGCTTGCTTTCCCTTTTGGCATGAGACACAGACCTCTTGTAGATGAAAGTTCTTCACTTGTACACCACTCACAAGATTGTTTTTCACCAAATAGTTCATTTTCCTAAAGTGAATGTGCCCCATTCGTCTATGCCAAGAGATTGATTCTTTTTCGATGGCTTTTGAGACAAAACATGTAACTTGTGAAGATGTAGTAATAGCTTGGCTCATGTTAAGAATATACAAGTCATTTATTCTTTGAGACGACAAGAGAATCCATTTTTTGGGAATCTTTAAACCAGGTTTCAGCATGTAACAACCGACATAATCAATATGAACCGTGAATTTCTTGTTGCAGATTTGAGAAACACTTTGAAGATTGTGATCAATTTGACGAACATAATTGATCTTGTCAAAACTAACAACACCATTTGACACCATTCCTTCTCTAGTGATTTATCCGCCTTTATCTCCAGCAAAGGCAACATAACCTCCCCTAATGCTTTTCACATCATAAAGGAGCCTTAAGTCGCCTGTCATGTGCCTTGATGCTCCACTGTCAACAATCCAATGACTATTCATAGTTCCTCCTGGAACACCCTGCACATTGCATTACCCGATTAGTTTGAGATAGGGACCCAAGCCTTAGTGGTCTTGGGTCTACCCTTATCATCAAGAAATGTAATTTCTATTTCTTGATGATTTGGAAACTTTGTGCCTCCCCCTGAAACTTCACCGGTTTTAGGTTTCAAAGATTGTTGATATTTACCAGATTGGTTATTATTTATAGATTTATATACTTCTGGTTTATCAAACTCGATGAACTTGGTTTCCTTTCTGAAATATCCGGTTTTAATGCCTTCTCAAATATTTTAACTTGTTTACGTCTATTCCTTAACAATTCGTTTTTCTTGTTTAGGTGATGCAGATCGACGTTGGCAATTTCTTTCAGAAGGGGCTTTTTCAACAAACTTCGGTTTTGCTGGATTGTAAAATTTTTGATTATGTGGCCAAACTCTCCACACTTAAAGCATGTTCTCATTTCAAAAAATTTAGGAGATCCAGTTTTATAACTTGATGTTGAACTTGTGGGTCTAGAGGTACTTTGTTCATCCTCACACCCATTTGTGTGTTGAGTGTAATTGTTTAGACTGTTACGCTTTAAAATCTTGACTTGATTTACAAAATAAATATTAGGCATGCTTTCAAAAGTCTCGATTTTATCAGTACCAGTTGAACCCACGAATTTAAGATTCTTCAATTTGTTCTTGTAGCGAGCTTCTTTAGCTTCAACCTTTGGTTGTGATACCTTAGGTTTTTCAGCTCGCTTTTGTTGTTGTTTTTCTTTTGAAACGAATAATGGTAGCTCACTTTTCTTGTTGTTTTTCTTTTGAAACGAGTAATGGTTGTGACTTGATTGGATTCTTCTTTTTAAAAAATTTGGTTGTTGAATCCTCAAAAACTTGATCAATTGAAGTCGGATTTACGTTTTTGATCGGAAAGTCTTTGTTTGAGTAGATTTTCTCATCCCCAATCAAAGTATACAGCACATTAGGATTTTCAGATGTAGACTCAGTTGTCTTGACATATTTCATAGGATCATTCCCTTGATTTTAAATAGATTTCACATTAGGTGTAGCAGAAATTTCTTCCCCTTTTTCTTCATCAAGATATTGATCCTGGTCGGTTTTCTCTGACTCGTCATCTGATGAATCATCTTCCTCTATTATAGATGGATTTTGATCACTAACAGATGACGAATGTTCTCTATTTTTCTGGATTCTTCTGAGGAATTGTCCAGCTTAAACCTAATCCTACTACAAACTCTTCAGGGTTAAGAGGTATACTCAATGCATTTGACATCTCCCTTAAGTTTCTGAATGTCAATGATGTGATCAAGCACATATCGGGAGTTAGAATAACTCTCCAATTTTAGCTTAATTGCATCATGTTTGCATTTGGCAATGGCTAAGTCCTTTTTCGTTTCTTCAAGGATATTAATGTAGTTATTAATTCCTGTTTGCTTGTTCAAAACTGTTTTTGTTAATTCAAAAATGCTTTCTTAAGAGTCTTGATTACAGATTTGAATTCTTTTTCGTTTCGAGTTAGAGCCAGATTTGCCTCTTTGCATTTTGACAGTTCAACTACTAGGATTTGATTGTGATTGTTTATAGTTTCAAATTTAGTTTTTAATTCAGCACAGTCACTTCATATCTTAGGAGAGTCGGATTTTACCTGACTTGTTAAACCTGCAATGTTAGCCATGAAAGAAGTATGATGAGAAAAGGACGCATTGTTCGCTAAGATTTTCTTCATTTCCTTGATGCAACTTCTATTTTCCTTATCAAATCAGCCTTTTGACTTTTCAACTTTTCTACTTCTTTCAGCACCTCGTTGACCTAAGTATTAATCCTTTTCCTGACATTTGAATCAGATCCATAACCACCTACACTGAGCTTTCTTCGTCAGAACTACCATAATACCCAGAACTATCATCATCATCAGAAGTGTCAATATTGTGAACATGTTTGATATAATTGATTATCTTGGCATAACATGCAATTCCTCCTTGATTCTTGTTTCCCAACTGAACTGACCAATCGCATCCTTCATCTGCTTGAACTACTAATGCTCTTTTTGTGTTGTTTAAGGCCCAGACTGGTTAGAGTTGTTTGGGTTGTTAACAGCTACTATACTTTGTTCATTGTTAACTTGAGCTGTGTGGGATGGTCGTGATTGATTTCGGAAAGGGTTGTGATTTCCTTGTTTGCTGGGTCGAGTACATTCATTTTTGAAATAACCTTTTTCGCCACAGTTGAAGCAAGTAATAGCATCTTTATCAAAACAATACTTTGTATCTTTCTTGCTTTCCAAACTTGTTCTTCCAATTTTGCTCATGTAGTTTTTAGCTCTTCTGACACTTGCAAATGCCCATTTAATATCCATCAGCTCCAGCTCATCTCTGTCTATTTGTTGATAGTCTTATTGATTTTTCCAATTTGACCAGTGACTAGTCCGCAATAAGCACTAACCATGGTGTTTAGAAGTTCCATGTGTTCCCGAGCAACTTCTACGCTGACCTTGGATAGATGTGAGGTATCAAGTTTGACGGTATTAGGATTTACAGGTTGAAAGTTATTACCATAGAAATCTTGTTGAGACGCTTGTTGTGGAACTTGAGGTGTAACAACTTGAGGTTGTGGTAGAAAGGCTTTAGGATCAAAAACTTGACCATAGGTTTGAGTACTTGAGCTGGAAATTGATATGTTTGAATTGGTGGTGGTAGATAGGGGTTAACATTTGACACAAACGCGGTTTGAAGTTTCGGTTGCTGAGTTATACTAACACCTGTGTTAATACCTCCAAAGTACATTTCAGGGTTTTGTGGAGCAGAAACTCTTTTAGCTTTCCAGATTTCTTCTTCATTTTTGTTCTCCAGCTTCTTAACAAATTCATAAATACTAATCACATCCAAAACGCATGTATGCTTTAGTAAGTCAATAAACTGACTCCACTTTGGTGGCAAGGCGTCAACAAAATGCATCACGATTTCCGGTGGAGATGCTAACACTTTGTAGGAATACATTTTACTGAGCAGGTGGTAGAAACGTGTTGTCATGTCGGTCAATGTTTCATTCTCCATGAACATGAAACCTTCAAACTCCTTCAGCAGATCATGTCGTATTTTTCTGGTAGCAGCATTTCTTTCTCCTCTTGATTCCAAGGTATCCCACAAATTTTTGGTGGTGGTACAGTACACAAACTGATGATAAAGAATATGGTGGATACGCCGCTGGTACTTCCTATATATAAGTATTCTTGTCAAAGGATCAGAGGCATTGTCAGACGGTTATGAGAAAGTTCTATGTAGGATTTAGTAATTTCTTGGTACATTAGTTGTTGTGTTTATTTATGTTCTATAGTCATATCATAGAACCAATCATAACTTACTGATAAAACCAATGAAAATTTGACAAGAATATGGTGGATACGCCGCTGGTACTTCCTATATATAAGTATTCTTGTCAAAGGATCAGAGGTATTGTTAGACGGTTATGAGAAGTTCCATGTAGGTTGTAGTATTAGAAGTTTTGCTTTAGGATATAACCATATCCTTCCAAACATATCAAAACTCTTACGCATGATATCATATTTAGCGAATCAACTCTGCTTATCAATATTTTTACCGTAGGCAACAAAAAGCGATTCCTGTAACAGGGTACTTAACCCTTACAAGGGACGTTACCGCCTCAAACAAAAAAACTTAAACTCTTACTCTTTTTCTAAGCATGTAACTATCAAACTAAACACCATCATTTTTAGTCAAATATATCACTACTTAAATTTCGGGACGAAATTTCTAAAAAGCAGGGGATACTGTAACAACCGTCAAAAACCGGATTTACCAAACCCGCTCCGTTTAATAACCGAACAATCAGTTAAAAATTTCGTTGCAAATTTAGTGCCTAAAATAATTTTAAACAATACATAATTAATAAATATATTGGAATATATAATTTATATTTGAAAAAGTCTTAAAAATAGTGTCTTAAAAATAAAATGCTGCTGCCGGGTTTCGAACCCGGGTCAGCCAGCGAGTCAACAAGCAAATTATCTTTCAACCCTTCAACCACTGCGCCGCTTACATTTCTTGCTCAAATTTGAAGACAATTAATTCATAACATGAGAATCGAATTCAAAACCGACGCGCCTATTTGCAGTCGTCGGAAATCCCGACTAACTCGCCAAGAATTGACGGTTTCTTCAGTTATAACGTAAACTTTAATCACTACATCGGTTATAACCGATGCCTGAGTCCGCGACACAAGTTATAACCGCCGAAAAGTTTCTAACCGACGAATCAAGTCGGAAAACGGGCCAAATACGTCGATGTCCCGCCCTATAAATACCTCCTCGAACCTCTGCTAGCTTTTTCGCTCACAATCACACCTTTACCGGACGTAATTCCACTCGCCGGAAAAGTTCTGCACCTCGCCGGAAAACCGAGCCCTTCACTTCTGAACCTTACTGAATACCCAGAACTTATACCGAAGCCACTCACATCCATCTCAAGCTCGCTGAAGACTCTCTGCCGCAAGACATACGTCGCCGGAAGTTTCTGCAGTCGCCGGAGTTTCGCCGGAGAAACAGAGGAGTCCAGTCGGTATACGTTACTCTTAATCCTTCATTCTTTTTATTTAATCTGACATGTAATTAACCATCAGACACTAAAGAACATGATTAAAACTTCGAACCAGTCGGACTTCCGATTCTGGTTAAATTCAACGAAGAAGACAAAGTTTCAGTTGTGTATATGTATAATTAAAATCAAGTTATAACTCGGGTTAGACACATAGTCCAGTGGTGGACTGTGTGCAAATAAAACACGCAAACGTCTCGAGTTCGAATCTTGTCCCACGCATACTAAATTGAATAAAAATGTTCCTTTTTATTACTGAACCGGATTCATTTCGCATAGATGTTAAATTTAATAAAAACCGGAATAATAACCAAGATAGACACACAGTCCAGTGGTGGACAGTGTGAATGTTTAATCATAGGACACGAGTTCGAGTCCGGGCTACCGCACCGGTCCGGACAATTATCCAACTTTTTATATAAGGCAGAAATGGAAGTATTTAGTTTGTATATTAGTATAATAAAAAGTTAGACACACAGTCCAGTGGTGGACTGTGTGTTAACTCAACCCACAGGTCCCGGGTTCGAGACCTGTGGAGAACACCGGTCTGATTCAGTAAAATCCTTTTTAAAAATGAATGATTTTCTGTTAAATCTAATTAGTATATAAATTTAATTAAAAACAGAAATATTTCGGGTTAGACACGTAGCTCAGTTGGTAGAGCTGCGTGCACGCGTACGGGAGGTCTCGGGTTCGAGCCTCACCCAGCGCACACAATAACACATACGAACCGGTCAACACTCAAAGTCAACAGTCAACGGTCAACGGTCAAAAGTCAACATTTTTTTATTATTTTTATTTATTTATTTTATTTAAAAATCAATTAAAATACTTAAAAATAACATTTTTAAGGTTAGAAAATAGCCTTAAACTCACAAAAATACACCCATCAATCCTACTAAAATGGATTAATAAAATCCGTTTACTTACCGAACCATATTGCCATTATCTAGGTTAATTTCACTCGTGGTTAAAACCACTTCGCGTACATTCAATATTATCAACCGAACGCACCCAATGTGAGTGAATCTTACAACTACCCTTTTTAATTACACGTTTTGGGGTGTGTCATGTGTCATAAAATTAACTCGTTTATTTAAACTTGTGCCATACCATATTGTGATCTAAACTTAGATTGTATACATTGCTTGTAGTTATGTATTTCATTTTGTCTATTTATATGCAATTCATTCATTAGGCCCATCAGTTCCTCATGTGAGACGAGTTGAGCAACACGTGCCTCAAAACAAATCCATTATTGTTCGTGTGTGTATTATTGAGTTTATATTGTTTGTAGTTATGTATTTCATATTGTCAAGTTTATGCAATTCATTCATTAGGCCCATCAGTTCCTCGTGAGAGACGAGTTGAGCAACGCGTGCTTCTAAACGATCCATTATTGTTCATGTGTGTATTGTTTAATATTAAATTGATTGGTGAATAAGTTTACATCTATTTTTACTCATGTGTGGTTGTGCACTTTATTTTATAATCAATTAAATAAACTTGTTCAAATGTTTTCCATAGGATTCACTCGCCAACTTTTGGTTGATCCAAAAACCCTTTTTACACATGATACAGGTGAACAGGATGAAGCAAGGAAAACATAGGAAATGCCTTAGAAGAAAACAATGAAGCCTAGATTGATATTTAGGACATGATGTAATATTGATTGTAATTTTCCATTAAAGTGTATTAATGAATATGAAACGTTAAAATAAATGTCATGAGCTTTGATGATAACCCAATCATGCCCCGATCACCTTTTCCGCTGCGGGTCGGGGTGTGACATCATAGCTTAACTACTAGTCACTAGTGTCACTTGAGAGGCATGTCGGTTTATATAGTGCCAACACCTAGCAATAGTACGGAGAATGTCGCTGGTCATACGAAACACTATAAGTCACGAAGAACATTCTACAATGGATACTCGTACGAACAGGAACCGGTTTCGAACGAACAAGCAAAGAGCTTGTTGAAAGGGGCTACTCGTACGACTAGAGAAGCACTGATACGAATCAGCAAGTGGCTCGTAGGAGCAACAACTTGCTCGTACGAAGCACCTTTCACTCATACATAGATGTGTTCTTCGTGGAACGTACTAACAGACATTCCGTACTCAAGACTTAACAGTATGCACACATGCAACTGTTTTACAACACAGCTAAACGTCGTACTAAATCAATATAGGAGGATATTTTGATTTGGCCGATATGACCAAACTATACAGACATAATAAACAAAGACCGTACAATTACAGACGTAACTAAGAACAAGCGAGAGACACAAAAGTGTATCAACAACTCTTTTTTTTCTTTTCCTGTGGTTTGTACATTTTTTGCATTTTTTAATGTTTTTGAATTTTCTACAACATTTCTCCCTCTAAAATCAAAAACAAATTTTTGGATTTTTTGTTTCTAAAGAAAGAAATTCTAAAAAACTATATAAAATGTGACAAACCGATGAGGATCACAAAAACTCGTTATCCGATCCGTATTCAACATCAATTCCCCATCATACGTTAGATTTTTCATACCATTAATTCTCAAAGGATATTTAAATCTTGTTCGGTCAAATGGTTGGGTATAAAAATCTGCCTTTTGTTCATAATTGTGTATCTTTTCTATTCGAATCAACTTTTTCTCGTGACAATCACAAATAAAGTTATGTCGAATTTCAATGTCTTTAGATGTAGAGTGATGAACCAGGTTTTTAGTTATATCGATGGCAGCCTTGTTATCTATATATATGGGTGTATCAAGAAACTGCAATCCAAAGTCTCTCATCTGTTGTTGTATCCACAAGATTTGGGAACAACAACTGGAAGCCAAAACGTATTCAGCCTCACAAGTAGAGAGAGTGATCGTGGTTTGCTTCTTGCATTTCCACGTTACTAAGCGTGTTCCGAAGAACTGACAACCAGCCGTTGTAGAATTTAGCATTAAGTTTGTAGCATCCGAAATCTGAGTCTGAATATCCTACGAGGTCAAAGTTGTCATTTTGCGGATACCACAAGCCGGTGCTTGGGCAACCTTTCAAATATCTAAAAAATCCGCTTGACTATCATCAGATGTGACACTTGAGGATCGATCAATTGATATCGGGCACAAAGGCATGTTGGATACATGATGTCTGGTCTTGATGGTGTAAGATACATCAGTGATCCAATGATCAATCAATATAAGGTTTCATCTATCTTGACTCCATGTTCGTCTGGACAAATGCCATGATTAACTGCCAATGGGTAGATAATGGTGACATTCCCGACATATCGAATTTCTCCAAGATATCATGGACGTACTTTCTCTGATTGATGAAGATACCATCAGGCAACTGATCGACCTGAAGCCCCAAAAAGAACTTCATCTCTCCTATTGAACTCATTTCAAAAACAATTTTCATGACTTCTTCAAATTCTTTACACAACGCATTATTCATAGAGCCAAAGATGATGTCATCAACATAAATTTTTTAATCAGCAGATGTCCTTTCACTTCCCGTGTGAAGAGTGTGCTATCAACAGTGCCTCTTGTAAAGTCGTTGTTTAACAAGTGCTAAGAGAGTGTCTCATACCAGGCTCTTAGGGCCTAATGCAACCCGTATAACGCCTTATCTAGTAAGTAAACCTTGTCTTTATGTAATCGATCAACAAACCCCTGTGGTTGTCCAACATACACTTCCTCTTTCACTTTTCCGTAAAGGAAAGCTGATTTGACATCCAACTGGTACACTTTAAAACCTTTCCATGACACAAACACTAGGATTATGCAGATTGCTTCTAGTCTCTATATAATCAATGCTTACTTGCTGATGAAAACATTTGACTACCAGTTGAGCTTTATTGCGCAAAATTACCCCTCGATCATCTTTTTTGCACTTGAAGACCCATTTCGTAGCAATAGCTTTGTTATTAGCCGGTAGGTCAACAAGCTTCCAGACACCAAGCTTTTAGAATTGTGCAACTCCTCTTGCATTGCATTTATCCAGATATCATTGGCAAGTGCTTCCTTATTCAATTTTGGCTCAATCTGTGAAATAAAACAACGATGTAAGCATATATCTTGAATTGGTACAATTTTGGTATAAAAACAACTAAGATCCTTGTTGATCTGATTGCGCGTTTTAACTCCAACTTGCAGCTCTCCAATAATATTCTCTGAAGGGTGGTAAAACAAATTTCTTGACATTACTTCATTAGGAACATTTACTTCGCTCTCCAAATTCGTAATGTTCTATTCAGCAACATGATTACTTGTTGAAGCTTCCTTCATTCTTAGAGCAAGAACTCACATATTGATTTAACAAACTTGTTATCGCTCAGATGCTTCATCGAAGTTAGATTCACCATTTTGATCATATGTTGGCCCAACATCTGAATCAGAATCGTCAGAATGGTCGAAAGTAGGCTCTGTGGCATTCACTACTGGTACAACGACGAGTTTTGTTTGAGTCGTGCTCGAACCTGCTCTAGGATCATTTGTGCCAATAGGTGGTTGAGTAACCACTATCGGTCTTGGAACTTGTTCTTGATTAGACGCTTGTTGTTATTGATACAACAACTCAAGTTCCTCTTCATTTGGTTCATCCGGCAGATCAAAAGAATTCCATAAACTCTCATAGTTGAACATCCAGGATTCACCAGGATTTTGAGTAGGTATTGTATACTTCTGACAATCAACATGGTGAGCAAGAATAACTTGATTTATACTTGGCAAAGATACTCTTCTCAACGGACTTGCATATCCTACGAAAATCCCTCCAAAGATCTGGAACCAAATTTACCATCCGGGTCAATGACCGTACATGGAGATCCAAATGGTTCGAAATACTCTAAGTTCAGCTTTCGTTGGTTAAGCAGTTCGAAACATGTCTTCTTATGTGCCCTGATGGTTAAAACCCTGTTCAACGTGTAACTATGAATCAGGAAGCATCGTGCATGTAGTTTCAATGAGAGTTTGATTCTTACGTTCAGCTACTCCATTTTGTTACGGAGTATGGGGGCGCTGAATTCATGAAGAATACCTTTGTCATTACAGAATTCGAGCATTCGATTATATTTAAACTCAGTACCATTATCTCTTTATATTCGTCTGATTGGAAGATGGTACAAGTTCTCTAACTTTCTGAAGAGAATAATAAGATTATCAAATGTCTCATCTTTACTCTCCTGAAATATAACCCACAAGAATCTCGAATAGTCGTATGTTACAATAAGGCAGTATAAATCACCATATATGCTTTTGACGTTGACTTGCCCGAAAAGATCCATATGAAGCCTCTCTAGTGGTAATTTTATAGAATTCAGAAGTTTTCTAGGGTGTGAGTTCTTATGTTGCTATCCCTTTTTGCAGCTAAGACAATCGTCATTCAAATGAAAACTTTTGAGATTAATGCCCTCCACTATATTGTTGTGCACCACATAGTTCATTTTTTTCAAATGGATATGCCCCATCTTTCGATGCCATAAGATCGATTCTTTTTCATTTGCTTTTATGACAAAACATTGTGCCAACTTAGATGTTTTGGATGCGACGCTCATGTCTAGAATATAAAGATCATTCTCTCATGGAGCGCGCATGAGAATCCACTCCTCAGAAATTTTGAATCCCGGCTTCAATTAAGCATTCTTTATCGTTGAATTGTGTTGTAAACTTCCTATCACAAATCTGTGAAATGCTTAGTAAATTGTTCTCCAATTCAGCAATGTAGTTCACTATGTCAAACGAGACCATTCCATTGGAAAGTTTTCCTTCTCCGATAATCCTTCCACCTTGATTTCCAGCGAACCCTACATAGCCTCCACGAATAGACTTAACATCATAGAGTAAGGCCAGCATTCCTGTCATGTGACGAGAAGCTCCACTGTCTATTATCCATTTTGATATGATTTACCTTGGGAGCCCCTACGCATGTAAATGAGCAATTACTTAAATAGTAAAACCCAAGCCTTCTCGGTCTTGGGTGCGTTCGGAATATCAAACGTTGGAACTTTGACATTAACATCCTTTTAACTTCAGATTTAATAGGTGTTTTGATATCTACAGAAGATGTAACTGCCCAGCGTAACCACACCACGATATTATCCGCTTTGGCAGCCATCACACCCTTAGCACCTGCCCCTTACAGTTTTAAAACGCGTCATGATGGTGAAGGTACCCAGCCCCTTATAAGGAAGCCTTTGTTCCCTTCACAACCGATGTGGGATATCACAATCCACCCCCTTAAGGGGTCCAGCATCCTCACGGGACCTGGCACCATCGGTCCGGCCCTGGCTCTGATACCATCTGTAATAGCCCATCGTAACCGCACCATGATATTGTCTACTTTGGCAGCCAACACGCCCTCAATGCATGCCCTTCATAGTTTTAAAACGCGTCATGATGGTGAAGGTATCCAACCCCTTATAAGGAAGCCTTTGTTCCCCTTCACAACCGATATGAGGTATCACAATCCACCCCTCTTAAGGGGTCCAGCGTCCTCGCAGGACCTGGCATCGCCGGTCCGGCCTTGGCAAGCAATTCTAAAAACACAAACTTGGGTAGCTAAAACCAAAACATCTTCTTTAACAGCCCAGCGTAACCGCACCATGATATTATCCTCTTTGGCAGCAAGCACGCCCTTAGCGCTGCCCCTCACAGTTTTAAAATGCGTCGTGATGGTGAAGGTATCCAGCCGCTTATAAGGAAGCCTTTGTTCCCCTACACACCCGATGTGGGATATCACAATCCACCCCCCTTAAGGGGTCTAGCGTCCTCGCGGGACCTGGCACCACCGGTCCGGCCGTCTCTGATACCATTTGTTCCCCTTCACAACCTAGAGGTCATGACATGTTTTAAAACCGTGAGGGGCAGGCGCTGAGGGCGTGATGGCTGCCAAAGCGGACAATATCATGGTGCGGGTATGCTGGGCTATTACAGATGGTATCGGAGCCAGGGCCAGACCGGTGGTGTCAGGTCCTGTGAGGACGCTGGACCCCTTAATGGGGGTGGATTGTGATATCCCACACCGGTTGTGAAGGGGAACAAAGGCTTCCTTATAAGGGCTGGATACCTTCACCATCATGACGCATTTTAAAACCGTGAGGGGCAGGCGCTAAGGGCGTGCTGGCTGCCAAAGCGGACAATATCATGGTGCGGTTATGCTGGGCTGTTACAGAAGATGTTTTGGTTTTAGCTACCCAAGTTTGTGTTTTTAGAATTGCCTTTTCCGAATAAAATTTTGAATCATTTCGTTTGGTTTTGGTTGAAGTTTTACCACTTACGAATTTTGAAAAATTTTTATTATTGGTTTCACAAATTTGTTGGATTCATCATTTCTCTTTAAGATCTATTTTGGAACGAAGTTAGGTTTCTTTTGTCTCACATCAATAGTGGAATTCTTCGCGTCTTAAACAGTTTTTGAGTTGCTTTGAGTACAATGTCGTGTAATATGCCCAACTTTGTTACATTTCCAACATGTGATACTATCACAGTTAGCAGATGAACTCAAATTCTGCTCACGACGTTTCTTTTCTGTATGGAACTTGTCATTTGATTGTTCCTTTCCCAACCTTTCTTTTTCACTTACCGTGCTTGATCCGAACACAAAGTTTACTTTCTTTTGAAAATTTGATTTTTGAAACTTATTATTTTTCTTCTTAACATACCCCAACCCTTTACGCTTGTTTTCAGGATAATTTTTACCTTTGCAATCATTTTTCCAACAGCTTTTAGGTTTAGAGTAGTAATACTTTAGAAAATTGATTTCTATTAGCTTAAAGGCTTGTTCTACTTTCTCAAGATTCACATTCTGAATCGAAAATTCTTGATCAAAATATAGTTTGTCTGATCCTTTCATTGTATAAGCGACCAATGTAGAATCATCGTCCGAACTATATTCTGATTTATCAAGATAATTCTTGTGAAAACTCTCCTCATTTTCAGACGCTGAACCTGAACTAGTTTTCTCTAAATTTGACTCAGCACTTTCATACTCTATGCTATCACTTTCACTTTCCAAAACCTTTTCAACCACTATTTTTACCACATCAGATTCACAGTCATTGTCTGATTTAGTGTATGTTACATCAATGTCCTCAGGCAACTCGTTTTTCTTTTAAGTTTTCAAATTTAGATTGAGCACATTTTCCACCCCTGAAGGTTTCTTTCTAGCATAACTTTCCCACATGGGTGGTGGAACTCGGTTGTAACCAACACTTTTGTTCTTACCATTCTTATCATTTTCTTCCTTTTCAATTTTCGAAAGAATATGATCAATGACATATGAACTAGTGAAATTAGTGATTAACAATTTGTTAACCCTTTCCGTTTCAATTTCATTTTTTCAAGCTCATTTTTAGTTCAACAATTTTGTTAAGATGGATGTTAATTGCCATTTGTTTGTCCATAATAGTTGCTTTAAGCATCAACAAAATTGCACTATCTTTAATGTTAACCTTTTCATATTGTTTAATAGCTTTAGATAATTTGTCGTAAGCTTGTTTTGTTTCGTTATAATCACTTGACAAATTATCTGAAAGTTTTTTTAGTTCAAAATAGTTTTTATCTTCCTCGACACATTCATTGCACGGTTCTTGACATCTCTTGCATGGTGTTTCAACCTCAACAACCTGAACTTTGACAACCTCCCTTACCGACTCTTTGACAAATTCAGTCAAAGACTCTTCCTTAACTTCATTAGAAACTACCTCTTTAAGGTTTGCCATCATTGCTTTGTTTGCAATCTCTGTCATATTCTCGGCATTCAACTCTTTTTCCACATCTATCAATTCCACTGATTCAGACTTTGATTCCTCTTCTTTTTGTACTTGATAACTTGAATCAAAATATCTTGCAAAGGATGGAAACAAATTAGGTGGAATCAGATTTCTAAAAGCATTATGTAATATATTCTCTTCTTCAGCACGTTGTTCCTGAATATATCCTTCAAGAACAGCTTCCTCAAGAGCTTCTCCAAATACTGTTTCATAAAATCTTTGCGAAGTGCGGACATTCGTATTTAGAAAAGCGAAGTGCGGACATTCGTATTTAGAAATGCACTTGCTCCAGTTAAATCATTCGTCTTCTTGGGCGACCACTAAAGCTTTGTCTTTAGCATTAGATGAACCGTCTTCTATTTGAATCATCCTTGAATTTTATTGTGGTTGTGACAGCTTATGATAGATAGCTTTCTTTTAGTAATCATCACCAAAAGGACTTTGAATACTGTTGACTTCTCGGTTAGTACATTCCCGTTTGAAATGGCCTTTCTCTCTGCATCTGAAACATGTAACTTTTGATTTGTCCGTAATCTCCATAAATTTCTGCCCGTAATCTCCATAAATTTCCGAGCTCTTCAAACTATAGAAGCCATGCACCATTTGATGTCAATAAGCTCTATTCTTCTGAATCTATCTGATCATAATCTTCCTTGGTCATATCTAGATTTTCTATCTTCCCAGCAACCAGGCTTTCGTATGATTCAAGAACGGATACGAAAAATGACATGTGCTGCTGGGTAGTATGTTCATTAAAATCTTGTGCATTTTGGAGATTCACAGCTATGTTACATTGTAAAATCCTCTAGTTTGAGTTGAGTTTGAGTTTGATTGATCAGATTAATGACTTTGGAAAATGTTTGAGCACTGTGAAGACTAAGATGTTTTGGGTGAATTTGGTTCAAAGCTAGAAAATGATTAAAAACCAGATTGATTAGAAGATGGGCTTGCAGACCTATCAGCACTGAAGGCGGTTTTTGAGTACCAACAGAACTGCCTTTGTAAAGGTTACATCTTGTTGCATTTGAGCACCTTTTGATTTGGCCATCTTCTGCATTTCTAGTTCATGACCTTTGAGCTTTTGTATGAATTTTGATAGGTTGTAACCACTATACTCTACACCATTTTTCTGAATTGTCAAGTACGTAGTCCACTCTCCCTCAGGCAAACCATCTGCCAACTTATCGACCAACTCCTCATTTGTTTTCTGAATTCCCAACCTCTTCATTTGAACAACTAGATGACAGAAACGCTCGATCAACTACTTCATAGTTTCTAAGCAGTGCCTTTTTGCTCTTCCTCATTTGTGAATTTCCCTAGAACTTCAGCCTTGATGCATTCCATAATGGTTGTTAGTTATCATAATGTTGCAGCAATGCTAAGATATCTTCTTTGATTGATTGTTGCAATATGCTCATTATTTTCTTCTCATTGACGAATTTTTCTTTTTTAGCTGGTGTGAACTGAGTCAACTTCTTCTCCAATGTATTTTCCCCAATTGGTACGGTATATTTTTCTTCTATAGCAAACCAGCAATTAAAATGGTTTGCTTGCATCCACTTAATGAACCGTTCACTCCATCTGTCATAATCCTCCAAATTCATCAACTTTGGGGGTTTCACCATTGTTCCCATTTCATTCTCCAAATTCAGATTTTATCCGGCTGCAGCTGATACATTAACAATTGACACTACAAACGCGTTGTAAAATTCGTTCTCCATTTTACCCGCCTAAAACAAAGTTAAATGTTAAAACGATTAAGATTTCAACTCGAGTGAAGTAAAAATGTCAAAACTTTATTTATCTTCGCGTGAAGATAGATTTATCTTTGTGCGAATGGTAATGATTAACCTTTACAATTTATTATCTTCGTGAGAAGATAAAATTATGTTCGTTCGAAGGTAAAATTATGTTCGTGCGAAGATAGGTTCACCTTCGTGCGAAGCTAGTGTGACAATGTGCCTCTTCAATCATTGTACAATTACAAAAAATTTCATATTCAATGAAACCCTGTGTTTTATTTTCGAAATTTGTATAATTATCTAAGACATTTGCACAATTTCAATTTCTTGCACGATTTCGAACCCTCAAAAATTTTTGTGGAAGTAATTCGTTAACATACACTAAATACCCTTTACATAACTTGGATATAAGTTTTAAAGGGTTAGATATGACAAAAACACGCTTATACAAGTCTAGGGACTATTTTCATCAAACTGCGAAGGTCTGTTGGTCCGTATTCAAGATACGAACCATGTGTATCAATCCAAATATTTTTTGTATTCAATCAAATCTTGTATTTTATTGATGAGAATGCAAAAATATCAATCGTTGCACAATTTCGATCATTTTCGTGTTCGTTAAAGCTTTTTACGCATTTTTGCGAAACGCGTAACCGTACAACCGAACGAACCAACATCCACGACATTTTCGGGCATAATCCAAGTTACACATGTCTTAACACCTTTATATAACCTAAATATTATGTTAAAGGGGTTTAAAATGGCAAACAAGTGAAAATACAAGTCCAAGGGCAAAAAATGTGAAAAAGTAATAAAGATTTTTGCTTCTTCACCAAGTTTGCCACCTATCTCCAATTTTTGACACCTAGCACAAATTTGCCACAGTTAATCTTGGTGTGACACATGTTAGGATACTAATCCACACTTGAGGACACTTGTCATCACCTCCTTGATCCTAAAATACTATAAATACCCCATGATTCTTCCATTTTTTTCCACACCACTTACAAACACTTCAAAGAAAAGTGTGAAGTTCTTCTTTCTATCATTTTTGGAGCTTGTTTCCAGCCTTTGGAAGTGTCACACCCTCCCCCGCAGCGGATATGGTTGTCGGGGCATGATTGACTTTTCATCAAAGCTCATAACATTTACTATAAAGTTTCATATTTATTAATTCAAATTAAAAGGATAAATTCTATCAAACACATAAACCATACAAGCACAAGATTGTTCTAAACATGACATTTATATAAACTTTTTATATTTCTTCTAAGGCTAATCCCTATGTGTTCCTTGCTTCAACCTGTCCACATGTATCATGTGTAAAAATAAAGATTTGGGTCAACAAATGTTGGCGAGTGAATCCCATTTAAACATTTGAATGAAAAAATTATGTTGATTAATTTAATAAAAATGTGCATAACCAAGTATGAGCAAACGTATATATAAACTATCCACAAACCACATAAACATCTAACAATGAATATATAAGCATGATAAATGATGTGATATGAGATCAAGGCTCAATCAAACGAAGCTGATCTAATTAGGCAACGCGATGCTCTACTCATATCCAATGAGGAAGTGACAGGCCTAATGTGAATGTGTGAACGGGGATTGAGCTCCCGAAATGAGAAATCGACCTGATCTCGCTAAACTAGCAGAGGCGGAATTCATTGCTAGAGAGGTAGACAAGACAAACAAGATAGTACTTACTGTTTAACTGCTTCTGTTGTATTAATGACGTTCAAATACAGACGTGAATAAACAAACTGGCAGAGCTTCACGTACCAATTGACAAATCACTAACTAGTTCTAACACAACACTTCCCTATTTATAGGTCGACATGACTCGTTCCGAAGTGCGTGCTAAACAGTGACCTAACTATATTTCGTACGAACTTGTGCTTCGTACGAGTAAGACACTCGTACGAAACATGTATATACTTCGTACCAAGCATAGTATCAAAACATATAAAAATTACTTTTTAACAAATAAACATTGACGTGTAAACTCTATAAACAATACAGACATATCCTAGACGTAGGAAATAGACATTATGCACCAACAAACTCCCCCTTGGATGTTGCCGCAGTCTTGATAGACTTCAAAAATCTTCAACTAGATTTGACTCTAACGTCCAAAAAATCTCTTCACTGGCTTGCGACGCTCCTCAAAAGCAATTGGTGTTTGATCAGTCGAAGGAGGTCGGTTTACAAACAGAAAGCTCCTTAGAGATGCTATTCTCTCACGTTCTTCAATTCTAGCTTCATTTTCTTCTTTTCTCCTTGTCTCTTTCTTTTCAAGCTTCCTCCAAGTTGTCTTCCAATTAAAACCAGAATGTATATCATTTGCAAAACACACATTAACGATCTTCTGAAATTGGAGCGCTTGTTCTTTATCCTTCTCTTCAAAACTTATCTTACTGTAGAATAAACATTCTATATCCTTCTTTGAACAGTTCACTAGCCACATCGGGTCTAGTACTCAAATGCCATGCCATAGATCAGATATTCATTTGTGCGCTATGACGGCTTCGGTTAATTCCTCAGTGATTTTCCAAGAGTCATCATCTGGATGTACATAAATACCAGCTTCACCTGTTCTCGCATCATAGTGCCACCATTTAGTAGTGACATTGATCCACAAGAAGCTCAGCAAACTCTTGAAATAGCAGAAGCTGCTTTGAGAAAAGCTGAAGGAAAGAGACAAACAATCGAGGCAAATCTAGCTCTCCAACGGGCTAGGACACGAGTAGAGGCTATCCATTTTTATAACAGGCATGTTCTTCATCACACGCGGCTTCTTCACAATCAATGTAACATCTTTCTCGTTCGTTACTGGATCAACTTTAATAATACGACGAGGATAGTAAGGTTTCCAATGTGTGAAACCGTGCATAGCTTCAAACTTAATCAATCTCCAAATCCTTTAATCATGAAACTTCATCTTTAGATTTATCATCTTTGTTTGACAAGCTCCTTTATATCCCAATACGGCAATGTTTTGATGTCGCTCAAATATCTGAAGTATTGGATACCAAATTCCCTCATTATCGCATACACATTAAGTTCTTCAACCCATCCCCAACTTAGAATATCCCCTAGAGAAATATCAGCATCTCTGGTAAAGAATGCTAGGGGTCTTTTAAATTACGCTTAGCTGGATTTACGCGAAACCATTTCCTCTTTTGTTCAGCAATTTCAGCTTTACAGATTTGTTGAGGAATGGTTCCTTCTTTAGCAGCTTCAGATACTTTTCTCTGTAACATCTCTGAACTTTCTGCTGCAAATAATCTAGTAAACGTTGGGGAATCATCTGTACCCTGATCGGCAACATTAGCATCATCATCAGAATCATTTTCCACGACAACGTTATCATACATATTTGCATCTTCCACGTCTTCGAAGACATATGTGTTTGGATCAAAAGCATCGATCTCGTTTAGTTCATCTTCGAAGTCAAAATCAAACTTCTCTTCACTAATGCTAAGAATCGCTGCTATTTCTTCCTTTGAGTAATTGTGAACAAACTCTCCCTCCTCTACGTCATGCTCAAGATATAACACAAACGACTTTGGCACGACAGGAACATAAATATAACATTTCCTGTGAAAATTCCTGCCTGCTGAGCATCAACAGACTCGTCGGCTTTGTTCGTCTTTTCTTCTTCAGTGGTCTGATTCGCAGAATCATCAAGATACTCAGAAAGATCTACTGGTTCATTAATACTTAAATCAGTTACAAGAATTCCAGATCTACCAACACTATCATCATTATCATCACCATCCGTACTACTAGAATCATCAATATCAACATCAGTAACCTCTAACTCTATTTCCTTTTCAATCTCTTTAGCCGCTTCTTCTATTTCTTTCTCAAACTTTTTCTTTAACAGCCAATCTTGATGCCTTTGAGAAATATCAAGCGACGCGATATTGACATCTGTTGGCCGTCCTATCAAGATAAACTTCCTCGGCTCTTCATAAACAACGATACCCCAACATGTTACTAGCACAAACCCAGCTTCTGGCGCAATTTCGTCAATCATAGGTTCCTCCACTATCTTTTCTTTTCCCTTCCCCTGAGCATCAGATTGTTGCTTAGATAAACGTTCCTTTTCGGCAACCCGCTCTCTGCTTCTGCTCGTTCTATTACATCTATCTCGGCAGAAATATTCAAACCCAATTTCCTTCCAAAATCTTCTCAAACAGATTCATTCTTCTATCATTCCTCAAACGCTCTTCTTCATATTCTTCCATCCGTAATCGCAACCTTTCATTCTCAGATACAATACTGGCCAACATCGCTTCTAACTGCTGCTTATCAACAATCAACCCTCCGATCCATTCCAGCATTTCGAGCTTTTCAGCAGTTAGCTCATTGATTTGCTCTTGTAATTCAGCTATCCTTACAATATTTCATCACCTGCTTCTGCAATTCATCAACCCTTGGGTCATCAAATCTAAATTCATCACCTCCAGGTAAATCATCTAAACCAATATCATCAAAAAACGATTGTGACTCATCTGGCTGCTGAGTTGGATGAGGTTGTTACGGATGAGAAGACTGTTGTGGTTGTTGCTGTGATGATTGTTGTTGTGGTTGTTGTTGAGATGGTTGTTGTTGCGGTTGTTGCTGAGTTAGCTCTGGTTGAGGAACTGGTTGTTGTTGAGGAACTATTTCTGGCTGAACAGGTTCTGGTGGAGATGGAATATGCTGTGACGGTTCATCCACATTTTCTTCAACGATAGGCTCAGCAGCAGTTTCTTTCAGAATAACATTTGGTGATACGCTAGCAGCGGATCGCTTCATTTTTCTCTGTTTCTTCTTGATTGGAGTACGAAGAACATTTTCAGTGTCAGACTCAGATGGAACATACGTCGTATCATCCTCACCTGTTGCTTTCCGTTTACGTTCCTCTGCTTTACGCTTAATCTCAGCCTGTCGTTTCTTTTCTAACTTTTCTGCTCTTTTCTTCTCACCGGCTCGTCTATCTTTTGAATCAATACTCGACGATAAAACTTCCTCAGCTACTTTGTCAGAACCAAAAGCTTGACGCTTAATCTCTGCAGCCATATCTTCAACAGTTTCTTCAACATCTGGTTCGTCTCTTAGACTCAAACTTTCAGCTGCAGAAGTAACTTTTCTCTTTTGTACTTTAGGACCCGATGAAGATGCAGCTTTGGGTTTCACACCTTTAACACCATCTTTTATAAACCATGGACTTCTTTTTGTCACGAACATAGATAAGGCTTTCTTCGGCTTCATCTCCACTATCATCCTTTCTCCAATGGCCTGGTGGTGCTGGTGAAATATAATCTTTATCAATAACCGCACCAAACATTGGTTTAGCAACAGGAGCCATCTTAAGATGCAAATTCATCTTTCTCAGTGTAGATACATCCATATGTTCCAGCTTCAACATATCATCTTCAATTTTCTTTAAATCCGGATTCAAGATAATCAAGCATCATTTGAACAAATCTCGGATACTTCAAGAATTTCTCCTTCTGAATGTTCTGTATCATTTGCGTAAAGATAACTTTTGAAAAGTTATATGGTAGATTCAGGATTAACGCTGTAATCATGCACATTTGATAATCTACAATATCATCGTATCCTCCTTTTCGATGACTCAAAGCAAGAGCTATCACATGAGCTAAATATCTAAATGGTGTGCTCAAGTTTGCTTTCTTGAAAGGTGCAGCATTAACGTATCCAGAATATCCCATCCTATAAAAGCAACCCTTTACCATATATTCAAAAAAGACTGTACGATCAATTTCTTTATCTTTAAACTCCAACAACGTTCGAATCAAATCTCTTGTAATTTTAACTTGAACATCCTCGTCATTAATCCTTACAGCAGAAATAATAGCATTATCTTCAATACTATATTCAGCTGCGTTCTAGAAGAATCCCACATGAGATTGATAAACAGTGTGTCTATCTATCTGAGCTTTGGTAACTCGTATCCTTGTCAGAATGTCGATAATTTCTCTAAATGCAGCGATTTCAGGAATTGATCCATTTGTCAGAACAGCAAATATTATGTAATGGTGAAAATGCAGAATTCTTGGCCTGTTCACAATCATAACAAACAAGTGTTAGAAAATTATTAAACTTTTCAAAAACAACACTTTACATTTGTACGAAATACAGACTTGTACGAAATACAGACTTGTACGAAGCACATACTTAGCAAAAATCTGACTTTCATCTTTTTATATTTACATCGTACGAAACAACATTTCACATGAAGCATACACTTAAACCAATTTTAACACTCAAAATTTCATGCTTACTTCATACGAAACATTTCTTCGTACACAATCAGAACAATCAAAATAAAGACAAAATTATTCCATACGAACCATTTCTTGACACAAAATATCAAAACATTGAAATTTCTTCTGTACGATTCATTTCTTCGTACGGAACACATCGTCGTCCCAAAAATGAAGAAGTGTAATATGAACTTAAAAACTTGTCGAATAGTCGATTTTCGGGTTATTAGTGCCGATATTATCATTTTTGAAGTCAATTTTAAGATTTATCGGTCCAATCTCCCTAGATCTAAGTTCTAAGTTTGATTTGCTCAGAAGTAACATTATAACGACATGATATCTGCAAGATTACCTTCCCCATTGTAAAAGGTGTGCCAATCAACCTTCCGAATGTGATTTGGATAGAAAATAAGCCAAGAGCAAAAATTTCAACGAATGTTTCGTACCAACTTCTCTAACTCGTTCAACAGTTCTCCAAGAACAGATAACCTTTTTTCATACGAAATTCAAAAGCTTATATAGTGGAGACTTTCTTCGAATGAAATAATTGGTTCGTACGAAATATTTGATTCGTACCAAAAAAAGCTGATCATTTTATTTCATACGAATTAACAAAATTTCGTATGAATCATCGCTGAAATTTTGAACTTTTGATTTTTATTTTTTATTTTTGACTTTTTCATATTATCCATTTTTAGCTGTTTTTAAAACCCACTTGATTAACCAAGTCCAAGTTAATGACCCTGGTTATCCAATTTGCCTACCAAGTTCAAGTTAATGACCTTGGTTGACCATGTTTGACCAAACAGATTTATATTAACATGTAAAGTTTCAAATTAATGAACTTTATTGACATTTATGTAATCTTTTCGATAAAAATTAGCTCCCAACCCATGATTTCAGATTTCCCTCAACAAGATGTTGCTATGAATCCAATCGTCAGTGTCTTTATAATCGGTAAACTAAAAATAAGACTATCAAGCTAAGAAAACTGAAAATCTTTTTGAGTTTTTGAGATATATTTCGAAAGCAATACCATATTTTTGTGAATTTTGCATTTTTAGAGGATCATTCAAGCATATATACAAGTCATCAGTATCGTTGATCTAGAAACTGTAACATCCGTCGAAAAACGGGTTTTCAAAATCCGCTTCGTTTATCAATCAAATATCCAGTTATAAATTTCGTTGCATATTTATAGTTGATATAAATTTTAAACGATACATAATTAATAAATATATTAGAATTTGAAAACCATAATTTAAAATTGCTAATAAAAACTGAATAAAAAAATAAATGCAGACAACAGGTTTCGAACCCGGGTCACCCGGATGAACAAACACACAACACACCACTCCGCCACACGCGTTTCTTTGTAACAATACTGAATTAAATGATACTTAAAGTAAACCCGAATTCAAACCACATCACGCGCACTCAGAGCTCGCAATCACCGGAAAATCCGGCAATCCGCGATTTTGGCCAAATCCGTTTCGACTAAACCGCTCCAATTGATGTCGACATCGGTTATAACCGTTGCCGGCAATCAATTTCCGTCATAACCGACGGAAATCCTAACTCGCGGACCTTGACTCAATTCAGCCTGTGTTCACTATAAATACCCACTTGAACACTCTGAAAATCCTTTCGCTTAGAACCACGATCGTTTCTGAAGCTTAATTCATCTCAAAACACGTCGCCGGAGATATTTTACAGTCGCCGGACTTTCACCGGAAAACCGAGACTTACTTCAAATCGGTAAAATTCTCGACTCTTTTGTTTGTAATCCATTATTCGACATGTATTAACTTCAATCCTTCAACCAGAATCTGTCCCAGACTACGCCGCCGGGAAATCCCACACTCACCGGAATTTCACTGAAACATCGAAGTCTCACTGTCGATCGGTATAATCATCTAAAAACTCTTGATATCTCTTACTCAATAACTTAATTTCATAACACAAGAATCTAAACTGTCAAACACTTCACTCAGCCGAGAGTCACAAATCAGAGCCGACGACTCCTACCGAAAATCTGAATTAAACGCGCTGTTTTGGTACATTCTATTCTTTAATCTCGTTAACTATTTCATTCCAACCAACTATAAGTTTTGATAATCAAATTAAACAAAACAGTCGGACCTCACTGATCTGAGTTCTTGTAAATGAAGAAGATGAAGTCGAGAATAGGTATTAGTATTATTAAAACCAGATATTCAAACGGGTTAGACACACAGTCCAGCGGTGGACTGTGTGCGCAAACAAAACGTACGTCACGAGTTCGAATCGCACAACGTACCGACTTTCAGAATTAAAACCAACATTTTTAGAACTGAATCAGAACAATGCACAGAATGTTTATAAGAGTAATATAATCCATAAGTTAAACAGATTAGACACACAGCCCAACTGGTTGGGCTGTGCGCATTCTAACCGAAGGACCCGAGTTCGACTCCAGGTCCCTGCAACCGGTTCCGCCATATAAATCCTTTTTAATAAAAAACCAAAGAAGTTTAAAAGTAATTAGTATATAAATATAATTAAAACAGGGAATATTTCGGGTTAGACACGTAGCTCAGTTGATAGAGCTGCGTGCACGCATACGAGAGGTCCCGAGTTCGAACCTCACTCAGCGCATGGTTAAACATAGTCCGACCGGTCAACGGTCAACGGTCAACAGTCAACAGAGTCAAAAAGTCAACATTTTTTTATTTATTTTTTATTTATTTAATCAGAAAATTATTTAAAAATACATAAAAATAATATTTTTAAAGTTAGAAAATGTCCTTAAACTCACAAAAATAAATCTAAAAATCACATTAAGAGTATTAATTTACCAAATCATTTCGTTATTATTTTAGGTTAGTTTTCCTCGTAGATCAAATCCTAAAATTCGTGCGCATCCAACGTCATCAAATAACGCACCCAATGTGAGTGAATTCTTACAAATTCCCCTTTTTATTCATGTTTTTGGGTGTATCATGTGTCTCTTTAATTATTTCATTTATTCAAACTCGTGCTATTACCATTATATGATCTAAACTCGAGATGTAAATATTGTTTGTTGTGATGTGTGTTTACATTTTTTCATGTTGCGTGCAAATCATTCATTAGGCCCATCCGTTCCTCGTTGGAGACGGGTTGAGCATCAGGTGCCTCATTGTTCATCATTTGGTGTGTGCTTGTGCATTAATTGAGATTATGTGATTATGTTGTTGGTGGTGATGTGTGTTTATATTTTTGTCAAGTTGTGTGCAAATCATTCAATAGGCCCATCAGTTCCTCGTGGGAGACGAGTTGAGCATCAGGTGCCTCATTCGATCGGCTCCGTTTGATTGAGCCTTGATCTCATTGTTCATCATTTGGTGTGTGCATGTGCATTATTTGATATTATGTGTTTTGTGATTAAATTTACATTTACGTTTACTCATATTTTGTTATGCACAATATTATTCAAATAACCAACATAACTAATCTTTTCAAATGTTTAAATAAGATTCACTCGCCAACTTTTTGTTGACCCAAAACCCTATTTTTACACATGATACAGGTGGACAGGTTGAAGCAAGGAATACATAGGAAATTGCCTTAGAAGAAAAATAATAAAGTCATGAAATATGTATTTGAATATGTTGTACTTGTATGTTTATTGTAATGTTCTTCTGAAAAAGAAATAATAAATATGAAACTTTATAGTAAATGTCATGAGCTTTGATGAAAACCCAATCATGCCCCGATCACCCTTTCCGCTGCGGGTCGGGGTGTGACAGATTGGTATCAGAGCTTTTGACTATAGGGATATAGGATAGGATATTAGACCCTTAGAGCCTATACTATAGTTGACTAGATTTTAATTGTTTATGTGGTTACATGCAAACTCATGATGTTTATTTGTTTCGTATTTATTACATACACAAATGCATGCAAACACTTCCACTAGCATTTTGTGTGATACTTAACGAGTTATACTTATTGTCAAACTTAACATGCTTACATATACATTCATCACGCATATTGCAAAGTTCACATATTCAAATCATCCTCATATTTCCTTTATTCAAGATTTTGTCGCATTTTTCAATCTCATCAAAGTGAGTTCTACGACGGGCATGTAGTAACTGTAAGGATACAAGTACCGGTAGTCAGAACGTCCTGTCTAGGTTGGCATTCGTATAAATCCAATATAACGGACCAGTTTGCCTACCTGGGGACTAACGATGAGAGTACGAAGGACCTATTAGGCCAAAGCATGCCACACCAAACGTTGTTCGAACTAACCCCACTTTGAGGTGTCACCGTGTCCACACCTGGATGCACTCCGAATTTCATACGTTACATACATATTTCTCGATTTTCTCCGGGTTTTAGTGTACGTTACCAGGCTAACACATGCGAACCATATGAAAGACCCGGTAATCATGGGGGCCCACATGATTACGAAGGTGAAGTATGGTGGCATGCAAGGCCCAATTACGAGCAAAGCCCAAGACATCCTATGGATGTAGTAAATTTGTTATTCTTCATTTGTTTTATGAATGTTCATTTCTAAATACGACACATGACACCTAAAACGTCAAACTCATACTCTTGATACGTATTCCTTGTAGATGTCTTCTAGTCTCTCTCGTAGAAAAATGAGATCAAGAAAATCCCGCGAGCGCATGGCTGCCCAAATCGCTCAACAAATGGCTGCCGTAATACCCAACATCGTAGTTCAAGTTCAACAAGCCCTTACCGCTAATTCCGCCAACCCAATCAATCAAGAAGATCAAAACGTTGTCAACCCTCCCCCAAATACCACTAAATGCACCTTCAAGCATTTCAAATCCTGCGACCCTCCAAAATACGAAGGGACTGAAGGTGTCACCGCTCTCCTCCATTGGTTTGAGGAAATGGAAAACACTTTTCTCAATTGCGACTGCCCCGATGATCGCAAGGTGCGATATGCTACCGGTCGTTTGTTTGGAGTAGCACTTACATGGTGGAATACAGAGAAGGCCAAGCGAGGTGCTGAAAATGCTATGAGTTTGACTTGGGAAGAGTTGAGGGAAATCATGACAAGGCGATTTGTCCAAGAAGCGAAATCAAGAAATTAGAGGATGAGTTCTATTCTTTGAAACAAAAGGAGGGCGACCACACCACATACAACAAGAGATTCCTTGAGTTAAATCAGATGGTCCCTAACTTGTTCACTCCCCTCTACCATTTGATCGAGCACTACATTCGAGGTCTTCCTTCAAAAATTCAAGACCCTGTAATAAGTACCACACCTGCAACTTTGGAAGCAGCAATGGAGTTAGCTACAGAGCTCACCGAAAACCGCATACGGAATAAAGACTTCACGGAGGAGAAGAAGAAGGATAAAGCATCAACCAAAACCTCAAACTCCACCCAAACCGAATCCTCTTCTCAAACCACTCCTAAGAGAAAACGAGACCGGCAAAATTTCGCTATTACCCAAGGCAATCAACCAGCTTCACAAGCCATACCCCTCCAAGCTATCCCAATCACTCAAGTAGCACCTAACTCTACTTACCCAAATAAGAAACCTTACATTGGACCTCACCCTCAATGCAACACCTGTTTTTATCACCATCCATCTACCGTACCTTGTCGACTATGTGCAAATTGTGGGCGTTATGGTCATTGGAGCAAAACTTGTCGTGCCCCTCAAAACCAAGCCTCACCCTCTACTCAAAACATGATCCAAACATATCAACAACCCCAATACCCCATGTTCCCATATGTTCGAGCTTGTTTTAATTGTGGCGACCCTACCCACTTTAGAAACACGTGCCCTCGATTGGTTAACATCATAAACGCCCAAGCTCAAGCAAACCCAGTTAACCAAGCAAATCAAGCAAACCCAGCTCCACCACCAGCAAGAGGAAGAGCTTACAACATCAACACCAATCTTGTTGAAGATAATAACGGCCCAAACGAATCACCCAACTAGCTTCCCCTCACCTAGACTCAAGACTCAACTCCAACCGTTTAGTTTTAATGTTTTCTTTATGTTATCTCCATCTTTACGTCTCCCAGTTATAAATTGGGAATTTATGTATCCAAGAATTTTAATGCGAATTGATATTACAGTTTTGTTTTATACTCATTGATTTAACATTCATATCATCAAACATCTCGACGTACCTCGATCACATCATTTAAAGAAGTCGGGTTGTGTCTCACTTTTACATAGACTAACCCATTCATCATAACAGACGAGATAGGTACTGTAATCATTCAGTCATGTATCCTTTCAGAATTGAGATTCAAGCTTTGGTTGTTGTGTTTGTTTATGTTTTAGAGTCATATAAAACTGATCATAATTTACTGATAAAGCCAATGAAAATTTGACAAGAATATGGTGGATACGCCGCTGGTACTTCCTATATATAAGTATTCTCGGCAAAGGATCAAAAGCATTACCAGGAGGTTATGAGAAGTTCCGTGTAGGTTTAAATATCTTCATGGTTGAAGTTTTAGTTTTATGATACATACCTTATCATTTCAAACGTATCAATTCCCTCAAAACTCTTATGCATAAAATCATGCCTAGTCAATCAACTCAGTTTATCCATGTTCCGCATTCTTATACTTTAGGCATCAAAAAGCGATTCCTGTAGCAGGGTATTCAACCCTTACTAGGAACGTTACCGCCTCAAATAAGATTTAAACTCTCACCCTCTTCTAATTATGTAATCGTCAAAATTAAAACATCCTCCCTTCAAGTCAAATATACCACTACTACTTAAATTTCGGGACTAAATTTCTAGAAGTAGGGGATATTGTAACATCCGTCGAACAACGGGTTTTTAAAATCCGCTTCGTTTATCAATCAAATATCCAGTTATAAATTTCGTTGCGTATTTATAGTTGATATAAATTTTAAACGATACATAATTAATAAATATATTAGAATTTGAAAACCATAATTTAAAATTGCTAATAAAAACTGAATAAAAAAATAAATGCAGACGCCGGGTTTCGAACCGGGGTCAACCGGATGAACAAACACACAACACACCCTCCGCCACACGCGTTTCTTTGTAACAATACTGAATTAAATGATACTTAAAGTAAACCCGAATTCAAACCAGATCACGCGCACTCAGAGCTCGCAATCACCGGAAAATCCGGTAATCCGCGATTTTGGCCAAATCCGTTTCGACTAAACCGCTCCAATTGATGTCGACATCGGTTATAACCGTTGCCGGCAATCAATTTCCGTCATAACCGACGGAAATCCTAACTCGCGGACCTTGACTCAATTCAGCCTGTGTTCACTATAAATACCCACTTGAACACTCTGAAAATCCTTTCGCTCAGAACCATGATCGTTTCCGAAGCTTAATTCATCTCAAAACACGTCGCCGGAGATATTTTATAGTCGCCGGACTTTCACCGGAAAACCAAGACTTACTTCAAATCGGTAAAATTCTCGACTCTTTTGTTTGTAATCCATTATTCGACATGTATTAACTTCAATCCTTCAACCAGAACCTGTCCCAGACTACGCCGCCGGGAAATCCCACACTCACCGGAATTTCACTGAAAAATCGAAGTCTCACTGTCGATCGGTATAATCATCTAAAAACTCTTGATATCTCTTACTCAATAACTTAATTTCATAACACAAGAATCTAAACTGTCAAACACTTCACTCAGCCGAGAGTCACAAATCAGAGCCGACGACTCCTGCCGGAAATATGAAGTAAACGCGCTATTTTGGTACATTCTATTCTTTAATCTCGTTAACTATTTCACTCCAACCAACTATAAGTTTTGATAATCAAATTAAACAAAACAGTCGGATCTCACTGATCTGAGTTCTTGTAAATGAAGAAGATGAAGTCGAGAATAGGTATTAGTATAATTAAAACCAGATATTCAAACGGGTTAGACACACAGTCCAGCGGTGGACTGTGTGCACAAACAATACGCACGTCACGAATTCGAATCGCACAACGTACCGACTTTCAGAATTAAAACCAACATTTTTAGAACTGAATCAGAACAATGCACAGAATGTTTATAATAGTAATATAATCCATAAGTTAAACAGATTAGACACACAGCGCAACTGGTTGGGCTGTGCGCATTCGAACCGAAGGACCCGAGTTCGACTCCGGGTCCCTGCAACCGGTTCGGCCATATAAATCCTTTTTAATAAAAAATCAAATAAGTTTAAAAGTTATTAGTATATAAATATAATTAAAACAGAGAATATTTCGGTTAGACACGTAGCTCAGTTGGTAGAGCTGCGTGCACGCGTACGAGAGGTCCCGAGTTCGAACCTCACTCAGGCATGGTTAAACATAGTCCGACCGTTCAACGGTCAACGGTCAACAGTCAACAGAGTCAAAAAGTCAACATTTTTTTATTTATTTTTTATTTATTTAATCAGAAAATTATTTAAAAATAATTAAAATAATATTTTTTAAGTTAGAAAATGTCCTTAAACTCACAAAAATAAATCTAAAAATCATATTAAGAGTACGAGTTAAAAGTATTAATTTACCGAATCATTTCGTTATCATTTTAGGTTAGTTTTCCTCGTAGATCAAATCCTAAAATTCGTGCGCATCCAACGTCATCAAAGAACGCACCCAATGTGAGTGGATTCTTACAAATTCCCCTTTTTATTCATGTTTTGGGGTGTATCATGTGTCGCTTTAATTATTTTATTTATTCAAACTCGTGCTATTACCATTATATGATCTAAACTCGAGATGTAAATATTGTTTGTTGTGATGTGTGTTTTGTCAAGTTGCATGCAAATCATTCATTAGGCCCATCAGTTCCTCGTTGGAGACGGGTTGAGCATCAGGTGCTTCATTGTTCATCATTTGGTGTGTGCTTGTGCATTAATTGAGATTATGTGATTATGTTGTTGGTGGTGATGTGTGTTTATATTTTTGTCAAGTTGTGTGCAAATCATTCATTAGGCCCATCAGTTCCTCGTGGGAGATGAGTTGAGCATCAGGTGCCTCATTCGATCGGCTCCGTTTGATTGAGCCTTGATCTCATTGTTCATCATTTGGTGTGTGCCTATGCATTATTTGATATTATGTGTTTTGTGAATATATTTACATTTACGTTTACTCATATTTGGTTATGCACAATATTATTCAAATAACCAACATAACTAATCCTTTCAAATGTTTAAATAAGATTCACTCGCAAACTTTTTGTTGACCCAAAACCCTATTTTTACACATGATACAGGTGGACAGGTTGAAGCAAGGAACACATAGGAAATTGCCTTAGAAGAAAAATAATGAAGTCATGAAATATGTATTTGAACATGTTGTACTTGTATGTTTATTGTAATGTTCTTCTTTAAAAAGAAATAATAAATATGAAACTTTATAGTAAATGTCATGAGCTTTGATGAAAACCCAATCATGCCCCGATCACCCTTTCCGCTGCGGGTCGGGGTGTGACAGAAACACCCTTTAAGCTTTTAAACAAATTTACCTAGATTGCCAATATATTTGTCCATTTAAACCTCTTCTTGTTTCTCAACTGTTTCAAGATATGTTAATGTAATATTAGAAACATGAAATAACTGTGTTTCCCATCTCAGAATATACTCCCGTATCGAGATTCCCATAATGTCATTTTACAGGTGAATATATCTAATTAATATCTGTATATAGGGTGAATGCGAGACCTTGAGAGCTCAGGTTAATACTTCCATACAGACAGAGAGATGAAGGCTCGTCTTTAAGTAGTGTTCCATTAAGGAATCTTTTGAACTGCAGATGTCGTAATTGCTTATGACATATCCATATTTTCTTGCAGCTTTTGGAAAATAATGCGAAAGTATTATAGGAGTTCTAGGCCATTGTATTCGCAAAATCAGAAGAACTCGAATAATACCCCAGATATCAATCAAATATAAAGACCTAGTATCGCAGTATCTCACATTCTCTCAAACGAAATTTCTGAGTACTAAGTCCATATATCCGAGAGATGTTAACCCACAAGTTATTCAGTTTTACTTTTAAGTTTATATCTTGACTACAATTTACTGAACCAGTGAAGTCTATTGGCATATCCATAGTAAGACTTGCTTAATCACTTTTAAACAATACATTTCTTTAGCATACTGTGACTAGCATATTTGATTTACTATGATCACTCTTTTACACAAAACTCTTTTTGACTTTTTAAATTGTTTTTGCATTTTCTTCAAACATTTCCCCTAAAATCAAAAACATATTTTTGGATTTTTTTTTTAAATTTATAAGAAAGAATGTACAGAAAAAACGTTTAACCCAATGACAAATTCACATTAGGTCATCATCATCCTCAAACTCAACCTCAAATACATCCCCTAAGATCATATTTTTTAAACCATTTAGCCTTAATAAATTATTAAACTTTTTTTTATCAAAAGCTTTGGTATAAAAATCTGCCTTTTTGTCATCGGTGTATATTTTCACAATTCGCACCAACTTTTTCTCGTAGCAATCACGGATAAAGTGGTGGCGAATCTCAATATGTTTAGTGCGTGAGTGTTCGCATGAGTTTTTAGTGATATCGATCGTGGCCTGATTATCTACATATATAGGCGTATCAAGAAATTGCAAACCGAAATCTCTCATCTATTGTTGTATCCAGAGAATCTGAGCACAGAAACTGGATGCTGAAACGTATTCAGCCTCACAAGTAGAGAGAGCAACCGCAGTTTGTTTCTTGCACTGCCACGTTTACAAACTTGTTCCGAAGAACTGGCAGCCGGCCGTTGTAAACTTTGTAATCAGTTGCAGCATCCAAAATTAGAGAATCTGAGTATCCTGCAAGATTAAAATCATCATGTCTAGGGTACCACAAGCCAGTGCTTGAAAAACCCTTCAGATATCTCATTATGTGTTTGACAGCAAGAAGGTGTGACTCTTTTGGATTAGACTGTTAACGGGCGCATAGGCATGTTGGATACATGATATCTGGTCGAGAAGTTGTAAGATACATCAAGGATCCGATCATGGAGCGATATAAAGTTTCGTTGACTCTTTCTCCAATAAGATCTGGACAAATGCCGTGATTTGGAGCTAATGAGGTAGATGCTAGTTTAGTTCCTGTCATATTGAATTTCTCCAATATGTCATGAACATATTTCGTCTGATGAATAAAAATACCATCAGGCAACTGATCAACCTGAAGCTCTAGAAAGAACTTCATCTCCCCCATTGCGCTCATTTCAAATTTCCGTTTCATGTCTTCCTCGAAGTCTTTACACAGCTTATCATTTGTCGATCCAAAGATAATATCATCCACATATATCTGTACGATGATTAGATGCCCATCTACTTCCTTTTAGAAGAGGGTAGAATCTACTATTCCCCTGTTAAAGCCATTGTCCAGAAGATGACTCGATAACGTTTCATACCAAGCTCTCGGGGCTTGATGAAGACCGTATAAGGCTTTATTCAGAAGGCAAACTTTATCTTTGTGTACTGGATCAACGAACCCCGGTGGTTGGCCGACGTACACCTCCTCTTTCACTTTTCCGTATAAGAAAGCCGATTTACATCTAATTGGTACACCTTGAACCCTTTCTATGAGGCAAAGGCCAAAATATGCGAATCGCTTCAAGACGAGCAACTGGGGCGTAGACTTCAGTATAATCTATCCCTTCTTGCTGATGAAAACCTTGAACCACAAGTCGAGCTTTGTTGCGTACCACAACTCCTCGATCGTCTCTTTTGCACTTGAAGACCCATCTTGTGTTAATCTTTTATGATGATCTGGGAGGTCAACAAGCTTCCAGACTCCAAGTTTCTGGAATTGAAGCAACTCCTCCTGCATCGCATCCACCCAACTTTCTTCTTTTAATGCATCTTTCAAGCTTCCCGGTTCAACCTGAGAAACAAAACAACTATGAGAAAATCGAGCTTGAAGTGGAGCAATACTAGTATAGAAACAACTTAGATATTTATTGATGATAGGAAAGTGTTCTTGGTATCACTTCAGTTTGTAAACTGCCCATGATGTTCTCTAACAGATGATAGGAAAGTGTTCTTCGTATCACTTAAGTTGGAACATCTACTTGTGATTGCAAATTTGTTAGAATTTCATCGACAACCGGTACAGATGAAGAAGCTTTATTCCTAGCATTAAACTGATCAGCCTGTTGTTTCAAAGAGCTTACAATCTGTTCAGATCCTTCATCAGAATCGGATCCTCCATCGTCGAAAGTTGGTACCCGATAAGAGTCAGCATCAGCATTTGGTTGGGCAAATGATTCAGCAGTATTGACATTTGGTGCAAGAACAGGAACTTAAACAGAAGAGCTTTGACCGTCAACAGACGTGTTGACTGGTAATGATGTAGAAATCACCAATGGTCTAGGAACTTGTTCTTGATTAGATAACTGATGTTGTTGAAATAACATAACTAGTTCGTCTTCTGTTGGTACATCTGGTAGTTCAAACGAATCCCACAATCCTCGTAGTTAAACAGCCACTGATCCCTAGGTTTCTGCGTAGGCGTTGTATATCTTTGACAATCTTCATGCTGCGCTATAACTACCTGGTTCAGACTCGGCAAGAAAACACGTTTACGAGGAGTAGCGTAACCAACAAAAAATCCTTCCAAGGATTTGGTTCCAAATTTACCAGCCGGGTCCAAAATGGTACATGGTGATCCAAAAGCTCCAAAAATTCTAAGTTGGGCTTTTGTTGATTCAGTAACTTGAAACATGTCTTTTTGTGAGGCTTAACTGTCAACACACGATTTAGGGTATAGCAAGCTGATGCTACTGCTTCACTCCAAAAACTGGTCGGTAATTTTGAATCAGCTAACATTGTTCTTGCATTTTCTATCAGTGTGCGATTCTTTCTTTCAGCTACTCCATTTTGTTGCGAAGTATAGGAGGCGCTGAATTCATGAAGAATCCCCTTTTCATTGCAGAACTCTTGCATCTTCTTGTTCTTAAACTCAGTTCCATTATCACTGCGAATTCTCTTAATGGGCAAATGATATAAATTTTTTATTTTTCTGAAGAGGATCATAAGAGTTTCGAATGTCTCATCCTTACTTTCTAGAAAGAACACCCATGAGAATCGAGAATAATCATCTGTAACAACAATGAAGTATAGATCTCCAGAAATACTTTTGACATTGCTGGCCCAAAGAGATCCATGTGTAGCCTTTCTAGTGGTAGCTTTATCGAATTCAACAGCTTTCTCGGGTGTGATTTCTTATGCTGCTTCCCCTTTTTGCAGCTAAGACAATCATCAGATAGACGAAAAATTTTCAGATTAACACCCTCCACTAAGTTGTTATGCATAAGAAAATTCATCTTTCAGAGATGAATATGCCCCATTTTTTGATGCCAAAATATAGACTCTTTCTCGGTAGCTTTGGAAACAAAGCATTGAACTTTCTTTGACGTGGTAGAAGCGATGCTCATGTCATGAACATATAAATCATTTTCTCTTGGAGCTCGCATCAAACGTTGGAGCCTGAAACCGGGTTTTAAGATTAAACATTCTTTATCATTGAAATGTTTCATGAACTTCTTGTCACAAATTTGCGAGATACTAAGCAGATTGTTCTCAAGTTCAGCAATATAGTTCACTTATCAAACGATACAACTCCGTTCAAGAGAATCCCTTCTCCGACAATTCTACCTCCCTGCGTTCCAGCAAATCCTACATAACCTCCACAAATAGCTTTAACGTCGTTGAGCAACGCAAGAATTCCTGTCATGTGGCGAGACACTCCACTATCCATGATCCATTTTGACAATATCGAACATTGGAGCCCCTGCACGCATGATTAACAAAACTTATTTAAACAAAGAAACCCATGCCTGTTTGGTCTTGGGTGGGTTTGGAATGTCAAAGTTTGGACCCACTTTGTTTTTATCAATCTTTTTAAACTCAGTTTCGTTTGGAACAGAAGGTTTTTGTTCAACCTTGGATGGTTTGATTTTGACAACTTTAGCAACCCATTTCTGTGTTTGTGGTTTAGCCCTTTTAACATAAAATTTTGAATCTACTTGTTGAATTTTGTGTGATGTTTCACTAGTTTCAAATTTAGATTGAGTTTGAATAGTTGGTTTAACATTTTGATGAGATTCATTATTTCTTTTAAAAATTTGTTTCGACATGAACATGGGTGCTTTTTGTTTTTCATCGTTGGTGAACTTTTTCGGATAAGAAATTGGTTTTGAACTTTCTTGTGAGCAATACCGTGCGATATGCCCAACTTGCTGGCATTTAAAGCATGTCCACTGTCCTTATGAACAGAGGTATCCAAAACTTGTTCCTGTTTTTGTTTCTCTTTTTCTTTAAGAAAATCATCATTTGATTGTGTTCCGATGACCTCCTTTTCTTTCTCTGTTGTTGTCCCAAAAACAAATTGATTTTCTTTGTAAAGTTCAATTTTTGGGACCTTTTGTTTTTATGTTGCTTCTGGAAACCCAACCCTGCTCGTTGTTTTCCGGAATACCTCCATTTTACGATAGTAGGGTCGGTTGTCAGTTTTTTTATTTAGAAAAGAAAGATTTTTCATGGTTATCTAAATCATCATGACTTACCTCCAAAAGCTTGAACATTTTATCTACAAAATCCTTTTTGACATTCTTGATCGGTAAGTCCTCATCCGAAAATAGTTTATCAGACCCTTTCATTTTGTAAACTATGACATTGGAATCAACATTTAAACTATTTTCTTATATATCATCAGACTTTGACTTCTCAGATTGTTCAGACTCAGACACTTCAGATTCATTTTTTAACACTTTTTCAACCACATTATTTACCACTTCAGAGTCACATTCACCATCATTTTTAGTGTAAGTTCCATCGATATCCGAAGGCAGCTGTTCAGTTTTCAATTTAAGATTTAGCGCCTTTTCCACCCAGATGGATTTTTGCATGCATAACTGTTCCACATGGGTGGTGGAACTCGATCATAACTAGCACTTTTTGTTTCACCATTTTTAGTTTCTTCAGTATTTTCAATTTTCTGTAAAATATGATCTATGACGTATGAGCTTGTGGAGTAACTGATTCACAATTTGTTATCCCGTTCAGTTTCAATTCTCATTTTCTCAAGCTCACTTTTGAGCTCAGCAATAGTGTTTAGATGAATATTAATAGCCATTTGTTTATCCATCACTGTTGTTTTAAGCATCATAAGTGTTTAACAAACGCACTAAATTTTCTTTGAGTGCTTTATTATATTGTTTAACAGACGCACTCAATTTGTCATAAGCCTCCTTTGTAGATTTGTAATCGCTTGCCAAATTGCCTGTTAAACTTTGCAATTCAGCATATCTTTTATCTTTTACAAGACAGTCACCACACGGCTCTGCACACTTTAAACATGGTTTTTCAACCACAATCTTAGATGTTGACTTGTTTACCTCATTGTCGTTGGCCATGCAAGCTTTAATGATGTCTTCTTTCAACATTTCTATTTTCTCATCAGCTTTGACTTCTTCACCCGGTTTCTTTTGCTCTTCATCTGTTGAGTGTTGACTAGGTGTGAAATATCCTTCAAAAGTTTTTAAAACAACGTTAGGCAAAAGATGTTTGAATTGACCATTCAAAAGCTCCTCCTCCTCTAATGAAATATGATAGTAATAATCGTCATCATCAGGTCCTTCATCAAAAGATGCTCCTGATTCTTCTTCCGTTTCCTTAATAATTTCAGCAACCAATGCCAAACTTTCTCCTTTCGAAATAAACTTGTTCCAATTAAACCCTTCGTCTTCTTGCGTAACAACCAATGCCTTATCTTTAGTTTCAGGTTGCTTATCTTCAATCGACACGATTCTTTTTCTTGGTTGAGCTCGGTGGTAGATCGCTCTCTTGTAATAGTCATCGGCTAAAGGATTATGATTTCCTTGAAACTCTCGGTTTGGACATTCTCTATTGAAGTGACCTTTCTCTCGACACGTGAAACAAGTAACTTTGGATTTATCAAATCCAAGTTTCCCATACAAACCTCCCAAATTTTCTTTACCAGTGATTTCCATAAATCTATGTGCACGTCGAACGATCGAAGCCATACACCATTTTATATCTATCAACTCCATTTCAACTGGATCAATTTGATCATAATCTTCATGTGTCATTTCAGAATTTCCAATCTTCCCAGCAACGAGGCTATAATACGACTCAAGAACTGAAGCAAGTAGAGACATGTGCTGCTTTGCTGCCTTTTCGTCAAAATTTTGCGCATTCTGAAAATCAACGGCAATGTTGCGTTGCAAAACTCTTTGATTCAGATTTGATGATAAAGTAGTCTGGTTGTTCTGGGATTGGTTTGATCCGAAAGAAGACTGTTGGCTTGAAGGTGTATTTGGATCAATTGATGGAAATTATTGGAAGCCACTTGTCTAAGTTGGTGGTGTGCTTGGTGAACTTTATGCACTGAAAGCGGTCTGAATCTTTGGCGCTTGATTTTGAGCAGCAGAACTGTTCTTGAAATAAAGATTAACATCTTGTTGAACTTGAACAGTCTTGCTTTTTGCCATCTTTTGCATCACTAATTCATGACCCTCCAGTCTTTCAATGAAATGAGGCAGCGAGAAATTGTTGTATTCAATTCCATTCTTTAGTATGGTTAAGTAAGTTGACCATTCACCTTGCGGTAGAGAATCAACTAGTTTGTCAACAAGCTCTTCATTTATCTTTACAATTCCCATTCTCTTCATATGAACCACCAAATAAAAATATCGCTCAATCAGCAGCTTTACCGTTTCTCCTTTAATCAGTGTGAATACATCGAACTCTTTGCTTAATAACGCCATGTTGCTTTTGCGAAGTTGAGCACTACCCTGAAACTTTAGTCGAAGAGCATTCCGTAAAGATTGAGCATCATCATCATTCTACAGTAAAGCCAAGATGTCTTCTTTAGTCGATTGTTGAAGAATATTCATCATTTTCTTTTCGTCGATAAACCTTTCACGTTCAACATCAGAGAACTGAGCAAGGGTCTTTTCAAGACAATTTTCACCAACTGGTGCTATATATTTTTCCTCGATTGCAAACCAGCAAGTAAAGTGGTTAGCCTGAACCCAATTCATAAATCTTTCACTGCAACAATCAAAGTCCGCTAGATTCATAAGCTTTGGCGGTTTCGTCATTGTTCCCATCTCATTTTCTAGATTGATATTTTGAGCCGCTGCAATGGTAACGACTAATGTGGCGAAAGCATTGTAAAATTCCTCAGACATTTTTTCTGTGAAAAATTAAGAACACACTCTTCAAAAACAAACTGATCAGATCGTAAAATTCTTCGTGAGGACAAGTTGTTCGTACGAAACAAGTTTTCAAAACAATTAGTTTGTTGTTTTTTTTTCACAAATTAAAATTTGTGCTAATCAAAGAATTTCGTACGAGTAAGATGCTCGTATGAATGTTAAGTTGGTACGAATTACTTTGAAAATCTGAAAAATTTGTAAAATTCTATGAACTTTAGACTTCGTTCGTATGAAATTTTGAATTAGTTCATACAAAAAGTTAAGTCAATTTTTCATGCGAAACTCGTATGGAATAACTCAGTCTCCAAACTAAAAATTATTATCGATGTCAACATGATTTAGTTAAATTTTAAGTCCGAATTATGATATGGATTGATTAGATTGAAGATTAACTTGAATTACTAAAATCCTGATCCATTTTGTCCATGAATTCGTTCAAAATTCGTCCAAAATCCAGTATAGGTCAAGATAATGAGGAAGATGATGAAGAATCCACATCTGAACACCTAGTAGCCTGTAATTACTTGTTGTCTGTCAGTAGATCAGATCTCAAGGCTCTGATACAACTTGTGAACGGGGATTGAGCTCCCGAAATGAGCAATCGACCTGATCTCACTCAACTAGCAGAGGCGGAATTCATTGCTAGAGAGGTAGACAAGACAAACAAGATAGTACTTATTGTTTAAGTGCTTCTGTTGTATTAATGACGTTCAAATACAGACGCGAGTAAACCAACTGGCAGAGCTTCGCTGTACCAATTGAAAAATCACTAACTAGTTCTAACACAACACTTCCCTATTTATAGGTCGACATGACTCGTACCGAAGTGCGTGCTAAACAGTGACCTGACTATATTTCGTACGAACTTGTGCTTGGTACGAGTAAGACACTCGTACGAAACATGATATACTTCGTACGAAGCATAGTATCAAAACAAATAAAAATTACTTTTTAACAGTTAACATTGACGTGTAAACTCTATAAACATTACAGACATACCCTAGACGTAGGCAATCGACATTATGCACCAACAGAATGCTTAACTGAAATGAGAAAATATAACCACATATAACAATAAACCAAAAATTACATAACACTTTAGATCATATAATGGTAGTAGCACAAGTGTTTGAATAAAAGATATAAATAAACGACACATGATACACCCTAAAACATGAATAAAAAGGGAAAGCTTGTAAGAATTCAGTCACAGTGGGTGCGTTTCTTAAATTGATAACAAACGCGCACTATTATAGATTCCAACCGACGAGAAAACTAACCTAAATAATCACATAATAATTCGGTAAATATATTTCTTTTAATTTGAAATTAATATTTTTATTTAATGCCTTTTATTGGACTTTTAAGTCTATTTTTATAGTATTTATTACAAATTTTAAGCTTAAAAAGTCTTATTTATATATATATTTTTAAGGATTTTTGTAGAAAAATAAAGAAAAGATTTATTATAAAATATACCCCTTTTAAGGGGTCGAACCGGTCATACGTGCACGCAACTCTGCCAACTGAGCTACCTGTCTAATCTGAAATAATCTGGATTTTAATTATATATATACTAACTGAGATAATTATATTTTGATTTTATTTTTAAAAAGGTTTTTATGTTTGCAAAACCGGTTACAGAACCGGTTCGAACCCACGCCCACACGTTGTGTTGCATACAACCCTACCAACTGGGTTGTGTGACTAACCCACAATATCTAAGATTTATATTAATTTATACACTTACTGGTTGATGATTTAATTAAGTATTTAAAAAGGGTTGTTTAATTTTAGGAAGTCGAAAACGTGTGAGGCTCGAACCCGGGTATCTTTGATTGCAATGCATACAGTCCACCACTGGATTGTGTGTCTAACCCGGTTTAATATATGATTTTAGTTATTCTTATAGACTAACCCAGCTTCGTCTTCTTCATGTAAAAGCCTAGAAACCATACCCAACTGTTAATCCAATTATACATATTGGATATATTGATTTATTATAACTAATCATGAAACAAACGAAAATAGCGAATTTAAGTATTTGTACCAAAATAGGAAGGTGTTATGATCTCTCCGGTTGAATTCCGATGATGTACGGTTTTCCGGCGAAGAGAAAATTGAGAGCAGGGAGTGTGTAGTGTGTTTGGGAGTTTAAGCAATCGTATGAGCGAGTTTTACAATGATTCTAGGATCGCTATTTATAGGGTAAAAGGTAATTATGATTTTGGGTTCTTTCATACATTTAAAGATCAATGATTTCGTGTAGTTTCAGACGTTAATCTTGATGATTTGGAAACAGTTACACGCATTAAACAAGAAGAACAACGGCTAGTTGGATTTAATCATGATCCGATTATTATGGGTTCTGTGATTTGAAACTGAACTTCACGCATTGCTTTAGTATATAAGTTATTCGATTTAGGATCTTAGCAGGTATGTGTGTGTAGTGGAGTGGTGTGGAGTGTGTGTTGGTTCATTAAAGACACGGGTTCGAAACCCAGAGTCACCCCTTTATATTTATTTTAATTATTTTCAGTTTATTAGTTATTATTATTAGTTTTTATTTATTATTTTAACCCTTTTGATTTATTTATTAATTAATGACATTAATACAACGAATTTGAACGATAAACATAAATACGCAACGAAACCTCATACCATATATTTGAATTATTTAAACAGAGCGGGTTTTTAGAACCCGTTTTAAAACGGAGGTGTAACTTGAAAGAGATGCGGGTATTTTTCACGCATTGAGTCTTCGCGTTTCCAAGTAAACTCAGGTCCTCGTTTTGACTCCCAACGCACCCTGACTATCGGAATTCGACTTCGTCTTAAACGCTTCTCGCCGAAGTCCATGATCTCTACAGGTCGTTCTACGAAATGCATTGATTCATCAATCTGAATATCTTCCAACGGTATATGAAGGTTTCCCTCGGCTAGGCACTTTTCAAGTTTGATACATGGAACGTGGGATGAATTATGTTGAGTTCTTTTGGTAAGTCAAGCTTGTAGGCTACAGGACCAACTCTTTCGAGTATTTTGAATGGTCCCATGTAGCGTGTTGCTAGCTTACCTTTTTGTCCAAAACGAACCACTCCCTTCCATTGTGATACTTTCAAAAGTACTTGATTGCCAACACAAAACTCATGTGGCTTTCATCGTTTATCAGCGTAACTCTTTTGACGACTCTAAGTTGCTAGAAGATTATTCGGATTTGAGAATCTTATCGGTTGTTTCTTGGATCAGTTCAGGTCCATTGATTTGTGCTTCACCGATTTCCTGCCAACACACAGGAGATCGGCACTTACGACAATATAATGCTTCAAAAGGAGCCATACCGATGCTCGAATGATAGCTATTGTTGTACGAAAATTCAACTAATGGTAGATGAGTATATCAATTTCCCTTGAAGTCGATGACATATGCTCGCAACATGTCTTCAAGAGTCTGTATGGTACACTCAGATTGACCATCAGTTTTAGGGTGAAAGGTAGTGCTGAGATCTAAGCGTCTGCCTAATGCTGATTGCACGGCTTGCCATGTTCGTGAAGTAAAACGTCCATCTCGATCCGAAATGATACTTAAAGGCACACCGTGTCGACTTATGATTTCATCAATATAGATACGATCTAACTTCTCGTTCGTATAGTCTTCACGGATTGGAATGAAATGAGCTGATTTGGTAAGACGATCAACAATAACCCAAATCGTACCATGCCCAAAGGAAGTGCGAGGTAACCCGGTAATAAAGTCCATGGTTATGTTTTCCCACTTCCAAACGGGTATTTTGGGTTAAACGAGTAATGCTGAAGGTCTTTGATGTTCAGCTTTAACTTTAGAACATGTGAGGCGCTTGTGACAAAAATGGCGATATCCTTCTTCATTCTAGGCCACCAGTAAGAGTATCGTAGATCTTGATACATCTTATCAGCACCTAGATGTATAGAGTATCGTGTTTTGTGAGCCTCATTCATGAGAAAAGTATGATGATTGTCACAATCAGGTACCCAAATACGATTTAAGTAGTAAAGGATACCATCGGACTTGGATTCTAACATGGTTTCAGCTCCACAAGATAGTTCATCTTGTACATCATTTTCCGTGACAGAATTATGTTGAGCTACGCAAATGCGGTTTTGAAGATCAGTCACGATTTGAGAACACAAGAGATGAATAGAGTTAGCATACTCTTTTCGGCTAAGAGGATCAGCCACAACATTTGCTTTTCCAGGATGATAGCGGATTTCACAATCATAATCATTCAAGAGTTTGACCCATCATCGTTGCCTCATGTTTAACTCTTTTTGATTGAAGATATGTTGAAGGCTCTTATGGTCAGTGTAAATTTCACACTTTGTACCACAGAGATAATGTCTCCATATCTTTAGAGCAAACACGACTGCTCCGAGTTCTAAGTCATGAGTGGTGTAATTCTTCTCGTGAAATTTAAGTTGCCTTGAGGCGTAGGCTATCACCTTTCCTCTTTGCATTAAGACACACCCTAGTCCCTGCCCTGATGCATCACAATAGACCATGAAGTCTTCACAACCGTCAGGGAGAGTGAGGATAGGTGCATCACAAAGTTTTTTTTCAAGGTTTGAAAAGCCTCTTCCTGCTTGGGCCCCCAAATGAAGGGCTTGCCCTTATGAGTCAAGGTTATGAGTGGTAAGGCAATACGACAGAAATTTGAGATGAAACGTCGATAATAACCAGCTAAACCGAGGAACGATCTAACTTCGGTGGGAGTGCATGGAGCTTGCCATTCTTGTAATACTTTAATCTTTGTAGGGTCGACATGAATTCCTTTGTCGCTGATGACGTGACCAAGTAATTGAACTTCTTTTAACCAGAATTCACATTTCGAAAACTTAGCGTAGAGCTTTTTGGTTCTCAAAAGTGTTAGGATAAGTCGAAGGTGTCACTCATGATCGAATTTGGTCTTGGAATAAATAAGAATATCAATGATGAAGACAATAACGAAACGATCGAGGTAGGGTTTGCACACCCTATTCATTAGATCCATGAAAACGGCTGGAGCATTGGTCAATCGAAAAGGCATGACCATGAATTCGTAGTGACCATAGCGAGTTCAAAAGGCAGTCTTTGGAATGTCTTCTTCACCTACTCTAAGCTGGTGATAACCAGAACGAGATCGTTTTTGAGAAGCAAGTGGCACCCTGAAGTTGATCTAGAAGGTCATCAAGGCGATTTAAAGGATAGCAGTTTTTGATGGTCAACCTGTTTAGCTCTTGATAATCAATACACATTCAAAAAGTTCCACCTTTCTTCTTGACGAAAAGAACCGACGCACCCCAAGGCGACGAGCTAGGACGTATAAATCTCTTGTCAGTCAGCTCTTGCAACTGGCTAGTTAACTTTTGCATTTCAGATGGGGCTAACCGATATGGAGATTTTGCAACTGGTGTATCACCAGGTACAAGATCGATTCGAAATTCGACTTCTCGCACAGGAGGGAGTCCTGAAACATCGTTGGGAAAAACTTGAGGAAATTCTTTAACAATCGGAATGTCTTCGAGTTTCTTCTCCTTGCCCTCCTTCTTGACAATGTGCGCTAAGAATGCTATGTAGTCTTTGCGAAGGTATCGTCGAGCTTGAAGGCATAACTTACGTCCTTTGGATGGGGTTTCGTCAAAATTACGAAGAGTTTGACCGTCGGCGAGAGGAATTCGAATAATATTTTCTTAACAAACGACTTCATTGTGATGCTGACTAAGCCAGTGCATACCAATGATGACGTCAAAACTACCCAACTTCATAGGAATAAGATCGATTGGAAAATCATGATCATTGAGAGTAAGGGTGCAATTGCGAATGATAGAGTCTAACGTAATAGGTTCGACGTCTGCTACTTCTACTGTAAATGATTCGGCTTGGCTATCGCGAGGTAAATCAAGAATAGATTCAAACTCTAAAGACACAAAACTCTTATCTGCGTCCCTGTTAAAAAGTATAGATGCATAACTACCGTTAATGAGAAACGTACCGTTAACCATGTTGTTATCCGCTTTAGCCTGGTTGGCGTTGATGTTAAAAACTCTTTCTCTAGCTGACGGATTGGCTTGGATGGCTTGATTCACAGGGTTAGCTTGGGATTGAACATTTATGATGTTTACCAAACGCGGACAGGCTGCATCATAGGATAGTTGGGTTGGTAGAAAGGTTGAGCAGGTGGTAATAGTAGAGGTTGTTGCTAAGGAGCTTGGCCTACCACTTGATTTTTTGGTTGAGCTTGAGGTTGGTTGTGGGCTGGTCTTTGAAGAATGCGACAGGTTTGTATTGTATGACCTGCATGGCCACAACTTGTGCAATGAAGACATGGGTTCTCTAGAGGTTGGTGATATTGGCATCGGTTACATTTTGGGTGAGGTCCTATATACTGTTTCTTGAATGGTGCGGTAGGAGGTGCAACTTGTGTGATTGGAGCGGCGACAATAGGTTGATTGGTTTGAGTTGGCTGATTTGTGACGACAAAGTTCTTCCCATTTTGCTTTCTCTTGCCAGCAATTCGAGAAGAGGATCCAGTTTGGGTTGAGGTGGGGGTTTCAGCAGGCATCTTGTCTTTCTTCTTCTCATCTTTGAAATCCCCGATCCTGATGCGATTTTCAGTGAGCTCGGTAGCTAGCTCCATTACTGCCTCCAAAGTTGCAGGCGTAGTACTCATCACAGAATCTTGAATTTTCAAGGGAAGAGCCCGAATATAGTGCTCAATCAAATGGTATAGTGGAGTGAACAAGTTGGGAACCATTTGATTCAACTAGAGAAACCTCTTGTTGTAGATTATATGGTCTTCCTCCTTTTGTTTCAAGAAATAAAACTCATCTTCTAACTTCTTGATTTCACTTCTTAGACAGAAGCGTCTGGTCATGATTTCCCTCAATTCTTCCCAAGTTAGGGCTACAGCGGCTTCGACGCCTAGTCTGCCTTTCTCCGCATTCCATCACGTGAGTGCTACCCCATACAGACGAACAATAGCACAACGCACCATACAGTCGTTGTGACAGTCACAGTTGAGGAAGGTACTCTCCATCTCCTCAAACCAACAAAGGAGAGTAGTGACCCATTCAGTCCCCTCGTACTTTGGAGGGTCACATGAGTTAAAGTGCTTGTAGGTGCACTTGGTGGCGTTTGAGGGAGGGTTGATAGCATTTTGACCCTCTTGGTTGACTGGATTGACAGGATTGGCAGCAAGGGCCTGTTGGACTTGAATCACAATGTCGAGAATTAAGGTGGCCATTTGTTGGGCTATTTGAGCAGCCATGCGCTCGCCGGATCATCCTGATCTCCTACCTACTCGAAAGTGCCTAGAAGACATCTACAGGAAATACGTAACGAGATTGTGAGTTTGACGTTTTGGTGTCATGTGTCGCGTTAAGAAATTAACATTCACAAAATAATTGAGAAAAATAAATTCACTACATCCATTGGATGTCTTGGGCCTTGCTCATGTTTAGACCCCTATATGTCCCTAATACTTGGCCTAGGTAGCCATGTGGGCTCCCATGACTATTGGGCTTTGAAGAGTTCACATTGGTGTTGGCCTATTAACACTTGCATCACCCGAATGAAAATTGTAAAACATGATTGCGAGTTATAAAGTCGGAGGGTGTCTAGGTGTAGACACAGTGACAACTCAAAGTGGGGTCAGTTCACACAACGTTTGGTGTGGGATGCTTTGGCCTAATAGGTCCTTCGTACTCTCATCGTTAGTCCCTAGGTAGGCAAACTGGTCCGTTATATTGGATTTATACGAATGCTAATCCTAGACAGGACGTTTCGACTACCGGTAGTTACTACATGCCTGTCGTAGAACTCACTTTGATGAGATTGAAAAATGAAAACATCACAAAATTTTGAGAAAGAAAGCATGAAAAATGTTCAAATATGTGAAAGTTGAGACATGCGTGATTGGGTATATATGTAAGCATGTTATGTTAACAATATGTATATCACATTGAATATCACCCAAATCATACACTAGTGGTGAGAGTGCTTGCATGCATTTGTACGTGAGATAAATATGAAACAAGTAAATATCATGAGTTTGCATGTAACCAACTAACGCATAAGCAATTAAAATGTAATCAACTATAGTATAGGCTCTAAGGGTCTAACAACCTATCCTATATCCCTATAGTCAAGAGCTCTGATACCAATCTGTCACACCCTGATCAGCAGCAGATATGGTAGTCGGGGCGTGATTGGGTTTTCATCATAGCTCATGACATTTACTATAAAGTTTCATATTTATCAATTCAAATTAAAAGGATAAATTCCATCAAACACATAAACCATACAAGCACAAGATTGTTCTAAACATGACATTTATGTAAACTCTTTATTTTTCTTCTAAGGCCAATCCCTATGTGTTCCTTGCTTCAACCTTTCCACTTATATCATGTGTAAAAATAAAGATTTGAGTCAACAAAAGTTGGCGAGTGAATCCCGTTAACACATTTGAAAGAAATATTTATGTTGATTAATTTAATAAAAATGTGCATTAACCAAGTATGAGCAAACGTATATGTAAACTATCCACAAACCACATAAACATCTAAGAATGAATATATAAGCATGATAAATGATGTGATATGAGATCAAGGCTCAATCAAACGGAGCCGATCTAATTAGGCAACACGATGCTCTACTCATATCCAACAAGGAACTGATGAGCCTAATGTGAATGCTTGACTGAAATGAGAAAATATAACCACATATAACAATAATCCAAAAATTACATAACACGTTAGATCATATAATGGTAGTAGCACTAGTGTTTCAATAAATGATATTAATAAACGATACATGATACACCCCAAAATATGAATACAAAAAGGAAGTTTGTATGAATTCACTCACAGTGGGTGCGTTTCTTGAATAGATAACGAACGCGCACCATTATAGATTCCAACCGACGAGAAAACTAACTTAAATAATCACGTAATAATTCGGTAAATATATTTTTGAAATTAATATTTTTATTTAATGCCTTATTAGACTTTTAAGTCTATTTTTATAGTATTTATTACAAATTTTAAGCTTAAAAAGTCTTATTTTTATATATAGTTCTAAGGATTTTTGGAGAAAATAAAGAAAAAATTTATTAAAAAAATATACCCCTTTTAAGGGTCAAACATGTCTTAATATGCGATTTTTGGCAGCGTGTGAGAATCAAACTCGTGACCTCTCGTTTACGTGCACGCAGCTCTACCAACTGAGCTATGTGTCTAACCCGAAATAATCTGGATTTTAAGTATATATATACTAAGTGAGTTAATTATATTTTTATTTTATTTTAAAAATGTTTTTATGTTTGCAAAACCGGTTACAGAACCGGTTCGAACCCGCGCCCACACGTTATGTTGCACACAACCCTACCAACTGGGTTGTATGACTAACCCAGAATATCTAAGATTTATATTAATTTTATACACTTACTGGTTGATGATTTAAAAAGGATTGTTTAATTTCAGGAAGTCAGAAACGTGTGAGGCTCGAACCCGGGTATCTTCGATTGCAATGCACACAGTCCACCACTGGACTGTGTGTCTAACCCGCTTTAATCTATGATTTTAGTTATTCTTATAGACTAACCCAGCTTCATCTTCTTCATGATAAAAGCCCAGAAGCCATACCCAACTGTTAATCCAATTATACATATTGGATTAACTGATTTATTATAACTTATCATGAAACAAATGAAAATATGGAATTTAAGTATTTGTACCAAAATAGGAAGGTGTTATGATCTCTCCGGTTGAATTCCGACGATGTACGGTTTTCCGGCGAAGAGAAAATTGAGAGCAGGGAGTGGGCAGTGTGTTTGGGAGTTTAAACAATCGTATGAGCGAGTTTTACAATGATTCTAGGATCGCTATTTATAGGGTAAAAGGTAATTATGATTTCGGTTTCTTTCATGGATTTAAAGATCAATGATTTCATGCAGTTTCAGACGTTAATCTTGATGATTTGGAAATAGTTACACGCATTAAACAAGAGTAACAATGGCTAATTGGATTTACTTATCATCCGACTGTTATGGGTTCTGTGATTTGAAACTTAGCAGGTATGTGTGTGTACTGGAGTGGGGTGGGGTGTGTGTTGGTTCATTAAAAACCCGGGTTTGAAACCTAGGGTCACCCCTTTATATTTATTTTTATTATTTTTAGTTTATTAGTTTTTATTATTATTATTTTTTATTTATTAGTTATTACTTTAACCCTTTTGATTTATTTATTAATTAATGACATTAATATAACGAATTTGAACGATTAACATAAATACGTAACGAAACCTAATATCATATTGTTTGAATTATTTAAACGGAGCGGGTTTTAGAACCCGTTTTACAACGAATGTTACAGGAAGCCTCCTATCTTGAGTTCCGAAAGTGTTCTTCAACATGAGAAGTACTCTTCCTAGTTGTTTTAGTATTTTAGCTATTTTGAGCTAAAAGTCGAACAGTTTGGCTTCTGCTTGACTTTTGGTTCTGACCATATTTTGTCAAGTCAAAGTTCAATTGAACTTTACAACGTGATCGTAATCATGAAGGTTATAATCCCCACCGATTTCACCTTCTGATTACCACGTTTACTAGTCGAAGTGACGAGTTAAAGTTTCGGTCAAAAATGCGCATGATGTGCATTTTACGACGAAACTATTTCCGGGTACAAAACTCCAAGTTTTGATACCAAATCAGTTTTATAAACTTAGTTAGACATATTTTGACATGTCTAACTCGTCACTTCAAGTTTAGTGCTTATTTAGGGTCGTAAATCGAGCGGTCTTGACCACCGCGTTGACTTTCGAATCTGACCCGTTTTGTCAATCTTAGGATCCGACCAAACACATATTTGTGACCATAGTTTTATAGGGAATAACCCACTGAGGTTATACCTTATGGTCACGTTGTTTAGTTAGTGTTATGATAAGTTACTTCTATTTTCTTAAAAAAATAATGACCAAAATGCCCTTTTGCGCACAAATCCATTTTAACATATGTAACCAAATTTTTGACATATAAACTAATGTTATAACATTTTTAAACATGTTGGGCATTTAAGACTTATCATAGGACATGCTTAACCATCCGATCACGCGTTTACACTAATGACCCGTTAAAGTAGCGTAAACTACCTTAACGAGTCATAATGGGTCAAAAGCAATTAGGATCCTTTACAAATCAGAATGTTAAGTTTGTAAACCATATCACATGAGTTCCAACACTCGTTTGGTTTATAAGACTTCATTCTATCCGATCTACCGTCTGTAGTCCCGACACGCTAACATATTTATATGACACATTAGCACACGTTTGAGCTTTGTTTCTTCCGTTGATCAAGAACACTTTCGCAATCCCAAGTTTGTTCATAGTTCCCCTCTTTTACATTTTGCGAATGTTTTGGGGTGACTCATATGTGCTAAATCATTTTCAAGTTTTCAAAACCAATGTCTATGGTTTATATATAAAACAATACAATTTCAATAATGTGAACAACTTGTTGATGCGTTATCCATAACAGGAATGACATTCATTAGCTTGGGCCGAGCCGATCAGTAGTATGTTATGGTACCATTGGACTGACAATCCCATTATCGGACTGCGTTGGATTTAGTGGAAGTTTGGGTAATGACAGAAACTGTCTCTTTAACCAATCATTTGTTGATTTGTTAGTCTAGTTAAAGAGACCCTTTGGTGGTCTATTAAAGATACCCTTTGGTGGTATAGTCAACACAGGTTTTAATGTGTTCAATAAAGAACGATCAAAAGTTTTCAAAATTAAAAACATGGGCGATTTGTTTATGACATGGACAATTGGTTTATGACACGACGATTGATTTATAACACAGACGAATGGTTTATAACACGGAGAAATGGTTTATAACACGGACAAATGGTTTTGAACAATGTTAGGCAATGATTTTCACTTAAAGATATCAACCACATGAAGTTTTCTTTTGAATCAATCTATTATAAGGTTTTTTTACAAAAGAAATGTGTTGGTCAGATTCATGGCTATATGGTTTTTACAACTCTAACCAACTTGTTTTAGTTTGTTAATTGTATTGCAATATCAAACAATTTTGATACGAGGTTTTCACTTAACGACTCTTGTAGTCGACGAGGTATTGAAATATGTATACAAAGCCACGAATTTGACACACTCACAAAACCTATGTACTCGCCAGCATTTTTATGCTGACTCTCTTTTCACATATGTTTGAGGAGTCAATGCTTGATAATAGATGCATGCTTCACGTAGGAATCGACGCGGGTCTTAGTGACTTAATACATGAAAGACAATTTATTTATGTGTTGTCTTTGTTTATCCCAAGACAGTGTAAAATTTAACTTAATAAAACAAAATTTTAAATTCCATGAGTTGTGAAACAATAGTCTTTGACATGACTCCCCGACGTTTCCGTCGCGGTTCCTTGTTTTACGCGGTCGGGGTGTTACAGTTAGGTTCAAACATGTTTTTGTTTTCAGCTTTGATTTTATCAAGGGTTTATTAAACATGTTTATGGGTATTATACATGAAAATAAGTTCATTTTGACAACGAAGTCAATTTAAAAGGTGAAAAATAAGATGAATGAGTAGAATAAAAAGTCTTCTAGGCTGAATCTTGAACAATTATCTTCAAATTAGGCTCCCTGAGCTCTGATACCACTAGTAGGATCGTTTTGTCCAATAGCAAAGGTCTTAATTTGAGTATCTAGTCCATACGCGCGGAATTCATATGAATTAGTGACAATTAACAAGATTATTTCATCAATTAATTGATTTCATTCAATGTTTAAGAGTTACAAATGATCAGGAAATCCGACAGAGCTTCACCGTCTCAGTCGTCTTCTATACACTAACACCTAACACTAGCTATATATAGACATGCTACCTTCGTGTGAGCGTATCTTATCTTCGCACGAAGGTAATTTACCTTCGTGCGAAGGTAGAATTTACCTTCGTGCGATGTTAAATACAAACAATATAAAATCTAACATTTTTGCCCTATTACAAAACATAGACACAACCCTAAGATGTAGGCAATAGACATTATGCGCCAACAGGTTGCTGTAACAATCCTAAAGGCTTTTGGTATTCAGCATCAACCTTGGCACTTGTAAGACACTTTTCCGACATAAGTAGTAATGTCGCCTCTAAGGTCAGGCCACCAATAGAATTCTTTTAAGTCTTGGTACATCTTTTCCGATCCCAGATGGATAGAGTACTTCAACTTGTGAGATTCATCCAAAATAATCGCCCGTAGGTCGCCAAAGAACGGAACCAGATTCGTCCCATAAAGTGTAATGTTCCATCCTCCTTCGGTACAAGTTGTTTCTCCATTCCATGTAATGTTTGGTCTTGAATATTTTCCGCTCTTATTGCCTCTTGATGTGCCATGTGAATTCGAGTAGTAAGGTTCGTTTTTATTGTCATTTCTAAGGCTCGCACCCTTAGAGTTTTCGCTCGTTCTTTGCGACTCAAGGTGTCCGCCACGTCGTTCACCGTGCCCGGGTGATACTTTATCTCGCAATCGTAATCATTCAACAATTCGACCCAGCGCGGTTATCACATATTTAGTTCTTTCTGATTAAATATATGTTGAAGACTTTTGTGATTCGTAAAGATTGTACATTAATACCATATACAATGATGCCAAATTTTCAAAACCACCGCACCTAGCTCGAGGTTGTGGGTGGTATAATTTTTTTCGTGAACCTTCAATAGTCAAGACGCGTATGCGATGACTTTATCTCATTGCATCAACATGCAACCGAGACCTTGATGCGACGCATAACAATAAACCACAAAGTCATCGATACCGTCGGGTAAAGATAAAATAGGCACGCCACAAAGTTTATCCTTCAGTAGTTGGAAAGTCGCCTCTTTCCCCCCCCCCCCAGTCAAACTTCTTATCCTTTTGTGTTAGGGACGTCTGCGGTTGAGCAACTTTTGAAAAGTTCTCAATAAACCTTCGATAATAGCTGCTAATCCTTTTGTGTCGCACTTCCATGAGGGTCTTAGGCGCTACCCAGTTCTTGATCGCCTCGATCTTAGTTGGATCACATGTATTCCTTTCTCGCTCACTACGTGTCCGAGAAATTGTAACTCGCGAATTCAAAATTTGCATTTAGAAAACTTTGTAAAATTTTCTCTTTCTTTAATAGCTCTACAATGGTTCGTAAATGTTGTTCATGTTCCTCTTGTGACCGTTAATATATCAATATATTGTCGATAAACTATCACGAATTTGTCTATGTATGGCTTGCATACACGGTTCATAAGATAGATAAATACCGCTGGTATGCTTGTTAAGCCGAAACGTATAACAAGGAACTCGTAGTGACCATAATGAGTTCAAAACACCGTCTTTGGTATGCTTTCGTCTTGTATTCGTACTAATGATAACCGGATCTTACACCAATCTTGGAGTAGATGCTTGAGCCATGTAATTGACCGAATAAATCGTTAGTCCTTAGTAATGATTACCGATTCTTAATGGTGAGTCTGTTCAACTCCCGGCAATCCATGCACATCTGAAAACTCATGCCCTTCTTCTTAACATCTAACACTGAAGTTTCCGCACGACAAGAAACTCAGTATAATGAATCCTTGTTTAACAAATAATGAAGTTGTGTTTATAGTCCTTACATTTCTGACGGAACTAGTCAATATGGAGATTTTGCCACTAGTGCGGTTCCCGACACCACCTGGCAAGTCTTCCGGAAAGACTTCAGGAAACTCCTTCATAATGGGTATTCCTTCCAACTTTTGCTCCACGGTTTTCTTGTCGACTGCATGTGCTAGAAAGGCTATCCAACCTTTTCGTAGGCACTTCTGGGCCTTCATTCAGTTTATGATTTATCAAGGCATCTCCCGCTTCTCTCCGCAAACTATGAGCGTCTCTTCATTAGGCCGGGGGGATGTAGATGGTTTTCTCATGACAGACCACTTCCGCTCAGTTGTCGGACAACCAGTCCATGCCACTAACTATGTCGAAACTACCCAAATGAACGGGTAAAAGATCGATATCGAATTTCGTTCTTTAGTCCAAAGTGCATCCTTTCTCCTAACCCGACTAATTTACCATTTTCTAATCCTATAAAATGAGGGGGCGTCTAGCTTACTTGGCTCCAGGCCAAATACATTTTGAATTCTATGGAGATAAAACAAAAATCAACACCGGTATCAAACAGACTTGATGGAAAGTATCAGTTGATAGGAAACACATCGGTGACCCTTAATGACTTCACATGACTTAGCTAATTTCACATTAGCTAACTTGACGGAGTAAGGAATGTCTAATGTACATGACTCAAGTTCGCGTATACGCTTAATACCTAAAGATACAAGTTAAGATCGACATTGGTATCAAAAGAATTGACACATAATGATTGTAGAGTAGAACATACTCATGAAGAAATTGGGATCTTGTGGAGTATCAACAGTTCTAATCATACACACACTTAATCACTATCATGATTCATCCTTAAGACATTCATGCTTTGGTGGCGTCTATGCCACACTTAAACATCCTTGTTCTTTCTGTGTATTACTACCTTACTAGTTTCCGTTTTATGTCCGGCCTTATCACACAGCTACTCTTGGCACTTTTGCAAGTACCCTCAAGAAGAAAGTTTCACTTATGACATTTAGGATTTTGGCTGGTTATCAATATACTTCTTGGTACCAGCATCATTTATGGCAGCAATTGCCTTCGTTTATCTCTTCGCGGGAGTTTCCTCTCATTTGTTACTCACTCTCGAACCTTTCCTAAGATGTGAAAACTTTCGCTTCCCGTCGCTAGTAGATTCCACATGTGTTTCCTTCCTTTCTGCACCTTTCCTTGAAAATTTTGTAGGATCTTCTAATCTAATAAGCATAGGCACTAATCTGTTTAACCTAGTTTATATGTGCGGAATTCATATTAACTAGTGACAATATCAAGATTATTGTTTTAACTCATTCATTTCATTCGTATGATAAACGTTTACAATCTGTGTCAAATACGACAGGGCTTCACCGTCTCAATCACTAAAACACATACAGACTCATACCCTAACACACCTATTTATAGGACAACACTTTACCTTCATGCGAGGGTAGAGATATCTTTGTACGAAGGTGAAAGCTACCTTCGTACAAAGTGAACTTCACTTTGTGTGAAGTTAATTACACACAATCACAATTTCTAACATTCAAGCCCTAATACATACTCAGACACGACCCTAAGACGTAGGAATGGACATAATGCACCAACAAACTGCCCCTTAGATATTGCCGTAGTCTTGGTCAGTCTTCAAAATCTTTTATAACATTAAACGTTTATCTCCCAAAGGAATTCTTTCTGAGTTTCCTTCTCTCTTCACTAGGAATTGGTGTTTGGTAAGTCGCTGGGCCCACTTCAGAAACTGAAATCTTCTCAGAGATGCTTCCTTTGACAATTCAGCAAGTTGTTCCTTATTCCGTAACTGCTTCTTAAGTTCAACTTTTTCTAGTTCTCTCCACCTTGATTTCCACATCTTCCCTGAGTTCATACCGTGAGCATAATATACATTGATTGCTCCTTAGTATTGCATAGCTTGAACCATCTCTCTTGCTTGATAACAAATCTTATTGTAAAACAAGCATTCCACGTCTTTCTCAGAACAGTTCACTAGCCATATCGGGTCTAGTATCCATATAGCTCACTAGAGACCGTCACACTTCAAAACAATCACTGATCACCTGTTTCAACATCATATTGCCACCATTTGAAGAATTCGTGAAAGTCTTGCTCGATCTTTAATGACAACATATTCTTCATAGTGTGTTGTCATTACACGATCAACGTAATGTCTTTCTCTTTCGTCGCTTTATCAATCTTGAATTTCTTCTTTGGTATGTGTGGTTTCTAGTGATTAAAACTGTGAGTTGCTTCGTACTTTATCAGCTTGCACAATCTTTGATCATTAAATTTCATCTGAAAACTAACCATCTTCGTCTGAACTAACTCCTCCACATCCCACCAGGGTAACGATTGAATATCATAGTGAAATCTGAAATACTGCATGCTAAACTCCTTCTTGATAGCATAAATGTTCAGTTCTGGAATCCTCCAACTAAGAATGTCACCCAATGATTTATCCTGATCTCGTGTGAAGAAAGCCAATGTCTCGTCATCGAAATCTCCTCCTCGACAACCATATCATATGTATCAACATTAGCAACATATTTATATACATTATCTTTAGGTTCAGATGCACTGATGTTGTTAAATTCCTCCTTGAAATCAAACTTGAATGTACTATCATCAACCCTTAACATTTCTGTGATCTCCTCTTTGGTGTAGTTGTTGACAAATTCACCTTCTTTGACACCATGTTCTAAATAAAAGACCTTGGGTTGTGGTAAATCAGGAACACTTGTCAATGGTGAAACAACTATGAGGATTCCTAATTGCACTACATCGTGTGCTGAGTCTTTCTGCTCCCCCTGTCGTTGAGTATCATCCTCCTAATTGCATCATCATTCAGATATGCATCATAATCAAATGACTCGTTCAACATAGCATCAAGAACTTTCAAACCTGTACCACCTTACGTGTTATTATCATCATCACCCTTATCATCGTGATCGTTCTTGTCATTTACACTGATATCTGCATCATCATCCTCTTCGTAACCATCAACGTTCTCATCAATCTCGGCTTCTATCTTTTTCTTATTCAAGTACTTTTGTTTCGCTGAAATCCCAGTAACATCAACAGGTTCTCCAATCAACACATAATTCACTAATGATTCAGGCTCGGTAGGAATAATAACTAGGATATCATCTATCTTTCCTTTTCCTTTACCAGCAGTTGTTGCTTCATCTTCAGCTTTCTTTGCTCGTTCAATAGCTCTGGCCTTCAATCTCTATTGCATCATATTCTGTATTTGAATTTGATGTTGAATCTTTTCCCTAACACTTTATACAACACATCAAACTTCTTCGCATTCACCGACTTCTCAACTTCCAGATATTGAACCACTCTATGAAGTCTTTCATTTTCAACAGTAACATTTGTTATCATAGAAACTAGCATAGTCTCCACTTTCCTCTTCGAAGCTTTCTTTTTAGGCGTAGACTTTTTCTTCTTAGTCTCTTCCTTTTCCATACCAAATGCCCCTTTTCGCAACATAATCCTCCATCTTATCTTCCTCGTTGTCTGAATTGCTATCATCATTCATCCACCTATCTTTTGAAGGTGCTTTGTAGTTCTTATCTTTAAATTTCCAAAGAATTTCCTTGCAACTAGCTTTGTCTTCTGCTTCAAGTACTGATTCAACCGATTTAATGACGGATCTGACATGTGATCTAGTGGTAACAAATCTTTCTTATCTTTTGCTATGTTTGAAAATTGATCATCGAGTATCATCAGCACAAATCTAGGATATTGTAAGAACTTCTCTTTCTCAATATTTAACTTCATCTGTTCAAAATCATTCTTGAGAAGCTATATGGCTTGTTCAATGCAAGGGCAGTGATCATGCACATTTGATAGTCAACCAACACATCGCCCTCTCCCTTTCTGTGACTAAGAGCGGAGATAACAGAATGAACAAAGAATTTGTATGGCTTGCCCATGTATGCTTCGTTGAATGTTGTATTACATGCCCCTTGTATCCAGACAATAAAAACATCCCTTACACATCCTTTCAGAATGCATCATTGGATCTTCATCTTTGTCTTTAAAGTTAAGAACTCTTCGGATCAAAGATTCTAGAATAAGAACTTCCTTATCTTCGTTTCCAATTTGTACAAATGAATGTATAGCTTTCTACTCTGGAACAAACCGAGCATATTCCCAAAATCTCTCCACATTGACTTAAACTGTGCTATTTCGGGAATCTTCTCGTCGAGAACACAACAGATGTTGTGTTTCATGTCAAAATTAGATTTCTTTTCCATCAAAACACAACATGAACACTAAGATAAAAATTTCAAACTTTCCAAAATTTACTTTGTACGAAGTGGATTTAGAATGGAGTGACATTTTAAACTCGTGCGAAGTGGCATGAAAAACTTAATACATTGCAAGTTCACTTCGTGCAGAATGGATGTTTTACTTCGTACGAAGTGGGCATTCTCTTCATGTGAAGGTAATTATGAAACACTTAGTAATTTTTGACGTTTTTCATGAAATTGATTGTTCGAACATGTAGTAAACACGCCGACAACACAAATCTATGTTCAATTTTAATTTTGGCCCGTTAAATAGTCCTAGATCTACGTTTTTTAGAGCGATTTACCGAAAACACTTGTTTAACGTTCAATTCGTGTCCAATTTAGTCCAATCTACCTTATGCATTATAAGTGGTGTACCAATCAACATCTACAAGTCTATAATCGGGCAGCACATCGTTTCTAACTTAACAAATTCTTCACTTCGCTTAGAGAAAGGTAACAATGACAATATTTTTATCATTTTAAAATATTTTCTCATTTCAGATAAGCTCCTAACCTTCTTAATTTCTCTTAGCATATAGCATCTTTGGACTTTGAAGATCTGCTTTCATCGTCGGTAGTCGAAGCTAAGATAGTAATAAAATCTTTTGATCTTTCCAAAGTTTATGCTAAGACACACTGAAAATCTTTTTGGGTTTTTCTTAAATGAAATATTGTATCTATGTACAAACATATTACAGACATATTTTTGTGAGTTTGTGCTAGAGGATCATATCAGTTTTGAGACAAATCACTAGTACCATTGATCTTGAAAACTTTAAGTTTTAAACAAATTCACTTAGATTGTCAATATACTGATCCACTTAAACCTCTACACATATATCAATTGTTTTGATATACATTACTTAGATGTTTTAGAACTTGACTTACAATGTTTCCCACCTTAGAATATATTCCAGTATCAAGATTCCCTGGATTGCATTTTAAAGGTGAATATATCTAACTGATATCTGTATCTTGGTTGTGCGAGACATAGAGAGCTCAGGTTAGTACCACCGTACAGACAGAGAGATGAAGGCTCGACTGAAAAGTGGTGTTCTGGATTTGGAATCTTTTGACTGCAATTGTTACATCTTTCGATAAATACAATTCAATGCAGTTTCGGGTTTTTAAAGCAGAAGTATTCTACAAGTTCTAGGCCATTGATGACAGATAATCAAAAGAACATATATAATACCCCATATATCAATTATCTATGAAGACCTACCATCTCAAAATCCGGCAATCTTTCAAACGAAATTTCGATGTACTAAGACCATATATCTGAGAGAAGTTAAGCTACTAATTAAGAAGTTTATCTTTATGCTTATATCTCAGAAACAATCTACTGAATGTGCAAAGGCTACTGGCACATCATTAGTGAGAAATGTTTAAACATTTTGACACTACAATTCCTTAGCATACTATGATAGTCCACTGATGTACTATCATTTCCTTTTTTACACCAAAACTCTTTTTGTTTTTTTTTTCATGTTTTTGTACATTTTCAAATTTTTATATGTTTTTGTATTTTTCATACATATTACTCCCCCTAAAATAAAAAATATATTTTTGGATTTTTGTTTTTAGCGAAAGAAATTTGAAAACTAAAAACTTTGACAAACCGATGAGTATCACGTCAAGTCGTCATCCGCCTCGAATTCAACCACCTCTAAAATCCCCCTCGATGTTAGATTTTTAACACGTTAAGTTTCAAAAGATATCTGAATGTTGCTCTATCAAAAACTTTGGTGTAAAAACTGCCTTTTGTTCATCAGTGTGGATTTTTTCTATTCTAACCAACTATTTCTCGTAGCAATCACGGATAAAGTGGTGTCAAAATTCAATATGCTTAGTTTTAGAGTGTTGAACCGGGTTTTTAGTTATGTTTATGGCAGCCTTGCTATCTACATATATGCGCGTATCAAGACACTGCAATCCATAGTCTCTCATCTTTTGTTGTATCCACAAGATCTCGCAACAACTGGAAGCTGAAACGTATACTACTTCGCAAGTATAGAGAGTGACTGTGGTTTGCTTCTTGCATTGCCACATTACTAATCGTGTGCCAAGGAACTTGCAACACCAGTTGTAGATTTAGCATTTAAACGACAGCATCCGAACCGATCTGAATATCAAGCGAGGTTAAAATCTTCTTTCCGTGGATACCACAAGCCAGTGCTTAGGAATCCTTTCAAATATCAAAGAATCCGCTAGACGATCAGCATGTGAGACACTCGTGGACTTGATTGATATCAGGCGTAGAGGCATGTCGGATACATGATATCCGGCCTTGATGCTGTTAGGTACATTAAAGATCCAATCATTGATGGATATTAGGTATCATCTATCTTCACTCCTTTTTCATCTGGTCTGATGCCATGATTTAGTGCCAATGTAACAATGGTGAGGTTCCCAACATATTAAATTTCTACAATACATCATGCACATACTTTGTCTGATGAATGAAGATTACATCATGTAACTAATCAACTTGAAGTCCCAAGAAGAACTTTATCTCTCCCATTGAACCCATCTCAATGTTCTTTTGCATGACTTTCTCAAAGTCTTTACACAGCTCATCATTAGTCAAACCAAAGGTCATGTCATCCACATTTATTTGTAAGATAATCAGACGTCCATCTGTTTCCCGTGTAAAAAGGGTACCATCTACCGTTCCTCTTGTGAAACCCGTTCTCCAGAAGATGTTGAGAAAGCGTCTCATACCAGGCTATCAGGGCCTGGTGCAAACCATATCACGCTTTATCCAGTAGGTAATTTTCTTTGTGTATCAGATCGGCAACCCCCGGCAGCCGTCCAACGTACAGCTCTTCTTTCACCTTTTCGTATAGGAATGCGGACTTCACATCCAATTGGTACACCTTAAATCCTTTCCATGACACCAATGCCAGGAAAATGCAGATAGCTTCTAATCGTGCGACAGGAGCATAAACCTCTGTATAAACAATTCCCTCTTGCTGGTGAAATCCTTGGACTACGAGTCTAGCTTTATTTCGAACAACCACTCATCTATTATCTCGTTTACACTTGAAGACGCACTTTGTACTTATGGACTTGTGATTATCCGCTAGGTCGACAAGCTTCCAGACTCCAAGTCTCTCAAACTGTAGCAGCTCTTCCTCTATTGCGTTTACCCAACTTTCTTAAGTAAGCGCGTCTCTGTACGACTTAGGCTCAACCTGTGAAATAAAACAACTATATGAGCAAGCTTCTTGAATAGGGGTAACTTTAGTATAAAAACAACTAAGATCCTTATTGATCTGATTTCTCGTTTTTACTCCAGTCTGTAACTCTCCAATAATGTTTCCGATGGGTGTTATAACAACGTCCTTGGCATAATTTCATTTGGGATACTCACTTAATTCTCCAGATTCGTGATATTATGATCAGCAACTTGATTACTTGTGGATGCTTCATTCTGATTGTTTGGACCGGCAAATTGATTAAGTAAACTTCTAATCTGCTCTGCACCTTCATCGGAACTGGATCCTCCATTATCATAAGTTGTCTCACCTCAGAATCAGAATCTATGTGACAAATGGCAAATAACCGGTAATACCGTACAATTTAATCACTAATTTTATTCCATAATCTCACGCATATTATCGTAGTTTAATTTCGTAACTGAGTCATACGTTGTATAATAAGTATTAGGGCAAGTAAAAAACCAAAACAATGCCCTAAAAGTGTTGGTAGAAAGTGAAGGGCGCACTAATCGCGATGACACTGACTTTGTCGGTAAATCCGCTAAAACGAATCAGAACAAGGAATAATGGCATGTTAATGCCATACCTGAATCCATATATAAATGAAAACACTTATTTGAGATCAACTATTACAATAATACATAACTTTCCGGTACAACGCCTAAATTGCAAAATTCTCCGTTTCAACTAAAAAGGCGACAAATGTCAGTTTGTCCGCAGCACAAATTCGGTGGATTTCGGATGTAAGAATATTAATAAAACAATGTTAATCACCCTAAGACAATGTGAGAATAGCAAGAAAGTACAAAATATATCATTCCCGGTCATTCGGCAAATAGTGCACAATTCGACCGGAAAGCAACGGTTGTAGAAACGACGAACACTTTAGTGGCCGATAGCCTCATTCATGCACTTAGCGAACTAGTTAAGCCTCATTTGGAACTCGGAATCCATTCAACTAACATGAGGTCACGGAAACACAACTTTCGGAAAAGTTCGACGGCGGAATATAAAAGTGCCGATATCGAGCGAACAATCGAACGAAAGGCATCTTGGCCATCCTAACTCATCGTATAATCGTCTAGCGAACTAGTTATACTTATTATTAGGTCGGAAATGCACGAAGTAGACACCATGACAATTGTGGTGGTCTAAAACGAAAGCTTTAGGTGCTAAATAAATAAGTTCGTTTATTAGCGATTATTGCATCAATGAGCGATCTAACCACATTTCCGTCATCTGAAAACTTATGTTGGAGAATCAAGTGGTTTAATTACCATGTATTAGCACCCTAAACCCTAATTATGTGCCAAGGATGCAAGATTAAACCCCTAATCACACACTTAGTCTAATGGCCAAAATATCTTCTAATAAACATGTGTTATAAAAAAATCTTACACTTTAACCCCCCCCCCTCATTTTGACTGTTTCAAGTGGGTCCTACACCCCTTTATTTTGTTGAGAAATATAGATTTAAGGCATGGTGTTTTGATATGATGAAGATTGAAAGATGGCATGTTATAATTCAAAGATCACTTCATGATCTTCATCATTTTCTCACAAAAAAATTGCAACCATCTTTCTCCTTTTCCCCCTAAAACTCACGGCTACACAACCACCCGTATAACCACCACTTAGCCACCATAAACCACCACTTGACACCCACTTTAAAACCCTATCAAAGCCATTCAAGGAGCTAGAAAGGGTGGAGGATTATTGGAAGCATTTTGGAGCTTCATTTTCTTCCTAGAACATCATCTAACTTCTGCTCCCATTGTAAGACAAATTCTTTCATAATCTAGCTTATTTTATGTCTAGATTAGTGATGTACAAGTTGATCATCTTGAAAATGAAGAAAAGATAAACCAAAAACCCTAACTCACACCCAAATAATAACACTAAATATTGTTTATTTTGTGTTGATTATGTGCTTATATGGTAGTTAGTTAGCATTTTGATGTTGTTATGTTTAAGTAAAGTATTAAAGTTGGATGTTCTTTTATGAACAAGGGTAAAAATGAGGATTTAAACATGATTATGTTTAAATCTAAAACAAGATCATCAACTACATCATCCATGAAGATTATTACAACCTAAAAATAATTTTCTACACATGAATGATTTCTATAAGAAATAAGCATTATTATTTAAGTTGTAACCATCTTAAAAAGTATAGAAATCAAGAGATTGAAAGAAATGAACTTGATCTAAATGATATGACAAAGTGGTGATTTAAAAGTGCTAATAAATATTGAAAGCACCATCATGTTTTAAAAGAATTTTTAACATTAAAAGCCATGGATGATGATACATTAATGTTGTAAATAAATAATAGGAAGATTTGTGATGGATTGTTGATCTTGATTATGAGATTAAACAGGTTTTAAATACGTTTTTGAAACATGGAAAACGCCATAGTTTAGGGGAAACTATGGCGAAATTTTCTATAAATCTAATCGCGATTAAGACATGATTAATGGGGTGATTAGCGGGACTAAACGCGATTAGTAACTTAAATCATCATTAAGTAAGTTCTAATGACAAGGGTTAAACCCTAACTACCCAAGTTATTAAGAAGTACATATATATACTTTTACAAGTAAAAATAAGTAACTTTTATAAATATATATATAGTTACTTGGGAAATAAAAATATGTATACATATTTTGTCATCAAGAATTTTGTATAAAAACATATGTGTATTGTATGTGTATGTATTTAGAAGCTTAGGGTATTCACAATAAAAATACCCAATCATATACAAAAATACAAACACTTGAAAATAATACCAAGTGTTGGTGACATAAACATCTTACAAAGCGTCGAAACAAAAATCGGACAAACGAAGCAATACGGACAATGGGCAAACGTTCACGAATACATCGGCGCGTCGACGACCAACGGGTGAATCGCCGACACAAAGAGTCATTACGACGACGGGCGATCGTCGACAAGAAAAAGCATAATAAATGACGCCGACGACGAGTCTAAAATATATATTTAGACGTTTAATATATATATATATATATGTTATCGAAACCAAAAGTCCGGAAAGTTAAAAATGATATAAGTGTAAACTTATAAAAAATGGGCTCTTGTAAATAAATTTGGGCTTGACCCAATTTATAAAAGCATGGACTAGGCCCAATTCCATAATACATATGGACAAAGCCCAAAAAAAGATATAAATAATATGGGCTAGGCCCAAAGACATAAACAATATGGGCTAGGCCCAAAGACATAAATTACATGGGCTAGGCCAATGACACAAAAACATGGGCTAGGCCCAATGACAAGATACACATGATCAAAGAATGATTACCATATATATATATATATATATATATATGAGAGAAATATATAACAATATTAATCGAACAAGCGAACTACCAACACAACAATAACACTAAAAGTTGTTCTATCATAACAAGGAAATACATAACAAGAATTCAAGATGAACGAGTACAAGGTCCATTGAGGCCTAGGTGTCTAATAAACTTAATACACATGTAGGTTACACATGTGTATAGACACCGACCGTTATTAGTACGACTTACGGAAAGCAAAACTGTGAGTTCATGTCCCTCCTTTCAATTATTTCAAAGTTTTGTTTTAATAACTATCGAGGGGAAATACAAGTCATAACAAACGTTAGTTAGCTATGGGGTTAGTTGATAACACGATCAATGTGCATAAGTTGGATGATGACAAGATTAACCATTAATCACTTAGTGACCAAGGTGCAAAAGGTGTAGATCTATAAAGTTTGAGGAACGCTCCATTCCTGGTGTGTTAACCGGTTAGGAGTGCTTTTGTGGTCCCAAATGATGACAAGAGTTGTCTCGGGTTAGTTACTTACTTATGGTACATATGTCAGGGTGCTAGCTACACACTGATAGATCCTTAAAACTCCATGAATGCTATTAACATACTCGGATTCAATACTGGATTTCAAGAATGACATTTTTATACGAAAACATTAACTACATGAACTCGTCAACTTTATGTTGACTTTTTAAAATTACATGTATTTCCGGACGCAAGGCATGAGCTGGTGATATTATTCGGCTATGGGAAAAATCAAGACAACGATGTACCATCTTTTGGAGGGTTTGCCTTTTATATCCCAACTTCGTCTTGGTATATAGGAGTCAAAACCTCATTATGCAATTATAATGAAAACAATGTCTTATTTTGGAAATGATGTATCTTGAAATCGTGTTTTATGATGACAAGTTGAAACAGATAATAATATGATCACTTTTGGATGGTTGTAATTATGGAACGAAACTTATTAATGGCATGGCATCGTTGTTAAATTATATTGTTTACTAGATTGGACACAATGATTACCTAATAGTCACACACTTGCGGTTCCGCTACGACCAGGGTGTAACAGGTTGGTATCAGAGCTCCGATTGTAGTGAACCGAGGAAAAACTTTTTATTATAGTTTGGTCTACAATCACTAGGGCTCACACATGAAAACAAAGTTTAAAACATAATAGAAATGTTTTGGAACTATAACAAGATAACAAAAAGGTTTTCATTATGTCACGAGAACATGAGGATCTATCACACGAGCTCAACTATAAGTAACGAGCAAGGATCATTACATGATTAGTCTATAGTGGATAGACACAAAACAGTAAGATTACATGTGAAAACAGAAGAGAACAAGTCGTGCACGAGAAGTGGTGATTAATATAAAATATATCGTAAGTAATATTAAATTACTAACATGAATATATATTCATTGTACGGATTATTTGCCAGGACTATGTCTTCCTCGTCGAGTTACGAAGGGGACCCTATGGAGTATGTATCTGATGATGGATACGACCCCGATGCTGAGGCCCTACCCCTTGGGGATGGAGCCGACCATGGAGATCTTGATGACCTTCAACCGCTTGCTCTTATTGATCCTATGGAGGACGATGCACCACTGGCAGACGACGTGCTAGCCGTTCCGCAGCCCCCGGACAATGTTATCGTTTATGGCCTTCCAGAGGGTACGCATACGATTGTACACTTGGCTGTGCCTCTTGCTATGGTTCCTCCAGTTATTGATCTGGACGATGATGATGATGACATACTAGTGTTCCATGTCGAGCATATGGAGGATAACCTTGATGACGGAGAGGTCTTTGATGACATAGCTATAGTCGAGATCCCACCCCCTCTCATACCAGTCGTTGACATCTCGTCATCCTCAGATCCCACCCAGAGTGAGCATATGGCAGACGACGCCTCTTCTGCCCCCCCCAGATATGCCTGTATCGATGTATTCACCCCCTACAGCCACACCGGCCCGTGTTAGCTCATTTCAAGCTAGTACCCCGACCCATGGACCCGTTCCATACGCTGGACCTGCTCCCTACTCCAGACCCGCCCGATATTATTCACTGAGCATACTCCACGCGCACAAGAGCATCCACCCCCATTTTTCTCTGGGAGGTCCACTTACCACCTTGTTTACAACCCATATGCAACTGGACCTTCCCACATTGTATGACCTTCTTTCTCTGTTGGATCACCTCCTATATATGCCTCACGCCCCATACCACTTGCAGAAGGTATGTCTACCCCGATACCCCTACCGGACATGAGCCCTTCTGACCCCTACCACCCCTCACACTTGCAGAAGGAAAGAGTGACTTTGCATGATCTTCAGCTTTCCTTGATTTTTTGCAGGATCTGGGTATTAGAGACCCAGTGCACTGCTCATGCTGCTGCTAGAGCCACACCCCCACCACCATCATCGCCACTACCAGCCCCACCATCATACCCACCACCATCACCACCACCACTACCACTACCACTATCACCACCACCGACCCCACCTTTTTACTGCGCATTTCACCACTCTTCATGCCCATCTGAGGCGCGAGTGCAGGAGTTAGAGCAGTTCCAGACTGATGCTACTAGGCGCATTTCTGGCCTAGAGGAGCAGGTGGCTTACCATCGTGGTATGCTTCACCAAACACCATTTCCACCACCCCCTCCACCTCAGTAGCATGTTGTGATTATCTTTTGGGGATCATATGTACTTTTGATGACTTAGCTCATGAAGGCTCATCTTTGAAGATCCCGACTTTTGAAGACAACTTGATGACATGAAGAAGCAATGTTGAAGAAAATCTTACTTTTTGTAATGTAAAAACTTGTATTGACTAGGGATGTGTATCCCGAAGTCCTTTTTGGATCTTCACGAACAAAATGTAACAACTTGTCAATGTATAAAAGTGTATTTTCTTTATTTCACGCTATAATTCTTTTATGTTATGGTTGATAGTGTCATGATGTGGCGATATTATGGTTGATGTATTTTGTCGTGGTGATGCTATGATTGATATCTTGTGATATGGCGACTATCTATGCGATGAGTTATGTGTTTATGATGACGATGGGTGTGCGTATGGCGAATGCATAAAAAATATAAGAATAATAATAATGAATAGATAAATAAATATGAGAATAATTACGAATTTATTATTGAGTAATTCAGCTAATTGTGAGCGTCATATAATATCAGAAGACGATGCCGCCCCGCCGAAGGAATTCCAATAATAATACACTGCCGACAACACAAGCAGAGTTAGATGAACGCATTTCACAAGCAATTGCACAGTACGAAGCTAAGCGCTCTTAACACAGTGGAGGTACCTGAGGTTCAACCGGAGGAAATCGTCCAACTGGTAATACATGGTTATTCATAAAACCGCACTATACTCTCATTTATTCTACTCGTGCTATTTGGTTACTCATGCTTAAATGATGTATCCAATGATTTCAGGTTGCACTTACAACCAGTTTCTAGACTGCAAACCTCTGAATTTCGACGGTACCGAAGGTGCTGTAGCCTTCGTAAGTTGGACTAAGAAGACTAATTCAGTTTCCGTATGAGCAAGTGCCCTGCTGAGCAAAGAATCACTTATGTTACTAGACTCTTCGTGGATGGAGCTTTATCTTGGTGGAACCTCTAGGTCCAAACTAAGGGCGATGATGCTGCATATGCCCTGACCTGGGAGGGACTTAAAGAAATGATGAGAAAGAAGTATTGCTCAAGATCGGAAATCTAAGAGTTGGAGACGAAATTTTGGAATTTAAAGATGGTTGGTTCAAATATTGCTGGGTACACGCAGCGATTTCAGGACTTCTTGTGTGGTGCCATACTTAGTGGAGACTGAATTTAAGCGAATTGAGAGGTACATCTGGGGACTTGCCCCCGAGATTCTGAGTCTGGTTACCTCTTCAAAGCCCACCGAGATTGGAGAAGCAATTGATCTAGCTGTCAGCCTTACTGAGGAGGCTGTACGTCAGGGAGGGTTGCCTAAATGTAGTGTGAACAAGAAGGAAAACACTGAGGAGACTACGGACTCCAATAAACGGAAATTCTCCCATTTCAAGAAAGCTTCTCGAGGCATTAATAATAGCAACAAGAAACAAGCAGTGAGATAAGTCAAGGAAACCAATGCATATGTCACCACTAACAAACACTGTTGTTAAGAAATCTTATACTAGGGGAGCACCGAAATGCCCCAAATGCCCTTTCCACCACTACGGGGAATGTTAAGGCCCCAAGTGTGGAAAATGTGGTAGGTTTGGACATCGCACCGACGTGAGCCGGGGAACAAATACTAGAGAACAAGATCGTTTTGGATGCGGAGACAAAGGGCACTTCAAGAAAGATTGCCCTAAGGAAAACCAAGCGCGGGGAAGAGCATTTGTGATTGGAGCTAAGGATGCTCGCAACTACCCGAATGTGGTCACCGGTATGTTCCCTATCAATGATCCCTTTGCATCTATTCTTTTTGATACTGGGGCAGATTTCAGCTTTATTTCTAAGGAGTTTAGAGATATACTTGGGGTTGAGTCGAGTAAATTAGATTACCCTACTCGATTGAACTAGCTAATGGGATATTGGTAGTTTAATATAGAAATGTACGTTAGAATTGGGTGAACGAAAGTTTAATATAGATTTATTACCCGTTCAACTGGGTAGTTTTGATGTCGTCTATTGATACAGTTTTATGTCTATCGCTTGTTCTTAATTACAGTTGTAATTGTACGGTCTTTGCTCAAATGTCAGTATAGGTTTGGTCGTGTCGAATAGATCGAGATATCCTTCTATCTTTATCTACTATGACATCTTAGCTTGTGTGTGTTAATCAGTTGCATGTGTGCATACTGATAAGTCTTGTGTACGTTAAGTCTACACACGTTCTCCAAGAATGAGAATTTTGTGCGAGTCATAGATTTCATACCAAACACAGGGTTTCGTACGAAACAAAGAGTATTTCGTACGAAACAAGCATTTCGTACGAAACACTGACTCGTACCAAATTCTGGAGATGTGTTTCTTGTGAAATATTGTGTTCAGTATGTCTAGATTCTTGGTTCATACAAAATCTCTAGGCAGACACTATATAAGCAAACATGCACCTCTTAGTTAGCTAATTGGTCAGACTAGAGAGCTTGTTACCCATTGAGTTGGTTATCTCTAAAGACGAAAACACAAGAACACAGCAAGTTTGTTTGAGTCATACGAGTATTGTGTGTATATGTTTGTACTTGTTCTCAATCATTAATCAAGATAGTGAATCTTTGGTTACCCTGTGTTCTTTACTTTACTTTGGTTGCATGCACACTTGGATTCCGCACTTGTGTGTGTGTCATATGAACAGGGAACTGGTTTAACACCATCCGCAGGTGGACCTACAAGTGGTATCAGAGCTTTGGCTCTTTCCTTGTTCAAAACCGGGCTTGGTTGTGTTTGAGCTAGTTTGAAGATTTCTAAAGTGTTCTTGAGCCTCCAGCAGAAAACATAAGTTTTGATAGTTAACTATCTTAAAACTTGGTTAAAATCTACTGCATGCAGAAAATTTTATGGTAAAATTTTTCTGAATAACACCCTTGAAGAAGAAATCTGCAAAAATTTGAATCTGATTAGTTTGGTAGGGTTGAGATTTTCTGACTTGGATCTGGACTTGGACTGTTGACTGATATAATTGTTAAAATCTGTGTTTTAACTAAAAGTGGGTAAGATAACAGGTATTTTCGAAAAAGCAGGTCTACACAAGAAAGGAAATTTCTCACCAAAACATTTCTGAAAAGATTCCTCTGAAAAACTTTGTTCAAACAGTTGGTGCAACTAAATTGATTTGTACGAAATATTGGCTCACACAAAAATTCATACGATTCACCTCCGCACGAAACATTTGTTCCGCACGAAACATTTGTTTCGCACGAAACATTTGTTTCGCACGAAAATTGGTTTCACACCAAACATTTGTTTTGCACGAAACATCCTGTTTCGCACGAAAGAGTTGCTTTATCCGCATGAAATTAGTTTCGTACGAATAACTTTTGTTACTGTTCGGTTTTCGTGTTTTTCAAGCTTTGTGATTTTCAGAATTTGTCATATTTTCAAAAATTGTGAATTTTTAAAAGGTAATTATAATTTTTGAAACTTTAAACCTTTAAATTTTCATAAAAACCAGAGAATATAATGAGTTCTAACCCGTGGGATTGGAGTTTTTCAAGCTCAAATCAGGAGTCTTCGCAAAGCTCCGCAACATCATGGGTAAAATCTTTGATGCCTCAACATACAGCAATGATCTCTGCAAATCAATGGGTGTGTGTTGCGAATCAGAATCAAAGCATCCAAACTCTGTTAATGAGCGAAGTGAAACAGGGAGTAATAACCGACCGTTGAAGTTAAATCACATGAACGATTATCCTTCATGGAAAAGTCGTTTTCATACGTATGTTCTCGGTCAAAACACGGAATTGCGGACATGTTTCACTACCCCCTACAATGAAGCACTTGAAGAAGCTGGATCCAATCAACCTCATTGGCCAATCTAGTCGAAAGTGACAAGAAAGCTTACGATCTAGAGAAAAAGGCATTTTCTATCCTCACACAAGCTTTGCATAAAGACATTTATCATCAGTTTGTGTATTGTACTACAACAAAAAATTTGTGGGACACTTTGGAAGCAAGAGGTGAAGGTAACGCTGCTACCAGGAAGATTCGGCATGATCTTCTCAAGAAAGAGTTTGAAGGTTTCATGTTCATGGAGAACGAAACCTTGAATGATATGACCACTCGGTTTTATCATCTTCTCAGCCAAATGTACTCGTATACAGTGTTAGCAGCACCACAAGAAATTGTGATGCGATTTGTTGATGCTTTACCACCAAAATGGGGTCAATTTATTGATCTTTTAAAACATACAGGTGTTTTGGACTCAATTAGTATTTATGAATTTGTGCAGAAACTGGAGAACAAGAATGAAGAAGAACTCCGGAAGGCACAACGAGTCTCTGCTCCACAAAACCCTGAGATGTATTTTGGAGGTATAAATGCAGGTACAAGCTCAAATCAGTAACCGAAGCTGCAGACCGCGTTTGTGTCAAACGTGAACCCCTTTCTACCCCCAACCAGTTCAAACAAGTCAGTCTACAGGTTCGAGCAATCAAACCTATGGACAGGCTTTTGATCCGAAAGCATTCCATCCACAGCCAAAGGGCTTAGCGCATAAAGCTCCACAGCAAGCTCCTCAACAAGCTTTCTATGGAAGCAACAGTCAATCGGCAAATCCTAACACTGGTCAAACTTGACACGTCAAATCTCTCCAAAATCAACGTAGAAGTTTCTCTGGAACATGCAAAACTTCTAAATACCATGGTCAATGCATATTGTTGTTTAGTTGCAGGTCAAAGAGGGAACATCAATTTGACGAACAAAGACTATGAGCAAATTGACTGAGATGAAATGGAGCTGATGGACATCAAGTGGGCATTCGCAAGTGCTATGAGAAGAGCGAAGGATTATATGAGAAGAACGGGTAAAACCAGTTTGGAAAGCAAGAAGGATACAAAATACGACTTTGACAAAACCGCCCGTCACTTGCTTCAACTGCGGAGAAAGAGGTCACTTTAAGTGGGAATGCACAAGACCCAGCAAGGAAGGAAATCATAACCCCTTTCGTAATCAGTCTCAACCATCCAACACGGCACAATACAACAATGAAAGAAGAATTGTAGTTGTTGGTAACTCTAACAACACCAATCAATCCGGACCTTCAAACACGCATAGAGCTTTGGTAGTTCAATCTGATGAAGGATGTGATTGGTCAGTACAGTTGGGAACTGAGAACAACAGAAGAACTGCATGCTACGCGTGGATCGTTGATCAAATCAAGCATGATCACAGCATCAACACTCCAAATAATGATGAGACATCTGGGGATGCTGGTAGTTCTGATGAAGAATGTTCAAGTTCAGATGGTTATGGACCTGATTCTGATGTGAAGAAAGGAAGTGATGCTGAGGTTGAAGAATTGCTGAGTGAAGCTGAGTTATTGAAGAGTGAAAAGGTGGGTATGACGAGGAATGCAGAAGCTGCGGAAAAAGAGACAGAGGCACTCTCTACAGATGGTGCAGCTTTTCCTCATCACACTGCCTTTATGGCAAATGTTGAAGGTTCTTCAAAACAGGTAAACTCTGAACCTCCTACTGGTTGCAATGACTGTGTTGAATTGAAAATAAAATATGAACCGTCAACAGTCATAATCAAAATTTAGTTCTTGAACTATCAAAATGCAAAGAGGCGAATTTGGTGCTAACTAGAAATGAAAAAGAATTCAAATCTGTAATAGAAAACCTTAAGAAAAGTGTTTCTGAATTGACAAAAACAGTTTTGAATAAACAGACAAGATAACTACATTAATCTCCTAGAAGAAACAAAGAAAGAGTTAGCGATTGCCAAATGTGAATATGATTCGATCAAACGCAAATTGGAAAGTTATTCTAACTTCCAATATGTGCTTGATCATATCATTGAAGTTCAAAACTAAAGGGAGATGCTCAATGCATAGGGTATAAGTCGTGTCCACCCCCAATGAAACACAACTACACCAAAATGCCTGATGAAGAGGAGATGCCTCGCTTTGAATCCTTTGTACCTTTGAATCCTGAGGAATTCGCAGCAGGGTTAGGGTTCAAACTAGGCAATTCCTCCCAAGAACCAAGCAAGATAGAAAGTTCATCATCTGATGAAGAAGAGGATGATACATCAGATGATGAATCAAGAAATGATGATCAGGATCAGCCTCTTGATGAAAGGAAAAGAGTAGAATTGTCTGCTACTCCTAGTAATCAATCTGTTGAGAATAAAGAGACCGTTTCTAAGAAATCTGTGAAGACAAGTGTGTCTACACAAGAAGTAGATAATGTGTTATATACTTTGGCTGGAGATAAGAAAATCTATTCAAACAAATATTTTCCAATTAAAAACGTAAATCCAATCTCTATAGATCAGGTTTTTGAAAAGTCAACAACCAAACCTTTAGAGAAGAAAAAGTCAACCAAATCACAACCATTATCCGCTTCAAAAGAAAAAGAATGGAAGCGAGTTGAAAAGCTCACAATTTCTCAACCGAAGGTTAAAGCAAAAGGCTCTCGTTACCAGGAAAAGGCTAAAACTGTTAAATTTGTGAGTTCTATAGGTACCCATAAAGTCGAAACTTTTCAAGGAAAATCTAATGTTGATTTTGTAAAGAAAGTTAAGATTTTGAAAAGAAATAGTCAAAACAATTACACCCAACACACTGATGGATGTAATGAAAATGAACCCAGTACCTCAGGATCCACAAGTTCAACATCAAGCCGAGAAACACGATCTCCTAGTTTTGTTGAAAGGAAGACATGTTTCAAATATGGAGAATTTGGCCACATTATAAAGGAATGTCAAAATCCAGCCAAATCAAGATGTATAGAGAAACCCCTCATGAACCAACTTGCAAACGTAAATCTGTTTCTCCGACTCAAGATAAAAGAATTATTAAAGATCAAAAAGAGAAACAAAAACGTAAACAAGTAAAGCAATTGATAAAGCTTTAAAATCGGATTCTTCGAAAAAGGATCAAAGATCTTCAAAGACAATAAAACCAGACACTGTTAAAACTGTAAATAATAGTAAATCTGGTAATAAACAGAAGACCGGTAATGGTTCAAAAGGAGTTTCTCAGTTTGTTAATCATCAAGAAACTGAGGGTACATTTATCGATGATAAGGGATGACCCAAGACCACTAAGGCTTGGGTCCCCATCTCAAACTAATCTTGTTTGTGCAATGTGCAGGGTGTTCCAGGAGGAACTGTAAACAGTCATTGGATTGTTGATAGTGGAGCATCAAGGCACATGACGAGCGACTTGCAGCTCCTATATGATGTGAAAAGCAAAAGGGTGGTTATGTTGCTTTTGCTGGTGACAAAGGTGGATACATCACTGGAGAAGGAATGGTCTTGAATGGTGTTGTGAGCTTCAACAAGATCAATTATGTGCGGCAAATTGATCACAATCTTCTTAGCGTTTCTCAAATCTGCAACAAGAAGTTCACGGTACATTTTGATGATGCCGGATGTTATGTGCCTTGATTCAAGATCCCCAAGGAATGGATTCTCCTGTCGGCTCCAAGAATTAACGATTTGTATATTCTTGATATGAGCCAAGCTATTACAACATGTCTTTTATTTACCTTCTTTGTTTAAGGGGGATAAAAAATCAGAAAAACACAAAAACATTAGAAAAATAAAAAATTAGTTTTTGGGAAAGTTAAAGATGATGAAATTCACTGGTAAATATGTCAAAAACGGTTAAAAGCATAGAAAGAAGATTGATAAGTAGCTTTACTTATGATGTATCGGTAGGCTCACAATCAGACTAAAATGTGCAGCTTGATATAAACTTAACAGACAAAACGCCAGGTGGGAACCATTCATTGGCATATGGTCTTGGTACCAAAATTTCGTTTGATAGAGTGCCGAGGTTCTGAGATATACGGTCTTTATGCTGGCTTATCATCTGGGCATCATGGTTGAATCTTTTGCCGGAAAAATAATGGTGGCGCAAGTCTAGAACTTCCATGATATCATACATATGTGTGCATACTGCATACGACCATCAAATAAGTGATAAAAATATCACATCCCAAAATAAGTGAAAATATCACAGCTTTATGCGGGAGCTAAGTTCGTCTCTTTGTCGGTACGATAGTACTAACCTGTTCACGGACTTACTCCTGTGCCCTGCATGCATATGAAAATCAAGTTGCTCATCAATAAGTGATTAAATCACAAAGGGCTTGTTTTCAATCAAAAATAAGTGAGTATCTCACATCATACATATACGTCAAAACAGATGATAAAGCAGTATACTCACCGGTAAGATTTTCTCTCGTGTATATCTTGATACGGGAATGTGTCGTGATGTGGTTGAACACCGGCTAGTAAGTATAAATCATACCTTAATGATATCTCCTAATCATGATTACATCTGATAAGTCTGAGCTTACGTGGACAACAATACCGATAATCATAGTTGAATACTTATCTTTTTAATTTTGAAGTTTAAACCAAATATCGTTTTGACAAAGATTAAAATCCTGGTATGATTCCTTTACCTTGAAACTCGGAAAAGATTATAGTTTATCTGTATATTTAGTTTTTAAGTCTAGTTTACTTAGTTGCTTATGTAACTACTTTTTGAGAGTTAGCCAAAGTTGATACTCGAAAGTTTTCTACCAAGATACGCCAGAAAACCAATTGTTTAATATTGCAACTTCATAAAGTAATATCTTGCAACAAGTAATCCATCAAAGAAAACCAAAATCTGAAATTCGTTTGAGTGTGTGTATCTCATACGAATGAACCTAGTCAATTGATCTGACCTGGTCACTTGTTTTTCTCAAATCTGCTGCTGGAATTCATACGAGTGTGTGTATCTCGTTCAGGGAATACAGTCATACAAAGAAATTATGATAAGTCTTTGGTGTGTATTCCCTGAGAAATTTGTGTTCTAATTATATTTGTCTATTGAGTACAGATTGATACAAAAGAACATGAACAAAGACCAGCAACAAAGAACTCTGACAAGTCAGAGGAGGAAGCAGGAAAGATTTGAAGTTTCTTAGAAGTTAGAAGACCTGATGCTCTAATCATTGGATAGCAGATCTATCAATGGATAACAGATCTTCAGGGGTAGTTTGTTAATACTCCAAACCATTCTATGTAAAGACCAACATATAAGACCAAAGACCGAAGACCGAAGACAAAGAAACATCCAAGGGGGAGTTTGTTGATACAGTTTTGTGTATGTCGCTTGTTCTTAATTATAGTTGTAATTGTACGGTCTTTGCTCAAATGTCTGTATAGGTTTGGTCGTGTCGAATAGATCGAGATATCCTTCTATCTTGATCTAGTATGACATCTTAGGTTGTCTGTGTTAATAAGTTGCATGTGCGCATACTGATAAGTCTTGTGTACGTCAAGTCTACACATGTTCTCCAAGAATGAGAATTCTGTGTGAGTCATAGATTTCGTACGAAACACAGGGTTATGTATGAAACAAAGAGTATTTCGTACGAAACAAGCATTTCGTACGAAACACTGACTCGTACCAAATTCTGGATATGTGTTTCTTGTGAAATATTGTGTTCAGTTTGTCTAGATTCGTGGTTCGTACAAAATCTCTAGGCAGACACTATATAAGCAGACATGCACCTCTCAGTTAGCTAGTTGGTCAGACTAGAGAGCTTGTTACCCTTTGAGTTGGTTATCTCTGAAGACAAAGACACAAGAAACAGCAAGTTTATTTGAGTCATACAAGCATTGTGTGTATATGTTTGTACTTGTTCTCAATCATTAATCAAGATAGTGAATCTTTGGTTACCCAGTGTTCTTTACTTTGCTTTGGTTGCATGCACACTTAGATTCTGCACTTGTGTGTGTGTCATATGAACAAGGAACTGGTTTAACACTATCCGCAGGTGGACCTACATCGTCATTGGGATGGATTGGCTATCCGAGAAACGAGCCGAAGTTATATGTCATGAGAAAACCATTCGCATCCCCTTATCTGATGGAGAACATTTGATGATTCATGGTGAGAAGCATGACACGCCGCTACGAATTATAAACTGCATGAAAGCTCAAAAATGTTTGAGGAAAGGATGCATCGCCTTTCTTGCCCATGTAGTGGATAAAAAGGCCGAGGAGCGTAAGGTGGAGGACATACCGGTAGCTAGGGAACATCCCTAGGTCTTTCCAGAAGACTTGCCATGACTACCTCCACAGCGACAAGTTGAATTCCGTATTGATTTAGTGTCAGGAGCTGCACCTATTGCGAAAGCCCCATATCGCTTAGTGCCCTCGGAGATGCAGGAATTATCTACCCAGTTGCAAAAGTTGCTTGATAAAGGTTTCATAAGACCTTGATTCTCTCCTTGGGGAGCTCCGGTGCTGTTTGTGAAAAAGAAGGGCGGAACCTTCCAAATGTGCATCGACTATCGGGAACTAAACAAGTTAACCATGAAGAACCGGACCCATTACCAAGGATCGATGATCTATTCGATCAGTTACAAGGGTTGAGTTTCTACTCAAAGATTGATTTAAGATCCGGGTATCATCACTTAGGAATCCAAGAGGAGAGTATTCCTAAGACGGTGTTTAGGACTTGTTACGGCTATTACGAGTTCCTTGCTATGCCTTTTGGCCTAACGAATGTCCCTGCAGTGTTCATGGATTTGATGAACCGGGTATGTAAGCCATATCTCGACAAGTTTGTGATCGTTTTTATAGATGACATATTAATATACTCGTGAACTAAGGAAGAACACGAACAACACTTGAGAACTATATTTGAATTTCTAAAGAAGGAGCAATTATATGCTAAGTTCTTGAAATGTGAATTTTGGATTCGCAAAGTGCAATTTCTCGGTCACGTGGTGAACGAGAAAGGAATACATATTGACCCTTCGAAGATCGAGGCTATAAACAGTTGGACCACGCCAAGAACCCCCATGGGAATACAACAATTCCTAGGCTTAGCGGGATATTACAGAAGATTCATTGAGAACTACTCAAAAGTTGCTCAGTCGCTAACCACGCTTACACAGAAGGATAAAATGTTTGATTGAGAAAAGCAAGAATAGGCGTTTCAAGTATTAAAGGAGAAATTATGTAAAGCACCGATATTATCACTCCTAGACGTTACCAATTACTTTGTGGTGTACTATGATGCATCGCATCAAGGTTTGGGTTGCGTGTTAATGCAACGCGAGAAAGTCATTGCGTACGCGTCGTGTCAGTTAAAATATTATGAAAGGAATTATACTACACATGACTTAAAGATCTGGCGTCCTTATTTGTATGCACTAAGTGTACCATATTCACAGATCATAAAAGTCTTCAACATATATTCAATCAAAAGGAATTGAATATGCGCCAACGACGTTGGGTGGAACTGTTGAACGATTATGACCGTGAGATCAAGCATTACCCGGGCAAGGCCAATGTTGTGGAAGATGCCTTGAGCTGAAAATAACAAATCAAAACATTACGGGTACGAGCTTTAGAAATGACGATCCAGACAAACTTCATAACTCGGGTGCGCGAAGCACAACAAGAAGCATTGAAACTAGAAAACATTCCAGCGGAGTCATTACGTGGAATGGAAAAACAATTGGAACCGAACAAGGATGGAACTTTATATTTCATGCGAAGGATCTGGATTCCCTATTATGGCGAATTGCGAGACTTGGTGCTGGATGAAGCACACAAGTCCAAGTACTCGATACACACGGGATCGGATAAAATGTACAAGGACCTGAAGGAATATTATTGGTGGCAGAATCTCAAGGGAGATATTGCGACCTATGTTGGCAAATGCCTAACTTGTGCAAAGGCTAAGGCCGAGTACCAAAAACCTTTGGGTTTACTACAACAACCTGAGATCCTGGTTTGGAAGTGGGAACAGATATCAATGGATTTCATCACAAAATTACCACGGACCTCTCGAGGTCATGACATGATCTGGGTTATCATTGATCGGCTAACCAAATCAGCTCACTTCTTACCCATCTGTAAAAAAGACAGTACATAGAAGTTAGCTGAACTGTATCTTAAAGAAATTGTGTCACGTCATGGAGTGCCAATCTCGATAATCTCTGATAGAGATGGTCGCTTTATGTCGCGTATTTGGCAATCATTTCAAAATTCGTTTGGTTCTCACTTAGATTTAAGCACTGTAACATCCGCCAAAAACCGGATTTACCAAACCCGCTTCGTTTATTAACCGAACAACCAGTTAAAAATTTCGTTGCGTATTTAATGCCCAAATTAATTTTAAACGATACATAACTAATAAGTATATTAGAATATAAAAATTTATTTTTGAAAATGTATTAAAAATAGTGAGTTAAAAATAACATGCTGAAGCCGGGATTCGAACCCGGGTCAGCCAAGTCAACCGGGTCAAAACAGCCTTAACTCTCACGCGCTCAACCACTCCGCCACTTGTGTTGTTTGTTAACATATTGAAACAATTAATACATAAATCAATCTGGAAATCAAAACCCAGTTACTCAAACGCGCCCAAATCCGTTCACGTCGGAAATCCCGACAATTTCGTCAAATTTGGCCGTTCCTTTTTAGTAATAACGTATGCATTAACACTAAGATCGGTTATAACCGAAGGAATCCATCAATTTCATTCATTTCAATTCAAAACCGAAAAATACAACTCAAATCCGGGAGTTATACTTTCTTCATTCAGTGAGCTCGCGAATTCTATCAAACACACTCATCATTTCGCTCAGAAAACTTCGCCGGAAGTCACCGGAATTCTCTGAAAAATTACTGAAAAGTTTCGCCAAAAAACCGAATTCAATCCATCCTTTCTTTTTACCCAAAAATAAGATCATAGGACTCATACTGACATCACTCCCACTCACCTTAAACATCTGAAGAATCTCTGTCGCAAGAAAATTCACTGGCCGGAATTCTCTGCAAGTCGCCGGAAAACCGGGACTTTCATCTACACGGTAATTACCTCAATGTTTCTGTTTCATTCCATTATAAGACGAATTCTAACACCATTTCATCGCTCAGAATCAACCACAGACGACATTGCCGGATTTTTCTGTTTTCGCCGGAAAATTTCTGAAAGTTTCAGAATCACGCTGATAACCGGTATGATCATGTAATCTACTGATAATCATTACTCATTAGTTCAATTTCACATCTAATCCCTCCAAACTGCTAATTGACTCTAACAGCCGAAGGTCACCAGAACAGAGCCGACGAGCTTCGCCGGATTTTCTGAAGAAGACGATCTGTTCGGTATTTTCTTTCCCCAAACTCTTCGATTCAATACTTTCCAATTGTTCATCTTGTTCATTAACCGAATTAATCAAGTATCAGTTGCTTTGACCGATGTCTGTGTTTTGAACGAAGAAGACGAGTTCAGATATGATATAAGATTAATTAAAAACAGTTTTATGAATGGGTTAGACACACAGTCCAGTGGTGGACTGTGTGCAAACAATATGCATAACGTCCCGAGTTCGATTCTTGACACACGCACCTTCACCGAAATAAAATGCCTTTTTTAGAGACTGAACCGGGTTAATTCAGTAATATTTTAAGTATAATAAAAACTAGAATATTTACCAAGTTAGACACACAGTCCAGCGGTTGACTGTGTGCCAAACTAAACCACAGGTCCCGGGTTCGAGACCTGGGGAGTGCACCGAGTCGCTACATTAAAATCTTTTTTAAAATAAATGATTTTCGGATTTATTTAATTAGTATATAAATATAATTAAAAACAGAATTATTTCAGGTTAGACACGTAGCTCAGTTGGTAGAGCTGCGTGCACGCGAACGGGAGGTCTCGGGTTCGAGCCTCACCCGGCGCATACACTTACACAATAAAACCGGTCAACAAGTCAACGGTCAACGGCCAAAAAGTCAACATTTATTTATTATTTTTATTTATTTATTTTATTTAAAAATCAATTAAAAATACTTAAAAATAACATTTTTAAGGTTAGAAAATAGCCTAAAACTCACAAAAATATATCCAAAAATCCTATTGAAGTTGTTAATAAAATCCATTTATTTACCTTACTTTTTCATTATTAATTAGGTTAGTTATTCCTCGTCGATCAATCCTCTAAACTCGTGCGCATTCATCATCATTCACCGAACGCACCCACTGTGAGTGAATCTCTACAAATTCCCCGTTTAAATCACGTTTTTGGGGTGTATCATGTGTCTTACTATTTATTATATTTAAATCATTGTGCATATATCATATCATGAATAAATATGTATCCAGCCTGTGTAAACGGTTTGTGTTATTATTGTATAGATTTAATTTATTGTTTTTAGTACATGCAACTTCATAGGCCGCCGCTCCCCATTACATTATGAGCATTGAGCATGTTCCCCATTACATTATGAGCGTGAACCTGGCGTGCCAACATACGATCGGCTCCGTTTGATTGAGCCTTGATCGCACATACATTTTTCATTTTCAGTACATGCAATACGATCGGCTCTGTTTGATTGAGCCTTGATCGCACAGACATTTTTCATTTTCAGTACATGCAATACGATCGGCTCCGTTTGATTAAGCCTTGATCGCACAGTTTCATTTACGTTATATATTTATGCAAGTTGATATGTTATTGTATGCTGTTGGTTTGTTAATGTATGTTATTGTTTGTTGTTGTTTGATATCGTATGCTAATTGTTGTTATGGTATGTTTCTTTACGTTTGTTCATATATGAATATTGCACAATTTTTCCATATTAAATACAACCAGAAATAAATAATAAATGTTTTCTAACAAGGTTCACTCGCCAACTTTTTGTTGATCCAAAAACCATTTTTACATATGATACAGGTGAACAGGATGAAGCAAGGAAAACATAGGAAATTGCCTTAGAAGAAAAATAATGAAGTTTAGAAGGATGAATAGAACATGTTGTATTTGTTTGATATGATTGTATGATCTCTTTTAAATTGAAATAATAAATATGAAACCTTGTAATAAATGTCATGAGCTTTGATGAAAACCCAATCATGCCCCGGTCACCTTTTCCGCTGCGGATCGGGGTGTGACAGATAGGTATCAGAGCTTTTGACTATAGGGATATAGGATAGGTTATTAGACCCTTAGAGCCTATACTATAGTTGACTAGATTTTAATTGTTTATGTGGTTACATGCAAACTTATGATATTTATTTGTTTCATATTTATTACATACACAAATGCATGCAAACATTTCCAATATTACATTTTGTGATACATAGTGAATTATACTTGCAGTCAAACATACATACTTACATACATATTCATCATACATGTTACAATATTCACATATTCAAATCATATTCATACTTCCGTTATTCAAGATTTTGTCGCATTTTTCATTTTTCAAATCTCATCAAAGTGAGTTCTGTGACGGGCATGTAGTAACTGTAAGGGTACAAGTACCGGTAGTCGGAACGTCCTGTCTAGGTTGGCATTCGTATAAATCCAATATAACAGACCAGTTTGCCTACCTGGGGACTAACGATGAGAGTACGAAGGACCTATTAGGCCAAAGCATGCCACACCAAACGTCGTTCGAACTAACCCCACTTTGAGGTGTCACCATGTCCACACCTGGACACATTCCGAATATCATACGTTACATATTTCTCGATTTTCTCCGGGTTTTAGTGTACGTAACCAGGCAAACACATGCGAACCATATGAAAAACCCGGTAATCATGGGGGCCCACGTGATTAGGGAGGTGAAGTATGGCGGCATGCAAGGCCCAATTACGAGCAAAGCCCAAGACATCCTATGGGTGTAGTAGATTTATTTTGCTATGTTTATTTTATGAATGTTCATTCCTAAATACGACACATGATCCCAAAAGCATCCAACTCATACTCTTGATATGTATTTCTTGTAGATGTCTTCTAGCCTCGCTCGTAGGAAGATGAAATCAAGCAAAGCCCGCGAGCGCATGGCTGCCCTAATCGCTCAACAAATGGCTGCCGTAATACCCAACATTATAGTCCAAGTCCAACAAGCCCTTACCGCTAATCCCGTCAATCATGAAGTTCAAAATGTTGTTAACCCTCCCCCAAATACCACTAAATGCACTTACAAGCATTTCAAATCCTGCGACCCTACAAAATACGAAGGGACTAAAGGTGTCACCGCTCTTCTCTATTGGTTTGAAGAAATGGAAAACATTTTTCTAACTTGCGATTGCCCCGATGATCGCAAAGTGCGATATGCTACTGGTCGTTTATTTGGAATAGCACTTACTTGGTGGAATACAGAGAAGGCCAAACGAGGTGTTGAAGATGCTATGACTTTGACTTGGGAAGAGTTGAAAGAAATCATGATAAGACGGTTTTGCCCAAGGAGCGAAATCAAGAAATTAGAGGATGAGTTCTATTCGTTGAAACAAAAGGAAGGCGACCACACCACGTACAACAAGAGATTCCTCGAGTTGAATCAAATGGTTCCCAACTTGTTCACTCCCCACTACCGTTTGATTGAGCACTACATTCAAGGTCTTCCTTCAAAGATTCAAGACTCTGTAATAAGTGCCACACCTGCAACCTTGGGCAGCAATGGAGTTAGCTACAGAGCTCACCGAGAACCGAATCCGGAATAAAGACTTCAAGGAGGAGAAGAAGAAGGATAAAGCATCGACTGAAACCTCCAACTACACCCAAACCGAATCCCCTTCTCAACCCATTTCTAAGAGAAAATGAGACGAGCAACTTTTCGCTGTCACCCAACGCAACCAACCAGCCTTACAAGCCGTACCCCTCCAAGCTATCCCAATCACTCAAGTAGCACCCAACTCAACCTACCCAAATAAGAAACCTTACCTTGGACCTCACCCTCGATGTAACACCTGTTTTTATCACCATTCATCTACCGTACTTTGTCGACTATGTGCGAATTGTGGACGCTATGGTCATTTGAGCAAAGTTTGCCGCACCTCTTAAAACCAAACCTCACCCCCTACTCAAAACATGATCCAAACATATCAACAACCTCAATACCCCATGTTCCCTTATGTTCGAGCTTGTTTCAATTGTGGCGACCCTACCCACTTTAGAAACACGTGCCCTCAATTGGTTAACATCATAAACGCCCAAGCTCAAGCAAACTTAGTTAACCAAGCAAATCAAGAAAACCCAATCACTAGGCCACCAGCAAGAGGAAGAGTTTTCAACATCAACGCCAATCCGGTTGAAGATAATGACGGCCCAAACGAAAACACTCAACTAGTCCCCTTCACCAACAATCAAGATTCAACTCCCACTGCTTAGTTTTATGTTTTCTTTATGTTACCTCAATTATCACGTGCCTCAATTTTAAATTGGAAGTTTCTCCAAGGATCTTAATGCGAATTATTATTTCAGTTTTGTTTTATACTCATTGATTCAACATTCTTACCATCATACATCTCAACGTATTTCAATCTCATTATTTAAAGAAGTTGGGCTATGTCTTACTTCTACATAGACTAACCTCTCCATCACAACAAACGAGAGAGGGACGGTCATCATTCAAACATGTATACTATCAGGATTATGAGTCAGGCATTGTTTGTTGTGTTTATTTATGTTTTAGAGTCACATAGGACTAATCATAGCTTACTGATAAAACTAATGAGAAAGTATTCTTGTCAAAGGATCAGAGGCTTATCAGGCGGTTATGAGAAGTTCCATGTAGGAATTAGTAATGTTTTGGTTGAAATTTGTTTTACACTCACTGATTTAACATTCATATCAACTCATCATTTAAAGAAATTGGATTGTGTTCCATTTTCTACATAGACTAACCTCTCCATCATAACAAACGAGAGAGGTATTGTCATCATTCAAGGACTCAAGCTTTGGTTGTTGTGTTTGTGTATGTTTTAGAGTCACATAGGACTAATCATAACTTACCGATAAAACCAATGAAAATTTGACAAGAATATGGTGGATACGCCGCTGGTACTTCCTATATATAAGTATTCTTGTCAAAGGATCAGAGGCATTATCAGGCGGTTATGAGAAGTTCCATGAAGGATTTGGTATTGTCTTGATTGAAGTTTGTGTTATACTCACTGATGTAGCATTCATATAATCTCATCCTTTAAAGGAATTGGATTGTGTCATCAATCAAACATATATGCTATCAGAATTAGGACTTAGATATTGGTTGTTGTGTTTATTTATGTTCTAGAGTCACATCATAGAACCAATCATAACTTACTGATAAAACCAATGAAAATTTGACAAGAATATGGTGGATACGCCGCTGGTACTTCCTATATATAAGTATTCTTGCCAGAGGATCAGAGGCATTGTTAGGCGGTTATGAGAAGTTCCATGTAGGTTTAGTATTAGAAGTTTATTTTAGGATATAATCTAATCTTTCAAACGTACCCAAACTCATATGCATAACATCATACTTAGTCAATCAACTCTGTGTATCCATGTTCCGTATTCCTACACTTTAGGCAACAAAAAGCGATTCCTGTAGCAGGGTATTCAGCCCTTACAAGGAACGTTACCGCCTCAAACAAAATTTAAACTCTTACTCCTTCTAAGTATGTAATTGTCAAGTTAAAACACCATCCTTTTTAGACAAATATGCCACTAAGTAGGGGATACTGTAACATCTGCCAAAAACCGGATTTACCAAACCCGCTTCGTTTATTAACCGAACAACCAGTTAAAAATTTCGTTGCGTATTTAATGCCCAAATTAATTTTTAACGATACATAACTAATAAGTATATTAGAATATAAAATTTATTTTCAAAAATGTATTAAAAATAGTGAGTTAAAAATAACATGCTGAAGCCGGGATTCGAACCCGGGTCAGCCAAGTCAACCGGGTCAAAACAGCCTTAACTCTCACGCGCTCAACCACTCCGCCACTTGTGTTGTTTGTTAACATAGTGAAACAATTAATACATAAATCAATCTGGAAATCAAAACCCAGTTACTCAAACGCGCCCAAATCCGTTCACGTCGGAAATCCCGACAATTTCGTCAAATTTGGCCGTTCCTTTTTAGTCATAACGTATGCATTAACACTAAGATCGGTTATAACCGAAGGAATCCATCAATTTCATTCATTTCAATTCAAAACCGAAAAATACAACTCAAATCCGGGAGTTATACTTTCTTCATTCAGTGAGCTCGCGAATTCTATCAAACACACTCATCATTTCGCTCAGAAAACTTCGCCGGAAGTCACCGGAATTCTCTGAAAAATTACCGGAAAGTTTCGCCGGAAAACCGAATTCAATCAATCCTTTCTTTTTACCCAAAAATAAGATCATAGGACTCATACTGACATCAGTCCCACTCACCTTAAACCTGTGAAGAATCTTTGTCGCAAGAAAATTCACTCGCCGGAATTCTCTGCAAGTCGCCGGAAAACCGGGACTTTCATCTACACGGTAATTACCTCAATGTTTCTGTTTCATTCCATTATAAGACGAATTCTAACACCATTTCATCGCTCAGAATCAACCACATACGACATTGCCGGATTTTTCTGTTTTCGCCGGAAAATTTCTGAAAGTTTCAGAATCACGCTGATAACAGCGGTTATCATGTAATATACTGATAATCATTACTCATTAGTTCAATTTCACATCTAATCCCTCCAAACTGCTAGTTGACTCTAACAGCCGAAGGTCACCAGAACAGAGCCGACGAGCTTCGCCGGATTTTCTGAAGAAGATGATCTGTTCGGTATTTTCTTTCCCCAAACTCTTCGATTCAATACTTTTCAATTGGTCATCTTGTTCATTAACCGAGTTCATCAAGTATCAGTTGCTTTGACCGATGTCTGTGTTTTGAACGAAGAAGACGAGTTCAGATATGATATAAGATTAATTAAAAACAGTTTTATGAATGGGTTAGACACACAGTCCAGTGGTGGACTGTGTGCAAACAATATGCATAACGTCCCGAGTTCGATTCTTGACACACGCACCTTCACCGAAATAAAATGCCTTTTTTTAGAGACTGAACCGGGTTAATTCAGTAATATGTTAAGTATAATAAAAACTAGAATATTTACCAAGTTAGACACACAGTCCAGCGGTGGACTGTGTGCCAAACTAAACCACAGGTCCCGGGTTCGAGACCTGTGGAGTGCACCGAGTCGCTACATTAAAATCTTTTTAAAATAAATGATTTTCGGATTAATTTAATTAGTATATAAATATAATTAAAAACAGAATTATTTCAGGTTAGACACGTAGCTCAGTTGGTAGAGCTGCGTGCACGCGAACGGGAGGTCTCGGGTTCGAGCCTCACCCGGCGCATACACTTACACAATAAAACCGGTCAACAAGTCAACGGGCAAAAGTCAACATTTTTTATTATTTTTATTTATTTATTTTATATAAATTAAAAGTACTTAAAAATAACATTTTTAAGGTTAGAAAGTAGCCTAAAACTCACAAAAATATATCCAAAAATCCTATTAAAGTTGTTAATAAAATCCATTTATTTACCTTACTTTTTCATTATTAATTAGGTTAGTTATTCCTCGTCGATCAATCTTCTAAACTCGTGCGCATTCATCATCATTCATCGAACGCACCCACTGTGAGTGAATCTCTACAAATTCCCCGTTTAAATCACGTTTTTGGGGTGTATCATGTGTCTTACTATTTATTATATTTAAATCATTGTGCATATATCATATCATGAATAAATATGTATCCAGCCTGTGTAAACGGTTTGTGTTATTATTGTATAGATTTAATTTATTGTTTTTAGTACATGCAACTTCATAGGCCGCCGCTCCCCATTACATTATGAGCATTGAGCATGTTCCCCATTACATTATGAGCGTGAACCTGGCGTGCCAACATACGATCGGCTCCGTTTGATTGAGCCTTGATCGCACATACATTTTTCATTTTCAGTACATGCAATACGATCGGCTCTGTTTGATTGAGCCTTGATCGCACAGACATTTTTCATTTTCAGTACATGCAATACGATCGGCTCCGTTTGATTAAGCCTTGATCGCACAGTTTCATTTATGTTATATATTTATGCAAGTTGATATGTTATTGTATGCTGTTGGTTTGTTAATGTATGTTATTTTTTGTTGTTGTTTGATATCGTATGCTAATTGTTGTTATGGTATGTTTATTTACGTTTGTTCATATATGAATATTGCACAATTTTTCCATATTAAATACAACCAGAAATAAATAATAAATGTTTTCTAACAAGGTTCACTCGCCAACTTTTTGTTGATCCAAAAACCATTTTTACATATGATACAGGTGAACAGGATGAAGCAAGGAAAACATAGGAAATTGCCTTAGAAGAAAAATAATGAAGTTTAGAAGGATGAATAGAACATGTTGTATTTGTTTGATATGATTGTATGATCTCTTTTAAATTGAAATAATAAATATGAAACCTTGTAATAAATGTCATGAGCTTTGATGAAAACCCAATCATGCCCCGGTCACCTTTTCCGTTGCGGGTCGGGGTGTGACAAGCACAACTTTTCACCTGCAGACCGATGGTCAAAGCGAGCGAACCATTCAAACGTTGGAAGACATGATTCGGGCCTGTGTGATGGATTTAGGCGGAAACTGGGATACTCATTTACCGTTGGTAGAGTTTTCCTACAATAACAGTTATCACACCAGTATCAAGGCCGCGCCATTTGAAGCACTATAAGGACGAAAGTGCCGATCGTTGTTATGTTGGGCGGAATTCGGTGACAGATAACTCATTGGTCCCGAATTAGTACAAGAGACCACATACAAGATATTTAATATCCGCGAGCGTATCAAAGCAGCCCGAGATAGACAAAAGAGCTACGCAGACCAGAGACGCAAACCATTATCCTTCAAGGTCGGAGACAAAGTATTGTTAAAGGTCTCACCTTGGAAAGGCGTAGCTAGATTCAGGAAGTGCGGAAAGCTCAACCCGAGATATATTGGACCTTTCGAAATTCTGGAAAAGATTGGTACAGTGGCTTACAAGTTAAAACTGCTAGAGGAACTAATAATGTACACGACAAATTTCGTGTGTCTAATCTGAAGAAAAGTCCAACTAATGACATAGTTATCATTCCAGCGGATGAGATTCATATTGATGACAAATTACAATTTACCAAAGAACCAATTGAAGTCATGGATTGAAACTCCAAAAGACGAGAAGAAGCAAAATCAAGCTGGTGAAGGTTCACTGGAATTCGCATCACGGTCCCAAGTACATGTGGGAGCGTGAAGATCAGATCAAGTCAAAATACCCCCACCTGTTCAAGAAGAATCCTTTGGAGGATGCCTCAAACTAAATTTCAGGACAAAATTCTTTTTAACAGGGGGAGTATGTGACAAATGGCAAATAACCGGTAATTCCGTACAATTTAATCACTAATTTTATTCGATAATCTCATGCATATTATCGTAGTTTAATTTCATACCTGAGTCGTACGTCGTATAATAAATATTAGGGCAAGTAAATCTGATCATAACATATACTAGAATTCGTTACAACGCAGAACAAACCAAAACAATGCCCTAAAAGTGTTGGTAAAAAGTGATGGGCGCACTAATCGCGGTGACACTAACTGTGTCGATAAATCCGCTAAAACGAATCAGAACAATGAATAACGGCATGTTAATGCCATACCTGAATCCATATATAAATGAAAACACTTATTTGAGATCAACCATTACAATAATACATAACTTTCTGGTACAACGCCTAAATTGCAAAATTGTCCGTTTCGACCAAAAAGACGACAAATGTTAGTTTGTCCGCAGCACTTATTCGGTGGATTCCGGATGTAAGAATATTAATAAAACAATGTTAATCACCCTAAGACAATGTGAGAATAGCAAGAATGCACAAAAGACACCGTTCCCGGTCATTCGGCAAATAGTGCACAATTCGACCGGAAAGCGACGGTTGTCGAAAGGACGAACGCTTTAGTGGCCGATAGCCTCATTCATGCACCTAGTGACTAGTTAAGTCTCATTTGGAACTCAGAATCCATTCAACTAACATGAGGACACGGAAACACAACTTTCGGAAAAGTTCGACGATGGAATATAAAAATGCTAATATCGAGCGAATAGTTGAACGAAGGGCATCTTGGCCATCCTAACTCATCGTATAATCGTCTAGCGAAATAGTTATGCTTATTTTTAGGTCGAAAATGCACTTAGTAGACACCATAACAATTGTGGTGGTCGAAAACCAAAGCTTCCGGTGCTAAATAAATAAGTTCGTTTATTAGCGATTATTGCATCGATGAGCGATCTAACGACATTTCCGTCATCCAAAAACTTATGTTGGAGGATCAAGTGGATTAATTACCATGTATTAGCACCCTAAACACTAATTATGTGCCGAAGATGCAAGATTAAAACCCTAATCACAACACTTAGTCTAATGGCCAAAATATCTTCTAATAAACATGTGTTATAAAAAAAATCTTACACTTTACCCCCCCCCCCTCATTTTGACTGTTTCAAGTGGGTCCCACACCCACTTGATTTTGTTGAAAAATGAAGATTTAAGGCATAGTGTTTTGATGTGATGAAGATTGAAAGATGGCATGTTATAAATTAAAGATCACTTCATGATCTTCATCATTTTCTCACAAAAAAGTTGCAACCATCTTCCTCCTTTCCCCCCTAAAACTCACGGCTACACCACCACCCATATAACAACCACTTAGCCACCATAAACCACCACTTTACACCCACTTTAAAACCTTATCAAAGCCATTCAAGGAGCTAGAAAGGGTGGAGGATTAATGGAAGCATTTTGGAGCTTCATTTTCTTCCTAGAACATCATCTAACTTGTGCACAAATTGTAAGACAAATTCTTTCATAATCTAGCTTATTTTTATGTCTATATTAGTGATATACAAGTTGATCATCTTGAAAATGAAGAAAATATAAACAAAACCCCTAACTCACACCATAATAATAACACTAAATATTGTTTATTTTGTGTTGATTATGTGTTTATATGGTAGTTAGTTAGCATGTTGATGTTGTTATGTTTATGTAAAGTATTAAAGTTGGATGATCTTGTATGAATAAGAGTAAAAATGAGAATTTAAACATGATAATGTTTAAATCTAAACAAGATCATCAACTACATCATCCATGAAGATTACTACAACCTAAAAATAATTTTCTACACATGAATGATTTTAAAAGAAATAAGCATTATTATTTAAGTTATAACCATCTTAAAAAGTATAGAAATCAAGAGATTGAAAGAAATGAACTTGATCTAAATGATATGACAAAGTGGTGATTTAAAAGTTCTAATAAATATTGAAAAGCACCATCATGTTTTAATAGAATTTTTAACACTAAAAAGCCATGGATGATGATGCGTTAATGTTCCAAATAAATAATAGGAAGATTTGTGATGGATTGTTGATCTTGATTATGAGCTTAAACGGTTTTAAATACGTTTTTGAAATGTGGAAAACGCCATATTTAGGGGAAACTATGTCGAAATTTTCTATAAATCTAATCGCGATTAAGACATGATTAATGCGGTGATTAGCGGGACTAAACGCGATTAGAACTTAAATCATCATTAACTAAGTTCTAATGACAAGGGTTAAACCCTAAATACCCAAGTATTTAACAAGTACATATATATACTTTCACAAGTAAAAATACGTAACTTTTATAAATATACTTGGGAAATAAAATATGTATACATATTTTGTCATCAAGAATTTTCTATAAATACATATGTGTATTGTATGTGTATGTATTTAGAAGCTTAGGGTAATCACAATAAAAATACCCAATCATATACAAAAATACAAACACTTGAAAATAATACCAAGTGTTGGTGACATGAACAAATATATTCTTACAAAGCGTCCAAACAAAAATCGGACAAATGAAGCAATACGGACAATGGGCAAACATTCACGAATACATCGGCGCGCCGACGACCAACGGGTGAATCGCCGACACGAGAGTCATTATGACGACGGGCTATCGTCGACAAGAAAAAGCATAATAAATGACGCTGAGACGCGTCTAAAATACATATGTAGACATTTAACACATATATATATATATATAAATATATATATATACATATACTTATATATATACGTACGTATATATATACGTATATATACGTACGTATATATATACGTATATGTATACGTACGTATATATACGTATATATATACGTACATATACATATACGTATATGTATACGTACATATACATATACGTATATGTATATATACGTATATATATACGTATATGTATAGACATATACGTATATGTATAGATATATATGTGTGTGTGTGTGTGTGTTATCGAAACCAAAAGTCCAGAAAGTTAAAAATGAATAAGTGTAAACTTATAAAAATGGGCTCTTGTAAATAAATATGGGCTAGGACTAATTTATAAAAGCATGGGCTAGGCCCAATTCGATAATATATATGGACAAAGCCCAAAAAAAGATATAAATAAGGTGCTAGGCCCAAAGACATAAATAATATGGGCAAGCCCAAAGACATAAATTACATGGGCTAGGCCCAATGACATAAAAACATGGGCAAGGCCCAATGACAAGATACACATGATCAAATAATGATAACAGTATATATATATATATATATGTATGTATTAGAAAAATATATAACAATATTAATCGAACAAGCGAACTACCAACACTACAATAACACTAAAAGTTGTTCTATCATAACAAGAATTCAAGATGAACAACGAGTACAAGGTCTATTAAGGCCTAGGTGTCTAATAAACATAATACACATGTAGGTTACACGCGTGTACGGACACCAATCGTTACTAGTACGACTTACGTAAAGCAAAATTGTGAGTTCATGTCCCTCCTTTCAATTATTTCAAAGTTTTGTTTTAATAACTATCGAGGGGAAATACATGTCATAACAAACGATATGTTAGTTATGGGATTAGTTAATAACAAGATCAATGTGCGTAAGTAGGATGATGACAAGAGTAACCATTAATCACTTAGTGACCAAGGTGCAAAAGGTATAGATCTATAGAGTTTGAGGCACGCTCCTGGTGTGTTAACAGGTTAGGAGTGCTTTTGTGATCCCAGATGATGTCAAGAGTTGTCTCGGGTTGGTTACTTACTTATGGTTCATATGTCAGAGCGCTTGCTACACACTGATGGATCATTAAAACTCCATGAATGCTAATAACATACTCGGATTTCATTACTGGATTTCAAGAATGACATTTTTATACGAAAACAATAACTACATGAACTCGCCAACTTTATGTTGACTTTTTTAAAATCACATGTATTTCAGGACGCAAGGCATAAGCTGGTGATATGATTCGGGTATGGGAAAAAGTCAAGACAATGATGTACCATCTTTTGGAGGATTTGCCTTTTATATCCCAACTTCGTCTTGGTATATAAGAGTCAAAACCTCATCTTGCAATTATAATGAAAACAATGTCTTATTTTGGAAATGATGTATTTCGAAATCGTGTTTTATGTTGAAACAGATAACAATATGATATCACTTTTCGATGGTTGTAATTATGGAACAAAACTTATTAATGGCATGGCATCATTGTTAAATTATATTGTTTACTAGGTTGGATACAATGATTACCTAATAGTCACACACTTGCGCTTCCGCTACGACTAGGGTGTGACAATATATGGTTCACATTTGGTTCGACTACGGGTTCTTGTTTTGTGTTGCCTAGACCCGCTTTAGAATCGTTTGTGCCAACCTGTGATTGTGAAATCACCATTGGTCTATGAATTTGTTCTTGAGTAGACGATTGTTGTTGTTGATATAACAACACAATTTCCTCATAAGTAGGTTCATTCGGCAGTCCAAAGGAATCCCACAAACTCTCATAGTTAAACAACCAAGGATCACTAGGTTTCTATGTTGGTGACGTGTATCTCTGGCAATCAACATGTTGAGCAAGATTAACCCACTTTATGCTAGGAAGATAGACTCTTCTCAAAGGACTAACATATCCCACCAAAAATCCCTCTAGAAACTTAGCACTGAATTTACCATCTGTGTCAGTAATTGTGCACAGAGATCCAAACGGTTCTAAAAACTCCAAATTCTATTTTCGTTGATTAAGTAGCTCAAAACATGTCTTCTTGTGAGCCTTGACTGTTAATACTTGATTAAGCGTGTAACAAGGAAACGCAACCGCTTCACTCCAAAAGCTGACGGGCAATTTAGAATCTACGAGCATTGTGCGTGTTGTTTCAAAAAGAGTTTGGTACTTTCGTTTAGCTACTCCATTCTGTTGCGGAGTATAGGCACACTGAATTTATGAAGTATTCCTTTGTCGTTGCAAAAATCCATCATTCTGTTGTTCCTTAATTCAGTACCACTGTCACTACGAATCCTTCTTATCGGTAGATTATACAAATTCTCCAACTTTCTGAAAAGAATTATCAAACATTCAAACGTCTCATCTTTTCTTTCAAGAAATATAACTGTTAGGTCCTAGAAGTGTGAGACTGAAGCATCAAATATACGCAACGGTTTATGGTAGTTAACTGGGATTAACTAGGTTAGTTTGTATAAGGTTTGGACCTTTATAGGTTATTTGCGCATGCCATAGGCCATGTGGGCCAGGCAGGCCCATAGGCAAGCCCATGAGGGGCATGCTCTTACCCTAGGTATAAGCAAAGCTTATTCATTTCAAGGGAACAAGACCCTTTTGTGATTTCTCTAAAGAGAGCCTCCATCTTGTACCAGACGGTTTTGCTTGTTCAAGTAATAGAATCGTGTGTAAGGTGTTAAAGTTGATTGGTATTGTTCTTCATCATTTCAGTTTTCTTGAATATCATCAAATTTGGATTCTGCCCATCCTTGGTGTTCGTGTGATATCGTTGTTAGATCCGATTATCGGGACTTACAATTGGTATCAGAGCCTATTGAACCTATTTTACAGGCTCAGATCTGATATCACACTGATTTTGTTCAGTTTCTGCTGAAAAACAAGCATTCCAGATAAAAAAACAAGCATTTCGGATCAACATTCAAGTATTTCAGATAAATTCTTTGAATTTTGGATAGATTTCGGAATGATTTCGGATTAATCTAATCAATTTCGGATTCGAAATTGTTGAAGATCCCGAAGAACACGAAGAAGATCATCCATCTCGGATTGATTCCGGACAACTATTCATCGGAATTTCGGAATACTATTGGTTTCGGATAAGGTTTCTCATTCCGGATCAGACTCTCATTCTGGATCAGACTCTCATTCTGGATCATCTCTCATCTCGAATTGCATCTCGGATTTGAGAAGCATCTCGGATTGACACATTGCATCTTAGATACCATCTCGGATCACTGTTTTGAATTACCATCTCGGATCACTGTTCCGAATTACATCTCGGGTCACTGTTTCGAGATTCCATCATGGATTGTTAATCTGAGTTACTGTTTCGAATTCGGTACTGTTCCGAATTGTACCCACAAAGGTGGAAAGTTAACCAGCTGACATAAGCGGAGTTAAACGTTTTCACACACAGAACTTGATCCATAGACAATCTGGACAAACCGGTTGCACGGTCAGACTCGTGTGATTTTAGGACAAAAAAACAGTTTTCGGACATTATACATCATTGGATTCGTATCGTCGAGACAAGTCTAACGCTACATTTTGGTAAAAACAGTTTTCGAACATTTTTTATCATGTTTACCAGTACGGTTTCGATTATCCGAAGATGTTTACATCCCAAGCTCAGCACTCGAACATAGTTTTCAGAATAGCACAAAATCAAAACCCGAACCTGCGGGATGAAGTGAAGGAAAAGCTGAATGAGTTTATCGAAAACTACAATGTTGATCTAGTTACTGACTATGTTATGCGTTTGCTTGAACGTGGGAGGTGAAAAGAGGAAGTAAGAGATTAGTTTAATAGCGTCTTGGGAGATGACAAAGACTCCTTTGTATCTTGGTTGTGAGATCGTCTACAATCAAACCAAGATCTCCAATATCTATACGCTAAATCAACAGCGTCTAATCCTGAAAAAGTGTCCGAACGAAAACCTCAAGCCCAGCAAGCAACAATCAACAGCCCAGCACCCCAAACTCTACCTCAAGCCTAAACTCACGCTGACAAACCAAGCTCGCACATTGACATAGTCAACTACCTTTTGTGCACTGAACCTTGCAGGAATAGGGTTGCTCAACTTAGGGCACTTAATTCCAAAATGGCTGATGAGTACAGCAATGCAATGGCTTAGTGCATCAGCCTTCGAGAAAGTAACAAGTTACTCACAGAAAGGGTTGAAGCACAAAAGAAAGACATAGCTTAGCTCCACCTAGACGTAAATCAACAGAAATGTTGGGTTCATGATTACAAAACCAGATTAGATTCAAAAACCATGGAATGCGACTTGGTAAGAGTTGAGCTGGGACTTCTTACAGGAAAATATCAACAAAACGAAGCTAATATAAAGAAGTTTGATACATCCAGCAAGCTTGTTCAAGACATGTGTAATGTGTAGCTGGCATATAAGTAGAACAAAGGCAAGGGTTTGGGATTCAATCAGGTTGCCCCACCGTATAATCACAACTACACAACAATGCCTGAAACCAACAAAGATATTGAGAAAGCACAACATATGTTGTACGGCAAACCCAGTGATTATTCGTCAGACACACGGGAACCATCTGGTTTCTATTGTCTCTTCTAATGAGTCAGCTGATGAAGAGAGAGCTGACGTGAACAAGGCTCCAAGTGCGCAAACTGAACAATTTAAACCTTCTGATTCTGATGAAAAAGTTCAGAGAAAGCTAAAAGAGAAGAAACAAGCAAATCGGAGACGAAGAAAGTAGAAGTCCAAATGTCAAGGACAGTCACGCTCTCCAAATCATCAGTGGGAAACAATAGCCCTCAAAAGGATAGTGTTGTGAAAAAGGCTTTTGTTAAGCCGGTCTTTAATGGCAAATGTGAAAAATATGCTTTTGACCGTGCTAGCAAAGCTTTTGGAAAGGTTGGAGAGATTTTTGAACAAGACTTGCAGTCTAAACAAAACAAGAAGAATCCAAAGAAATCTTCACAACAGAAGAAGGCCCTTGCAAACGACAAGTACAAACATCCAAATTCATCTTCTTCTGCAGGAAACGTGCAAGGAAGGCGAGCACAGAAGGGATCAGTTCATCCTTCAAGGCTTGCAAGAGCAAATCAAGCTGATCAGAATGCTTTACATGTGAAAAGACAAACGTGATTCAATTGCAGCATTCCTAGTCACATCGCTCGAAACTGCACACATAGTCCCCATGTTCCGTATCATGTTCAAAATCAGAAGGCTACACCTAAGGATAACAATCATTGGAAGCCGATGAAGTTATCATCACCTAAGGCAATGAAGAATATGAATCCCAAGGTTAAACCATCTGATGGGGATTGGAATGTTGCCAAAAACATACGCAAGGCTGTTTAGAAACAAAAATATGATTCTAAATTGACTAAACCTAGGACAGCCAAAGCTGCTCAACCAAAGGCAACAACCGCGTTTGTTAAAATGAAACAGATTTGGAAACCCAAATCCAAAGCAGCAGCAACATCACCAATCCTCGAAACAAAAGGGGACTTGTGTCTAAAAGAAATGTCTTATTTTGATGCTTCAGGGAAACCCAGGACCACGATGGCCTGGGTCCCACTGTCTTACTAATATTCTTATTTTTCAGGAATAACCAAGGAGGAGTTGTTGACAATCTCTGGAGTGTTGATAGCGGTTGTTCCAGGAACATATCGGATAACATCTCACTATTGCAAAAAGTTTAATTTTTTTTACGAGTGTGATGTTTCCTTTGGTGGAAATGAGGTACGAAAAGATCAGCGAAAAGGTACAAATTTAAATTTCATGCTTTAATTTTGAAATTAATTAGTCCTTCATCTAATGACGGAACGATTAAGCAAAAACAACAAAAATATTTTCCTATACGTTTTCTTTATTAGGTAAATTTGTGTATAAAGTATGATGCACAAATGTAGGGGGAAGAGGGCGATATATGTATATATGCAGTGATTGATAGGGAGAAAATCAGAAAATATAAAAACATTTGAAATACAGAAAATACAAAAACATTTGAAAAAATGAAAAAACCAAAAGGTCTTTTTGGATCAAATGGGAAATGAATGAATATTCGTGATAAAGGGTGTGACTGACACATGTAAGGTGTTGTAGCTGAAAAGACTAGGATCTAATGTGATATGCCAGTAGGCTTAACGCTCAAAGTGATTATAAGATACTTAGTGTTATAGACATAACGAACTATGTATCTTGTGGGTAACATACCATCGGCGTATGATTTCATGGTCTTAAATCCTACATTGATAGATAGCCAACGTCTGAAGTTTCGGGTCTTTATGCTGCTGAGTCATCCGGGGATATTTTGGCTGCCCTTCTGTTGCATCCAGATTATATGCAGACCTAGGCACAATCAGATTATATCCTTAAAAGAGCCAAATCAGAAGAGCCAAAACCTTAAAAGAAAGAAAATCTCATCATGAGAAAATCCCATAAATTCAAAATACCAACTAAGGTATTTTCCTAACCATCGTCAGATACTATTGGTCACTCTGCTGTACGAAAGTAGTGACCTATTCACCAATAGTCTGATGTTGTAAAAGGTAAAGGATGAACTCAGTATATTCACCAGCTATGATGAATCGTTGTGCTTACCTTGATCGGGGGGGTTTGTCATGGTATGGGATGCATGGGTATGATAGTATAATACTACCTTAAGCATATAATGAAGTTGAAAAATGAAAGTTGAGCGTTAAAGTTTAAGTGGACAAACATATTGGCAATCGCTTAGACCAGTCTAAATAAGTTTGCACTAGAAAGTGTTTCTTGGTCGGTCTGAAAACGATTTTGATCCCATTGCAATTGTATAGTTGTAACTACTTAGTTAGTTTCTTCGTTTATTTGCATTTTTGTGTATATTCTTGTCTTCTAAATTAAAAATAGAAAATTCAAAAATCCAAAATAGAGTGCTTTATTTGTTTTATTAAAAATTATTAATAGTTCTTGAAGATTAGACTAATCATTAAAAGATGAAAGAAATTTGAATCTTGTTTCGAGTACAAGTACTTGGATGTATCAAGTGTTCATGCGGTACTCTCCCTATTGCATAAGAATGTTTGCTTATAAATTTCTGAAAATTGTGCAGATCCTGATTTAGATCAAGAAATATGGGTTGCTGAAAATTGAGATGTTGTTAGTTGCCGGCAAAGCATGAAGCATCACAACAGCAAAGTGTACCTGATTCAGAAGAACCAAATGTCAGTCATCGTTTGATAGTGATAGTACATTTGAAGAAGTAACTGAGAACCTGCTTGCTTGAAAGAGAAAGATCAAAGAAGAAAAGAACCGCTGAGGTTCCTCCTCTCACATTCTTTTTGACAAAGATGTTTCAAGCAAAGCTGATCAAGATCCTGATATGAAGCTAACCACAAGAGCTGAAAAAAGAGACCCAGTGCTGAGAGTTCATTGAAGTGTGAAGTCCAAGAAGTTTAAGACTGACTTCCACAACACTTACAGCATAGCGCCAACCACAACCTCTATTGAAGACATTGCTGAAATTATGCTATCAAGACAATTTGATGCATCAATCTAGGGGGATATTGTTAGGTCCTAGAAGTGTGAGACTGAAGCATCAAATATACGCAACGGTTTATGGTAGTTAACTTGGATTAACTGGGTTAGTTTGTAATAGGTTTGGACCTTTATAGGTCATTTGGGCATGCCATAGGCCATGTGGGTCAGGCAAGCCCATAGGCCAGCCCATGAGGGTCATGCCTTTACCCTAGGTATATAAGAAAAGCTTATTCATTTCTAGGGGCATGCCCTTACCCTAGGTATATAAGGAAAGCTTATTCATTTCTAGGGAACAAGACTTTTGGGATTTCTCTAGAGAGAGCCTCCATCTTGTACCAGATAGTTTTGCTTGTTCAAGTAATAGAATTGTGTGCAAGGTGTTAAAGTTGATTCGTATTGTTCTTCATCATTATAGTTTTCTTGAATATCATCAAGTTTGGATTCCGCCCATCCTTGGTGTCCGTGTGATATCGTTGTAGATCCGATTATCAGGACTTACAAGAACCTATGAAAATCTTGAGTATAGTCAGTCAAACGAGGCAATATAGATCACTAGATATACTTTTGACATTAACTAGCCCAAACAGATCCATATGTAACCTCTCCAGTGGCAGCTTGATAGAGTTCATGAGTTTTCTTGGATGAGATTTCTTATGCTGCTTGCCCTTTTTACAGCTGATACAATCATTACTCAAGTGGAAAGCCTTAAGATTCACACTTTCCACTAGATTGTTGTGCACCAGATACTTCATCTTTCGTAAATGGATATGCCCTATCTTTTGGTGCCATAAAATCGATTCCTTTTCTGTAGCCTTTGATACAAAACATTGTGATGCTTTCGTAGTAGTGGATGCAACGCTCATGTCAAGGACATAGAGATCATTTTCTCATGGAGCGCGCATGAGGATCCACTCCTCAGGAATTTTGAATCCTGGCTTAAGAATGAGGCACTATTTATCCGTAAAGTGAGTTGTGAACTTCTTATCGCAAATCTGTGAGATACTTAGCAAGTTATTCGCTAACTCGGCTATTTAGCTTACTTTGTTGAAAGAAACCACATCGTTTGTTAGTATTCCCTCACCGACTATCCTTCCACCTTGAGTACCCGCAAACCCTACATAGCGTCCTCTGATTAACAAGGCCAACATCCCTATCATGTGTCATGAAGCTCCGCTGTCCATTGTCCACTTACAAATTATTAACCTCGGGAGCCCCTACACATGTAATTAAGAAATTATTTAAATAGTGATACCAAAGCCTTCTCAGTCATGGGTGGGTTTGGGATATCAAACTTTGGTACACTAACACTCTTAACTTTGATTTCAACAACTTGTTCAACCTTTGACTCGTTATAACAAATGTTTCACTTCCTCAGAATATGGTTTTATTTTGATCACCCAACTTTGTTGTTTAGAAATTGTTTTCTAGTATAAAATGTTGAATCTTTTTTATCTTTCTTGATCGATGATTCACCAGTTTCTTTGTTTAAAACATTAGGAGTTACTTGTTTCTCATTTTTGTTAGATTAAGTTTTTCGGTTGTGTTGGAACAAACTTTGGGGATTTGTTTTTTACATCTTCTGATGATTTCTTAGCATGGTAAACAGGTTTAGAATTGTTTTGGGACATTGTCTTGCGATATGTCCGACTTCATACATTTGAAGCATGTTCGACTGTCGTGGCCAACCGTGGATTTCTGAACCTGTTCACGATGTTTCTTTTCAGCATAGAACTTGTCGTTTGGCTGTTCCTTTGATAAATTATCTTTTTCGAGTTTACATTCTTTTGAAAAATTGGTTTTCGAAACTTATCATTCTATTTCTTTACATGCCCCAACCTTTTCCTTTTGTTCTCAGGATAATTTTTACCTTTGTGGTTGTTATTATAAGAACATTTGGGTTTAGATTAGTAAGATGCATTCAGATTTTCAAGCTCTAAAAGACCCACTTCAATCATTTTAAACACTTGTTCGACTTTTACAAGATTCACATTCTGAATCGGAAATTCTTGATCAGAATATAGTTTGTCAGATCATTTCATTTTGTATGCTACAAAATTAGGATCATCATCCGAACTAGATTTTGATTTTCCAAGAAAGTTCTTATGAAAACTTTCTTCATTTTCAGAATTTGAACTTGAATTGGTTTTCTCCAAGTTCGACTCAGCACTCTCGTGTCCTGTGTTGTCACTTTCACTTTCTAAAACCTTTTCAACCACATTTTTCACCACATCAGGTTCACAGTCATTTTCTGATTTAGTGTATGTTACATCGATGTTCTCAGACAGCTTGTTGTTCTTTTCAGTTTTTTGTTTTAAATTGAGCTCCTTTTCCACCCTAGATGTTGCATTCTCAGACAGCTTGTTGTTCTTTAGTTTCTTTATAATCACTTCACAAATTATCAGTGAGCTTTTTCAGTTCTTTATAATTTTATCTTTTTCAAAACACTCATTGCAAGGTTCTAGACACTTCTTGCAAGGTTTCTCAACTTCAACGATTTGAACTTTGACCACTTCCTTTGCCGACTTCTTGACACACTCTTCCACTGACTTTACTTTATCCTTCTGGACTTCCTCAGAGACTACATCTTTCAGATTAGCCATCATAGCTTTGTTGGCTATCTTAGTTATATTCTCAAAAGTCATCTCTTGGCTGGCATATATTAGCCCTAGAACTTCAGACTTTGGGTCTTCCTCAAAGTGTGCATTATAGCTTTGATTCAAAGTAACCTGCAAAAGTTGGAAAATTTTCAGGTGGAATTAAATGTCTAAAGGCATTGTGTAAAAGATATTCTTCCTCAGAAGATTGCTCGTGATAGTATTCTTCAATTATACCTTCATCAAAGATTGCTTCAGAACATTCTTCTTCAACTGGTTCGGCTTCATCTATTATCTCTGCTAATAGTGCGAGACTTTCTGATTTTGAGATATATTTGTTCCAGTTGAACCCCTCATCCTCTTGGGTGACAACTAGAGCTTTATCATTTGAACTTGATGAACCATTTTCAATCTGCACCATCCTTGAAGTTGTTTGAGGTTCCGATCGGTGATATATAGCCTTCTTATATTAATCATCTCCGAACGGATTCTGATTTCCATTCACTTCACGGTTTGGAAATTCCCTTTTGAATTGCCCCATTTTCCGGCATTTGAAATAAGTAACCTTCAACTTATCGAAACCAAGTTTTCCATCGAGTCCTCCCAAACTGCTTCTACCCGTGATCCTCCATAAATCGTTGAGCCCTTCGAAAAATTGACACCATGCACCACTTTATATCTATCAACTATAGTTCTTCTGGGTCAATCTGTTCATAGTCTTCTTTCATCATATTTGGGTTTCCGTTCTTTCTAGCCACCAGACTTTCATATGATTCTAGTACAGATGCAAGCAATGCCATGTGCTGCTTAGCAGTGTGTTCGTTGAATCTTGAGCGTTCTCTAGATTTACGACAATGTTGCATTGTAGAATTCGCTGGTTAGAATTGGCTTGAGTGCTTTGGCCGCTCTGAAAATTGTTTGAGCTTTGTGAAGATTGCGGTGTTTGAGGATAGTTAGGTTCGTATGATGGAAATGAATGAAAACCTCTAGATTGGTTTGAAGACGGACTTGAAGAATTTTAGCACTAAAAGCAGTCTGTATTTTTGGACTTTGTGTGTTGGCTAAATATGTGATCCTTTGGTTTTCACCATCTTCTACATCCCCGATTCATGGCCTTCCATCTTTTCTATAAATATTGAAAAATTGATAGTACTATATACTCGGCTGTACTTTAAAATAGTCATATAAGTAGACCACTCTCCTTCTGGCAGTGCATCAGCCATTTTGTCTACCAATTCTTCAATATCTTTCTGTATGCCCAACCTTTTCATCTCGAATACCAGATGAAAATTCTCTCGATCAACCGCTTCATGTTTTCACCTTTCAGAAGATTAAATATATCAAACTCTTTCTTTAACAATGCCTTTTTGCTCTTTATCATCTGATTACTCCCTTGGAATTTCACTCTCAAAGCATTCCAAAGTGATTGAGTGTCACCATCGTGTTTCAACAGAGTCAAGATATCTTCTTTAACAGCTTGTTGAAGGATATTCAACATTTTCTTTTCATTTACAAACTTATCCTTCTCTACTGCTGTACATTGCGTCAATGTCTTTTCTAGCCCATTTTCGCCTGTTGGTGTAACATATTTTTCTTCAATTGCGTACCAACAGTTCAGATAATCCGCTTGTACCTAATTTACATATCTTTTTCTCCAACCATGATAATCTTCGAAGCACATCATCGTAGGGGGTTTCCTCATAGTCCCCATCTAATTTTCAAGGTTTTTGTTTTGAGCTGTTGCCGTCGTTGAAGCTACCAACATTGCAAACACATTGAAGAATTCATTCTCCATTTTTTCGGAAATTTGCTAAAAATTTGCTTTGTGCGAAGTAATTGGTGCGAAGTGACCCTGGAACGAAGTTAAACACAAAAACGATTAAAATTCCAGTTCATGCAAAGTGAGAATACTAGTTTTTGGCTTTATCTTCGTGCGAAGTAAAAACCTAAAATTTTCAAGAGTTTCACAGTTCAACTTCGTGCAAAGTTAAATGTTTTTCAGAACTTCACAAAATTTATCTTCATGCGAAGATAGAATTATCTTCGTGCGTCGGTAAATTTATGTTCATGCGAAGTAAATGTTTAGATTTTCATGTTTTTTTGCCATTTTGATCATGAATTCGGTAGATTTTAGATCTAATTTTCTCAAGGGTTTGTTATTAGTCCATTTTAAACAGTCCTAGAAAAAGTCAGTCCATTTTGTCCATCCAAAGTCAGGGAAATCATTAAAAGAAAGAAAAATAAGTAGAAGAGAAGTAGAATCTCGATTAAAGTCTTCAAACCAGGCCATTCTGGCTCTAATACCACTCGTAGGATCTGCTAATCCAATAAGCATAGGTACTAATCTGTTTAACCTAGTTTATGTGTGGAATTCATATTAACTAGTGAGAATATCAAGATTACTGTTTCAGCTTATTCATTTCATTCATATGATAAACGTTTACAATCTAAGTCAAAATCCGACAAGGCTTCGCCGTATCGATCACCAAAAAAGCGTACAGAGTCATACCCTAACACAACTATTTATAGGAGAACACTTTACCTTCGTGCGAGGGTAGAGTTATCTTCGTACGAAGGTAAAAGCTACCTCCGTACGAAGTTTACTTCACTTCGTGCAAAGTTAATTACACACAATCACAATTTGTAACATTCAAGCCCTATTACATACTCAAACACGAACCTAAGATGTAGGCGATAGACATAATGCACCAAGAAATTTACTCATTATCACTGCATCCTCGGTGAGACTAACTGCGAGAGTTACTTGAGTGATCGAAGTAGGGTTGGATGATGTGATCATGCTTCGGATCTCAAGGGCTAAACCCCAAACATAGCGCTCAATGCATTTGAACTCGGGTGTTACCCGTATGGAACAACCCTTGAGAGATCATGAAAGCATTGAGTGTAACCAACCACATTGGCTCCAATCATGATCGAGTTCTAGAATTCCATTTTTCGACTTTTGAATTTCATTCAACGAGCAATACTCTTCTTGCATAAGATCCTTGAGTTCTTCCCACGACAACCTGTTCGTTGTACCACTCCCTAAATTTGTGCTTGGAGATTCCACCAAGTTAATGTTCTATTTAACAAAAGATTCTTTGTTTACCTCGTTTTCTCAAGAGTACATTTACTTGCATGGCTAACCGACTTCATTGTCTTTATTTAGTGGACAAAACCTACCACACCTGTTGTACAAATGAGGTCTCGTGGCTTACAGTTCGGGAAAGCCTTAGAATTAAAACCTTGTGTGATTGTTTCTTCGGGTGTAGCACGACCACTAATTCCCAGGGATCTGAACTATTTGAATTTTCGGTACCACCAGTACCGCTACTAGCGTCGGCTCGATTAACATCATGTTGTGCAATTTCCACACCCTCATGCAGTTGCATAAGAACTCTAGTTCGGTTTAATCAGTAAGGTGCTGATTAACTAATCCACCTTTTGGAGTAGACCTTCTTTTCAGCACCATTTTGTTTTTGATACATAATATCAAAGAATCTAGATTTTTTTTGGAAAAATATAGTTTACCATGCGCCTAAGAATTTAAGAATGCAATCGGTCATGTAAACCTCAAGATCACATTGTTTATATATGCCAGAAACAATGATAACACAAATAGCCGCAACTTAAATGCGGAGAGCCTCATGCATGTGTTATCGTATGCCTAAGGGGGACAACAATTTGTTGAGGAAGAGAAACCAAACAGTCATTTCCACCTTACAGTGTGTATTCCATACGCACTAACCCGTGTGAGGAATATGTTGATATCCCTTGAGCTCCATGAGCACCAACAAGATTGTTATAATTTATGTAGATGTTGAATAGAATGCAATGTGGGAGTTTGCAGCATGGCTCATGCCATAGCATCCCTTGGAATAAGACAAATGTCAAGCGATGAAGTTTAATGTAACCCTTTCCAATAAATAAGATTAGGTGCCACAGATACCAAGGAACCAACCCATATACAAGAATCCTAGAATGTTGAGGAAAATCCTCCCTAGGTGGCTAATAAGTTTTGTTTGTTTAGGTGACTAGTCTTAACCGACTCATGGTATAGATCGAATGTTAGGTGCGAACAAATACGTGTGCTCTTCCTGTATCATAGGGTGTTGTAGTAACCACCCCGGTTAGTGTTCTACTAAATAGAAACTTCAACAACTTATGAGTTTCGAATGAATAGTGATCATTAGCTTGACCCGCAGAGCCCACCAAGATTCCCATGCACTACAATTTGTTATTACGTGGGCCCCTGTAATATAAATTGTCTTGCATGGTCACCCAAGCGTTCTCTTGTTCAAAGCAGATGATCAGTCAGAGAGGACGCTATTGTCTACATACCTTCAAAATAGGAGGGACCTTCGTGATGGTCCACGTGCTAACGTCCATTGTCATTACTCGCGAAAGGACACAACACTGGACGAAATATAAATAGAGAGAATCCATAACAATAACAACTAGAAGGGCACCTTTAAGATGAGTACTTCATCTTCCTTGTCAGGACGAGAGTGTCATCAATCATGATTCGTATGGGTTACAGGGACCTCGTCCCACTAATAGTTTTGTTGTCCAAGGCTACCACCTCCGCCTCGTTATCATTACCAAAGTCAAGCATCTCTGTATCCGCAGGAAAAGCAACCATCATATATGAAACTGAGCTTAAGGTCTCCCTTAGGAACCACGCCCGCCATAAGCTCCACAATAGACGCGAGGTCGATGTTCTCATCGTGCGAATCAAGAATAAAAATAGAATTCAAAGTCGAAGGTGTTTCGTTCTTGGCAAAATATTCCGTACAACACATATATAAATAAATTATATATATATATATATAATCACATAAAATACCGTCTAACAAGGATTTCTATCTTTTGTAATGTAATTTGTCCAAGACACATAGTCTGGTTAATGTAATGTGTCTATTTCTCATAGACTTCACCCATGAAAATGTCCTTGCTTGTTGTTTTGAAATAAGTTTTGTGTAGTGGACCTTGCGTTAGTGTATGCGATGAAAACTCTTTGTTTTTTGTAAAATCGGTTTCATGAGAGGATCCTACTGATTGTAGACTAGACTTGAGAAAGAATCCTAGTTCACTACAATCAAAGCTGTCACATCCACTTGTAGGCGGAAGCATGGTGTGAACTTGATCGGTTTTCATTGCATACGATGTAAGTAAACAACTATATGAATAAAATATGCACGATGTTCATCCATTCCAAGATATAAAAAGTTTACAAGTCAAAAGTCTGTTCTTAAACGACATTACATGTTATGTTATTTTCAAAAGACTTGTACGAAAATAAGTTTTAATAGTTTGAGGTTTTGCATTCAATCTTTCACACAAGGGCGGGAGATGTGAACTAAATCCTCCCTAAGGATGACATCGCTTTCTTGACATGTTGGTTCTTGTTTCATGAAGTGCAAGGATCCACTAGTTACTTGAAATACATGTAAGTTCGAAAAGTCAACATAAAGTTGGTGAATTCATGTGTTTGTTTGTTTTGTATCAAATGAGTCTTGAAAACATTTGAAAATCTTGTATTGTTAACCGGTATGTGAAAGCGTCTAGGAAATTCGAGGATCATTAATGTTTTGCAAGGACATTAATATGTGTGCCACATAAGTAAGCAACCAAACCTAGACGATGATATTCGGACTCTTCCGATACACAAAAGCACACCTAAAAGGCCAAAATACCAGGAGTGGAGCTCGCCAAAACTAAGTAGATCTACACCTTTTGCACCTCGGTCGTGATATATGATTAATGGTTACTCTTGTTCATTTTCTACTAATGTGCACATGATCTAAAGTGATTTCATTTCATAGCTATACATACCCTTTATGGTAACATGTATTCCCCCTCGATTGTATAACAGTAAAATATTGAAAGTTCGAAAAGAGGGAAATGAACTCACTGTTTTGCGTCCGTATAAATGTGCTAGCATACTAAGGCATCCGCATATGTATTGCAACCTACAAGTGGTCTAATTCTATTAGACAGTTAGGCCTCACTAGACCTTGTACAAGTTGCTCATCTTGAATACTCATTAAGTATTTTATTTGTTTGTTTGGATACCCTTGTTCGTTTTAGTTCGTTGGTAGCTTATCTGTTTGTTTGTTTTTAATATATATTTTATAAATATATATCTTCATGTTTAGTTGTTAGGTATGAACAGGCCTCGCCCTTCATGAGTCTTCGTTCCTAGCACGATGTAAGTGGGCCTAGCCCATATGTATCTTTATCCCTCGCACGATGTAAGTGGGCCTAGCCCATATGTGTCCCCGTGTCTCACACAGTGTAAGTGGGCCTAGCTCATTTGTGTATCCGTTTCTCGCACGGTGTCGTTTTAACTATATATATTGTATGTTTGAAGGGATCCTTGATCCTTCTATATATATATATATATATATACTCTCTCTCTCTACATATATATATATGTATATGCCAATGGATATGTTGTTAAAAATATATATTTGACATTGACTTTTTATGTGTACATGTATTGTGTTACCTTGTATGTGTGAACTCCATCGATTGTATTTGTACCGTATTTATACGTATCCTTGTACATGTACATTACTTGAAATACTTGCATTTTACTAAGTTTCTTGTTATACGTATAAGTATACTTATATACTCTTATTCTTACACTTAGAAATTTATAACCTTCCGGTTTTATTATTTGTAAAAATTATATATTAACTAAGTGTTTAAAAATACATTATTTTTGGAGTTCGTCATTGTAATCGTTAATATATATTTTCCTGACGAAATGCCCAAGTGTCATCGGTGTGATGCACACCTTCTTCGTCAGGACGATGTAGTGATCGTTGTCGGTGACGATGTGTTTAATTTATTCACAAACTTTTATTACATGTTTCATGTTGGTTTCGGATATACATTAGTTCCTTAATATGTATATATATATATATATATATATATATATATATATATATATATATATATATATATATATATAAGTCTGTCCATTCGATTTGTCCGTTGTCCGAATAATTGTTTAGGATGTAATGTAACTTCTCTTTTATATATATATATATATATCTTTCTTATTCCTTATCATTTCCAAATATCTGTTTAGGATTTATGTGTAGATATGTGTATCCATAAATTCTATACATGGTAAATTTCAAGTATTTGGGTGTTATGTATTTAGGTAACTTAGTATTTACCTTTTATACCGTAATGCTTCTAAATACATACACCTTGATGCACACATATACACATATACTTATACACATAAGATGGTTATTAATATATATATATATAAGTGTTTAGGAACATACTTAGGAGTTTAAGACTTAATCTTTTTCATCAAGATTTGCCTAATCACAATTAAGGTCACTAATCACGTTTAGTCATGTTAATTACCTTTTCATCATGCCTTAATCCTGATTAACATTTTAGAAAATGTCGCCATAGTTTCCCCTATACTATGGCATTTTCCACATTTTAAAAATGTATTTTAAACACTTTTAAACTCCCATTATCATCATCAACACAATCAAAGTCCAAATATCACTTTCATGTACGATCACATGACCATCTTCAAGTCCTCGTGAACTTATATATACATATTTACGAAGTATTCTAAAAATATCCATATTTTTGTGATCAATATTTATTCACCCTTTTTATATAAACTTGTTAATATAAATTTTCCAAGACCACTACAAATAAATATATTTTTAGATTTATTTACATGTTGCATATATTTATATAACTTCATTTAGGTTATATTTCAAGACCATAGTTCAAGAATCATGCTTTTAGTTTCTTGATATTCTTATACTTTGTTTAAGAACCATTTTTCAAGTTTACATATGAAGTTCATGAATCTTTGAAGATGATCTTGCTTAATCTAAACATATTCATGTTTAGATCTCATTTTTAACATAATATTGCTAGATTATGATATTTACATAAACTACACTAAATCAAGCATCAAAATCAACAAGAATAAAATATAGTTAGGTTACATTTTCTTGTTTAATTTAGGGTTTTGTGTATTTATATAGTGAGTTTCAAGATGATTTTTCTTGTAATTTTATAAACTACTAAGCATATTAACCATAAAAAGAAGGTTAGATGGTCTTACTACTAGTACAAGGGGAGGGAAGATCTAGGATGAAGAAGATGAAGAGAATAGGAAAAACTTGAAGCTTCCAAAGATGAGAAAGATGGTCCTCCAAGGCTCCATAGTCTTGAATCACTCTAGTTCATCTTCAAGGGTTTGTATTAGGCTTGTGTTATAGGTTTTAGATTGAAGAAATTGGAGGATATGTGTTCATGTTGGGCCATAAATAAGAAGGAGAAGAGAGAAGGTTTCTTGTGTTTTTTTAATGTTGTAAATGATGGTAATGAGTGAAAGAAGTAGTGTTATAATGTTCCACAATCTCACAAGTCAAAGGTGATCATTCTAGACCATACCTTTCCAAGATCTTCATCAATCTGTAGGTTATACTTGTGGGACCCACATGAGCAGTGATAAATTGTAAATATTTTTATAACATATGTTTATATATTTAGATATGTAGGGGATTAAATTAAGTATGCTAATTAGGGGTGTCTTGCATAAGTAGGGAGGTTATCATGTTTAGGATACTTAAATGATCTTAACTAGTTCACTAGACTAGATGTTTATTCATTAGGATATTAAAGATGCCACTAGTTTGGTCATCGGGTATTTTCAGTTAATATATGAAGCGTGCGTTGTAGTACCCGTAATAATTTTTGTTTTGATGTATAAATGATATCCTCACGATCATTTAAGATAATTACCATCATCTATCGGCCTTGTTGATGTTGTGCAAATGCAAAGTTTATGTTGCGGACAAGTTGCATTTGTTATATTTTAGTTCGGAATAGACATTTTATAATTTAGGCATCGTACTGGAAAGTTAAAGTATATTAACAAATTAGTGCCCCTAATTAGGGTTTTAAGTCTATACATTTGTGATGATACACTTTCGTATCATCCGTTAGTTGTTTTTGCTAGCATGAATAGTGTGTTCATGTGAATAGTTTTTTCAACATTTTGCTACCAACCTTTTTGTTAGGGGTTAAGTTTTATTAAGTCTGGATCATGTATCCTAAGACCGGGCCTGTATCACTTATCCTTATCGGAGGGTGCAGGAAGTCTAAGGATCAAGGATCCTTATTTATACTTATGTTATCTAACAATTGTTCTCTATGTTTCTAATGTTTATACATAGGTAATGGATGACGTGGACTTAGTCTTTGCTAGAATCTCGTTGAATATGCTTCATGCTTCATATAGAGCACGTGCTTGATGAAGAATAGCTGTTATGGAGAACATGGGAGACTTACACATTTTTCGAATAGTTAGTTAGATAGGATATTTCTAATTATATCAAGGGGTATTAAGCTTATTTAGAAACACTCTTGCACACTTTACCACTCTCGAAACTCCTCTCAAACACTCACACTAAAATTTGATTGTAACAAACTCAATATCATCCGAAGTTGTACTAGATTGTTCATTACTTGTTGAATAGAGTTGGTGATCAGTAGTTTCCATCAGCCGAGGTTTTTTACGCCAGAGACCTTCAAAAGATCAAGGGATTTTTCCTCGTATAAATCATTGTGTTCGTAGCCATTTACATTTCATATTCGTTTACTCAATTGCTCATCATTTAAGCATATTACTTCACAAATCAGATTTGATTACATTATCCTTAATTAGATTTTTTACCAAAACAATTTGGCGCCCCCGTGGGGCAAGTGGTGCTTCAATTCCAAAAGTTTTCGTTCATTTCCATCAACTTGGTTGTCACACCCCAACCGATGGCGGAAAGATCGGAGTGAGACGATAACGAGATTGCTCATTGCTCACAACGCTAATAATGACAATATTTAATTTAAAGTCAAATTTCATTTCAAGAATAATTGTCAAAATACAACATTGAAACACATACAACAATTAGACTTAACAAGTTTAAATAACACAATACAACAAATTGATACAACAACATTAACCTAAAAGTCTAAACGTGTGTATCTAAATCCTTGCTATTAACATCAGAGTGAGACGATAACGAGACTGCTCATTGCTCACAACGCTAATAATGACAATATTTAATTTAAAGTCAAATTTCATTACAAGAATAATTGTCAAAATACAAAATTGAAACAAATACAACAATTGGACTTAACAAGTTCAAATAAAACAATACAACAAAATTGATACAACACCATTAACCTAAACGTCTAAACGTGTGTATCTAAATCCTTGCTATTTCATTTCTTAGCATCCTCTTCATCAACCTGTAACATGTTTTAAAATAACAATTCAATGCAAAAGCAAAGGCGAGCACACAAGTTTAAGCATAGCATACGTATACAAATAAAGTTTAAACAAATCCTCATGGCAATTATGATTCTACAAGAGCATATACAAGGCATGCAATACTACTAATCAAACCCTTAACGCAATCATGATGTTTTAACATGGCCTCCAGATTACATGATGGAGGGGGATACGTTACTTCCTAAAGCACTTATACATGTCAAACGAAGGCTTAAAACAAGTTAATGACTAAAGTATCACATAAAGAATGTCCAAGATATAAGCATCAAGTAACCGTACCAAGTATTCATGTGTATAGGATTGTTTGTGCATTTCATAAAGTTTAAGTGTTGTGGTTTGGTATAAGTAAACATGTTACACTCAAAAGTGTTGTAAATAAAAAGTGGGTCGAGTGTACTCACGGTTTTGCTAGCTTTCCCTTGTTACTTCCGTGAAGGGCTTGGAGAGTTGGAGGATCACCAGGTTATCCTACATGAGGAAAACATAGGCTGATAAGTATTCGAATAATAACGGAGGATTTAGGAATTTAAATATACTAAAGTATGTATATGAGAAAATAATCATCTAGACTTAATACTCATTTTTTGACACTATAAGACCCATTTGGGTTAATGTGTTTTCATGGGTTAGGTTCCCATTAGAATCGTAACCAGAGATTAAGTACTTATGTGATGTAACCTAGTACCATGACGGATAACCATTTAATTACCATCAAGAGTTCGGTTAGTGTTTATGTATATATATATATATATATATAGTAAACGTAATAAGTAGGCCATAAAATCATGTAAATTCATAGAAGTCATGCATGGAGGTAAGAGGATAACCTTCTCTTTAAAACCTCTTTCGTATAGTTCACTAATGCACAAGTCATCACAAGGAGGACAAGGATGGTCATGAGTAAGTTTAAACATAAAAGCAAGAGACAAAAGTAATCGAAAACAACAAGTGAGGTGGTGGATCGAAGGTAGGATAGCCAAGGCTTCCAAGTGATCACACTCTACTAACTCAAGTCTTGTTTCGAGAACAAGCTTGGAAGGATACAACACCTGTGGGTAAAAACCCTATTAAAATAAAAGGTTCTTACACTTGGGACCTTAGACATGGTGATGTTCCAAGTTGGTCTTCCATGGAAGACTTATGGAGACTTTCCAAAAGGTGATTTCAAGTTTAAGAAAGAAGGAAGATCAAAAGGAGAGAGGTGAGTTAGAACTCACTTTTGAAGCCTTGATCTTTTTAGAGGAAGAGAGCTCTTAGAGCTTTTAGAGAGAAGAGAAGAGATGATTGAGGTGTGGTTTGAGAGTAGAAGGAGTGGGGTATTTATAGATGAGATTGGGTGGTTGTTAGGTGAAAGTAATAAATGTAGAAAACACAAAATTGGCCAATCCATGAGCTTGAAACCAACTTCTCTGGATTATGCCCCTCTCGCGGGCCGCGATAGGGTGGAGATGGCTCGATCGCGGGCCGCGAGAGGTTGACAAGGGTTCGGTCGCAGGCCGCGAGGTGGGTTATTCCAGAAGTTTCTTTGATTTTTATCACTTTTAGTCCTTGAACTTAGTATAAGTTGCCATTTTTGCATGATTTAAGCATATAACGGGTATAAGTATCGAGTGTGAATGCATGAACCTTTGCACGTATAAGTATCAGTTTGTATGTATTAAATGATTGAATGCACGTAAGACAAGTATGTATCAAGTATACATTTTATTATGATTCAAGTCTCTGACTACAAGATAGGAAAAGGAATATGAATACAAGTTTTCCAAAATAGAAATACGATTATACTTTCTAATTAACGAAAGTACGAAAAAGCGAGGCGTTACAGTCTCCCCTTCTTTAGGAAATTTCGTCCCGAAATTTATTCACAGAAAGGTGTAGCGAATAGGTGCGGATATTTAGTCTTCATATCACTTTCGAGTTCCCAAGTAACTTTGGTGCCCCGTTTACCTTCCCATCGAACCTCGACTATGGGAATTCGACTGCGCCTCAATTGCTTGATTCCTCAGTCCATGATTTCGACAGGTTTCTCCACGAAGTGCAATGTTTCGTTGATTTAAAGATCTTCGAGTGTGACTTGAAGTCCTTCTTCAGCTAGACATTTCTTCAAGTTTGAAATGTGAAATACAGGATGAATATTGATGTGTGCTTAAGGTAGGTCCAATCTATACGCTACCTTGCCAATCTTCTCGAGAATCTTGAAAGGACCCACGTAGCGAGGAGCGAGTTTGCCTTTCTTACCAAAATGAACAACGCCCTTCCAATGGGACACCTTGAGAAGCACAAGGTCTCCTACACTGAATTCCAAAGGCTTGCGTCTTTTATCAGCATAACTCTTTTGTCGGCTTCGAGCTTTAAGAAGATTATCATGTATTTGCATAATTCTTGTCCGTCGTCTCTTGTATCAGTTCAGGACCAGTGAGTTGTACGTCTTCGATCTCGTGCCAACAAATAGGCGAACGACACTTACGACCATACAATGCTTCAAATGGAGCCATTTGAATACTTGCATGATAGCTGTTGTTGTACGAGAATTCTACCAAGGGTAAGTGTGAATCCCAGTTGCCACCAAAATCGATTACGCATGATCGAAGCATATCCTCTAGAGTTTGGATAGTACCCTCGGTTTGACCGTTAGATTGAGGATGAAAAGCGGTGCTAAGGTTCAAATGAGTGCCAAGGGCGGATTGAAAAGTTTGCCAAAGGCGGGAAGTAAAATGAGCGTCATGATCGGAAATGATGTCAATAGGCGTACCATGACGACTGATGATCTCACTCGTGTAGATACGAGCCAATTTCTTGACTTTGTAATCTTCACGAATAGCAAGGAGTGAGCGGATTTGGTTAGACGATCGATGATAACCCAAATGCTGTCATGACCCGAAGGAGTACGAGGCAATTTCGTAATAAAATCCATAGCAATACTCTCCCATTTCCAGACAGGGATTTCAGGTTGTTCGGGTAGGCTAGAGGGACGTTGATGTTCTGCCTTAACTTTAGAACAGGTCATACACTTTGATACGTAAAGAGCGATATCACGTTTCATTCCATGCCACCAATAAGATGTACGAAGATCATGGTACATCTTGTCAGCGCCAGGGTGCACGGAATATCGGGATTTATGAGTTTCATCATTAAAGTGGTTTGAAAAGTACCACAATCAGGAATCCACATACGCCTACCATAGTATAGGATACCATTGCTCTTCTGCTCAAGTGGTGTTTTGTGGTCAGTATTCAACTCAGTTTCGAGGTTGCCTTCGTTAATGGTTGAATATTGCGCATCTCGAATCAGATTCCACGGTTTTACGACAACAAACACTCTTCACATGAGTCTTACGACTAAGTGCATCGGCCACAACATTTGCTTAGCCAGGATGGTAGCGAATGTCACAGTCGTAGTCGTTTAACAATTCCACCCAACGACGTTGCCGCATGTTGAGGTCCTTTTGGTCAAAGATGTTGCAGGCTCTTATGATTGGTGAAGATTGTAGACTTTGTACCATAAAGGTAGTGTCGCCAAATCTTTAACGCAAAAATGACCGCACTAAGTTCAAGGTCGTGCGTAGTATAGTTTTTCTCATGTATCTTGAGTTGTCTCGACGTGTAAGCAATAACCTTGTCCCGTTGCATGAGAACACAACCAAGACCTTTGTTAGAAGCATCGCAATACACGATGAAGTCGTCATTTCCATTAGGAAGAGTAAGGATAGGAGCATTACAAAGCATGTCCTTGAGTGTTAGGAAAGACTCCTCTTGTTTGGGACCCAAACAAAAGGTTTATCTTTTTTGCGTCAAGGAGGTCAAAGGAACGACAACAATCTATCGAGAAGTTCGAAAATGCGGCGACAATACCCACTAAGGCCAAGAAACGAACGGAAATCTCAGAAGGGTGATTGTAGGTGCAAAAGCCAATTGTCATAACACTTCTAAACTTGCGGGTCAACATGAATACCCAGATTCGTTTAACGTGTGGACCCAAGAATTGACTCTTTTAGCCAAAATCACCCTTGAGAATTGGCATAAAGAAGTCGGTGTCAATCGTGTAAGAATGAGGCGCTAAATGTCGCCCATGTTCTTCTTCGTCTGGAGGAGTGGAATATCGGTCGATGAAGGACAATAACAGAACGATCAAGAAACGGCTTACACACGCGTTCATTAAATCATGAACAGGCAGGCGCGTAGTCAAACAAAAGACAGACCACAAACTCGTAGTGTCCATAACGTGGCGGAATGCGGTTTGGTATATCTCTTCGAGAACTCGAAGTTGATGATAACTAAGCGGAGACAATCTTTGAAAGCCCGTCGCGCTTGTAATTGATCGAGAGATTCAATGCGAGGAAGTGATAGCGTTCTTGATTATGAGCTTGTTGAGCTCAGTAGGCAATACACAAAGAATAGATCCACCCTTCTCTTGACAAAGAGTACGGGCCAGATAAGTACTAGGACGTATGAACCTTATCATAGTTCTTGAAGCTGCTTGATAGGTCTTGCTCTCGAAGCAATCGATACGGAGCCTTCACAACAGGTTGCGTGGAATGAGCAATACGAAAGTCGACAGCGAGGTGAGGAAGACCTAGAGAGGTCATCCAGAAAGACACTAGGGAACTCACATACAATGGGAACTTCACTTAGGCTTGGACCCTTGTCTTTCTTTTCCACAACGTGGGCCAAGAAGTCAAAGTATTCCTTGTGTAAGTATTTGTTCGCCTTAATACACGACATCAGCTTGAGACCTTTGGAAGGTTTCTCACCATAGACGTGTAAGGAATCAACGCTAGGAAGAGGAAGGCGAAGGAAATTCTCCAAGCAGACAACTACAACACGAACTGGCCGGAGACAATCCATGCCTACTATGACGTCAAAACTACCCATTTTCATAGGTATGAGATCGATCGAAAATGTATGACCGTTAAGATCCAAGGATCAATGAGAGAGGACAGAGTTAACAGGAACGGTCTTTCCATTAGCGACTTCAACAACGAAAGGATCGGGCAGCTTAGATCGTTCGCACTTAAGTAAGGGTTCAAATTCAATAGATACAAAACTTCTATCTGCGCCAGTATCAAACAAACAAGAAGCACAGACGTGGTTCACAAGGAACGTACTAGTAAATACATCGTTGGAGCTTTGGGCTTGAGCGGAGGTGAGGACGAAAGCTCGACCTTTAGCAGGATCAGGTTGTTGCTGTTGGCGCTGCTGCTGGTTGTCGGCGCGCTTGGGGCAAACATTGGCGAAATGGTTAGGACCGCCACAGTTGTAGGACGCCCAAACAGGAGTGGCTTGGGCTTGAGGGTTAGGGTTAGGTGTAAGGGTTGCTGATTTTGGGGTGGAGGAAAGCTTCGAAAACGGTTAGACAAGTGCCCTAACCTTTGACATTGGGCACACTTTTGGCATGGAGTACCGACGGGATGATGGTAGAAGCAGGTAGTACACTGAGGGTGAGAACCGTTGTAACCACGTTTGAGCTGGTCGGTGCTTTGGGTAGTGCGATGGCGTTTAGTGGTGTAAGGGTAGGCGGAGTAACAACCACCTTGTTTTGGACAAAAGCATTCTTCTTCTTGTTTCAGTTCTAGTTTTTCTTGGCTTGGGAGGGAGAAGTTTCAGTAGAGGTGGTGTTGGCGATGGCTTGGTGCACATGCTTCGTAGAGACCTTTTCATAGGCCCCCTAAAGGATGTAGTTGTGGTTAAGCTGAATGGTTATGCTAAAAGCTTCATCGAGGGTCTTGTGGTTGGCGTCGGATATATGGTTCATGATCACAGGCGAGAGCGAATGAATTAGCTTGGCAATTCCCTTGGGAACAGTATCCACATGTCTAGGACAAATGATACTTAATTTGAAGCGTGCGATCAAACCTTAGGCGTCGCTCCCATGTTGGGTAAGATTCCAGAATTCGTTTTCGAGCTTCTGGGTCTCATGGGGAGGACATAATTGATCCTTCATGAGCTCCTTAAGCTCATCCCAAGTTAATGAGTGGGCCGCTTCGTTGCCACGCTTGTTGCGCTCGGTAGTCCACCACTCAAGGGCTCTCTAGCGAAAGACCCTGGTAGCGTTGAGGTCTCGAAGGTCATCAGAGTATCAGACCTGAAGGAAGGTAAGCTCCATTGCATCGAACCAGTTGATCATGGTTGTTACACCATCCAAGCCGGTGAACTCAACAGGTTTGCAAGCCATTAAGTGTTTGAACTGGTAAGACGTTTTAGGTGCATCGGTTTTCGAATTGGCAGAGCAATTAGGGTTGGCGTCGATATGGATGGTTTGGAGGTGGCTAACAATATCAGGGATAACACGGGCCATTTAGTCAGCCATTTGCTCAGCCACTAGATCGACGAGGTCTTCCTTCGACATAGAGTCACCGTTATTGTTGGACCCCTTGTTGGACCTTTTTAACTTCTTAGATGAGTTAGGAGAAGACATCAGAGGTTTGAAATAAAGCAAGGGATGAGACTTGATCATAATGTAAAATAACAAGTTTTGCATGTATAAGTATGTATAAGGTTCACATAAGTTGCATGAGTTTAACTAGTATAGCATGTATGATCACGCATGAATGCGAATAAAAGAGTATAAATTTAGTTTGCTCACGAGGATTAACATTGTTTTGGATTGCGATAAACGTGCGAATAGTGTAATGGTTCGAAATGAACGAGGTAATCAAGTATTAAAACACATAGAAATTGAATCACATAAAAAATAGGCTCATAAAATGTGGGAATGTTTCGGGGAGAGAAACGTCGACAATTCCAAAGTAAATCGAAGTTCTTTTCAAATTAGAGAAACGTGCTTTGCCCTATAGGTAAAATGCTCTCATCGAGAAGCGACTAACGACATTTTACCCTTCCAGTTACTACACGTCTCTAATCGATTGGAAAAATCGAAACTTTGGCGAGAGCGAAAATCAAGGAATGGGACTTAATCGACAAGGTGCGGGTTTCACCCCTAACTTGACGATTTCATACCCTAAGTGTGGTTGGTACTTACCAAACGAAGAGCAAATTCCGATTCGTTGGTAAAGATCCACTAGAGTTTGAATTGGAAATTTTTCCATCAAGATGTGGATTTCACTCCTAACTTGATGGTGATATTTTTTGCATAAGAATACGGATAGTGGAATGAGAGTCGTTCACCAAATTGTGGGTTTCACGCCTATTTTAGTGAACTCGTCTCGTTTGTGTTACGATTGTCTTCAAGTTTTCAAAGTGCGTATTGTGTAAAAATGTCTTAGGAATGACATCATTTATATGTATTAAGACCAAAAGAAAAGAGGAGAAGCAAAGCAGGAAGCATAAACAAGAATGGTCAAAACCGGTACTTAGAACTATAGACTAGGTCGAACATGGCAATTCTACCTAATCTCCTATAGTTATGGCTCTGATACCAATCTGTCACACCCCAACCGATGGCGGAAACATCGGAGAGAGACGATAACGAGATTGCTCATTGCTCACAACGCTAATAATGACAATATTTAATTTAAAGTTGAATTGCATTTCAAGAATAATTGTCAAAATACAACATTGAAACAAATACAACAATTAGACTTTAGTTTAAATAACACAATACAATAAAATTGATACAACAACATTAACCTAAACGTCTAAATGTGTGTATCTAAATCCTTGCTATTTGATTTCATAGCATCTTCTTCATGAACCTGCAACATGTTTTAAAATAAAAATTCAATGCAAAAGCAAAGGCGATCACACAAATTTAAGCATAGCATACGTATACGAATAAAGTTTAAACAAATCCTCATGGCAACTATGATTCTACAAGAGCATATACTGTGACACCCAGCATTTTCTAGTTGTTTTTACGCACATAACAAACATTAATACCATCATAAGTAGCGTAACGAGACGTAAATTAACTTGATCAGGCCTTTGGAATGCCTAGGAACGTCTATCGGACCTTGCGTATGCGAATGGTGAATTGCGGGAAAACTGCTAAACGTCAAATGTAACAAACTGACACCGACAAAATACTGACAACGCTAACAAATACGGAATTTACATGTACAATTTATGCGTAAGAATTTGTTTTTGATGAATTATCATGCTTCGAACGTCACAAAAAGCTTACGTGAACGGAAAATGTGTCCGCGAGAACGCACCAGTAACGAAAAGGAAGCAACGGACCCGAATTACGCCTTGATACTAATAAGTTATGATATAATTAGCTTCTTAATCAAATTTTATTATTCGTGGTCGAAATCGGATCGAAAAATGGACAAGAAATGACAACCGGGGCATTTTACGCATTTTTAACGAAACCGATGAACGCACGCGATTAATATCGAATACTGACACCTTTTACATGATTTTGAACCTAAAATGATATTACACAACGATCCATGAAGTACGGGTTTGAAAACAGGCCTCGTAGCCGCGATCGGGCCGCTCAAAACACTAAAAACGGGCTTTTGGGCCTTGGGCCCAAACCCACAAAAACCCACCTATATAAACCCTTTTACCCCCTTTTTCTCTCATTTTTACCTATCACTTTCTTTCTCTAACTCTAAAACTCTCTCTACTCTCTCTCTAGAAAACATTTCTGACACCAAAGTCCAGCGACTAGCGGTGGCCGACCACGGCGGCGCAGCGGCGGCACCACCGCCGACCACAGCGATGGAGGTTTTCTGGCGAACCTTCCAGCGATCGTTTTCCGGCCAATAGTACACTTTTTCGACTGTCTTCGATGTTACGGATTGCGAGGGATGTTGGTTTTAACAGATTCGAAGTCGTTTGGGCTCGGGAGCAACTCCGGCGACATTCCGGGTAAACTCCAGCGAACCCGTTTTGGACTTTTCACTACGTGCATGTTTAGATCGGGTGGTTAGAGAGCTTTCTGCAAGTTTTCATGAAATTGTATTCTACGGCGATATTCCGACTTCTAGCATGGTTCTTGCAAGGTTCAGGACATCCGTTTTCAACGAAAAATATATTTTTGGGCTCCTAGTAACCTGTAGAGTCCATACGAAACACTTTCGTCTCGGGTGAAAAATAAAATTCGGGACACTTTTGGGCTCCGGTCAACTCGGTCAACAGGTCAAACACGGGTCAACGGACAGCTTTGGGTCCTTTTTGGTGCCTCAGTTCAGTTTTGGGTTCGGTCAAACCCGGTCAACTGTCGGTCAACCATGGTCAACTGGTCGACTGCTGGTCAACGCAGTCAACTCAGTCAACATGGTCAACTGTGGTCAAACTCAGTCTGTGGGTCGACACGATTTTCGGTAAAACATGTACGACGTGATTTTTGTTAGATTATTTATATAAATATTCATTAGCTCATAATCGAGCTCAAACCGACCCGACTAGTGATATGATAAGTATTTTCGAGATAACTAGTAAATTTAGTGACTTGTGCATCTTATATTAAACTTGGTCGCGGAAAATATATACCACATTTTAAAGATACAATAGAATTATATATATTTTGGTTATATTGAAATTGTTGGGTTCTGAAAATATATCGCAACTCGTATTGTCGGGATCGTCCAAAAACAGAGGAAAGTCTGCCCGTTTTTCGTAAAAATCCGTAATACGAAATTTGTTACATTCTCGAAACTAAATCTATCGGGATTCAAAGTATTTTTTTAAAGAAATTTAAATATATATCTGCTTTCTATGACTCCTTATGACCCGCAAAACAAGTTTACGGTATCTCAACGAACATGGTTTACAAGTTAACCAAACTCAAAATTTTTTATAAAATAAATATAATTAGTTATATTTATTCCAAACGTCGAAATTTTGAAATTTTATTTCAAATGTTTAGCTTTCGAAAATCATATAAAATGAATATAATTATTTATATTCAAACGTCGAGATTTTAATACTTTTATAAAATAAATATAAATTGTTTATATTCAGTTCAATCATCGTAAATTCGTATACTTTTATAAAATGAAATGTTTATACTTACTTCAAACGTCTAAATGTAATTCGACACATCACCATACTATCTTCACTTACCTAATCCCCCGAACTATTTTGATAACAAACAAACGAGACTCGATTTTAACAAACGAACTACTATATAAATTATTCCGATAATTATCTACAAGACGCGAGACTACTATCGCGACGACGCAACGTTTATGTGTATATGCAAATACGTATATGTGTGTATATATATACTTATATTTACCTACGTACACGACGGCTACTTGGAAACCATACAAATATTTATTACAAGTTTACGACGTGTATTAGTTTTATACAAACACTTGTTTGCGGACATGCGCGACCATTCGGAACAACTAATACGATTCTATAAGTATATTTATATTTTTATATAATATGTATGTATATATATATATATATATATATATATATATATTCTAAATCTCTTGGGAACTAAGTGTTTCCAAAACTTAGTAATTATCAACGACAATAAATGGGATTAAACGAGTATAACATCATCGTTTCCATCAAGAAACAATACCTCCATAGGGTCGTTTGGTTAACGATTTGGTAGAGCTCGGTTACACGTAGTTTAGCTACGCTTTTTCGTAGAATCTTATAAGTTTACTCCTTGATATGAATGTTGTAGATTGCATGCTAGTGAGTCATGTTTTGGAAACAACACTATGAAATCATATTAAGCTAGCTTTGCACTGGATCTCGAGGTGAGTTCATAACCTACACTTTTTTTACAGTTTTACATTTTTATAAATGTTTTCGGGGGTGGAAAGACATGCAAGTTTTGCAAAAGTACACAAAATTTCGATGACGAATAGTCGTATTTCTAAACCATGTCGCGAATGGATTTCAATAAACTCAAATGGTTTACGAAAGGTTTGTGCTCAACATACCAGTTCTACAAAACACACGCGTATTTTCAAAACGTGCATGAGTTTCATGACTAGGGACGGGATTGTCCTAGTTACAACGGACTAGGTGTCCTACATACAAATAAGAGGACTGGTTGGTCCTGCTTTTAGACTCAAACGGGCTAGGCCCATTCTCACTTTTGCGAGGCACAAAGGCTCCATGATTTTAGGACCCCCTTTCTTCTAAAAACGTTTTCAGTTTTACAACTCATGGGGAGTAATACATGTTTTATTGTTATGGTTTCGTTATGGAATGAAATATTAGATCATGTGCGAATAGGGTCTCTCATAAGTGCCATTAATATTTTATAAGACCGAGGAACAAGAGTGATAGATCTATCTGGTGTAGTGAGCCCCACTCATGGGTCCTTGTGTGGCCGCATGTAGTGATTTTGTTGTCCCAGCCGGGTGGACCGGAAGAAATCGTCTAGGGTTGAGTACATCCTATGTCGTCACACATATTAATGTCTTTGCAAAACATTAATGATCATCAAGGTCATTGACGCTTTACATACCACCAAATTTTATATACGAACTCTCAAATGTTAACGCAACGCAAACGTTTACAGTTATACAAGTTTTACGTATACAAAGTTTTCAGTTAATCATGCCAATGAAAATGGTTTTATTACGTATTCTCAAACATAGTTAAACCGGTTATCAATAAGATTTATTTTAAATCTTTTCGAACAAACTATGAAATCGCCAACTTTATGTTAATTTTTCGCATGTTTCTTTCTCGGGTTATATTTTAAAATTATGGCACGGTTGGAGTAGGCGAACCCATGTGGTTTCGAGTGCTTAGCGGGCGTTCACTTACTAGAAGTCTTAGCACTCACATTTACTTCCGCTGTGCAATGAAGATACCAGTTTAGTTCACGCCCAGCTCTGATGTGATGGATTTATCGGAGTGTGACATATACAACGCATGCAATACTACTAGTCAAACCCTTAACGCAACACGATGTTTTAACATGGCCTCAAGATTACAAGATGGAGGGGGATGCGTTACTTCCTAAAGCATTTATACATGTCAAATGAAGGCTTAAAACAAGTTAATGACTAAAGTATCACATAAAGAATGTCCAAGATATAAGCATCAAGTAATCGTATCAAGTACTCATGTGTATAGGATTATTGTGCATTTCATAAAGTTTAAGTGTTGTGGTTTGGTATAAGTAAACATGTTACACCCAAAAGTGTTGTAAATGAAAAGTGGGTCGAGTGTACTCACGGTTTTGCTAGCTTTCCCTTGTTACTTCCGTGAAGGGCTTGGAGAGTTTGAGGATCACCAGGTTATCCGACATGAGGAAAACATAGGCCGGTAAGTATTCGAATAATAACGGAGGATTTAGGAATTTAAATATACTAAAGTATGTATACGAGAAAATAATCATCTAGACTTAATACTCATTTTTGACACTATAAGACCCATTCAGGTTGATGTTTTTCATGGGTTAGGTTACCCATTAGAATCGTAACCAGAGATTAAGTACTTAGGTGATGTAACCTAGTACCATGACGGATAACCATTTGATTACCATCAAGAGTTTGGTTAGTGTTTATATATATATATATATATATATATGTTATAGAATAATACGTAGGCGATAAAAATCATGTAAATTTATAGAAGTCATGCATGCAGGTAGGAGGATAACCTTCCTTTTAAAACCTCTTTCGTATAGTTCACCAATGCACAAGTCGTCCACAAGGACGACAAGGATGGTCATGAGTATGTTTAAACATAAAAGTAAGAGACAAAAGTAATCGCAAACATCAAGTGAGGTGGTGGATCGAAGGTAGGATAGCCAAGGCTTCCAAGTGATCACACTCTACCAACTCAAGTCTTGTTTCGAGAACAAGCTTGGAAGGTACAACATTTGTGGTTAAAAACCCTATTAAAACAAAAGCTTATTACACATGGGACCTTAGACATGGTGATGTTCCAAGTTGGTCTTCCATGGAAGACTTATGGAGCATTCCAAAAGGTGATTTCAAGTGTTAAGAAAGAAGGAAGATCAAAAGGAGAGAGGTGAGTTAGAACTCACTTTTGAAGCCTTGATCTTTTTAGAGGAAGAGAGCTCCTAGAGCTTTCAGAGAGAAGAAAAGAGATGATTGAGGTGTGGTTTGAGAGGAGAAGGAGTGGGGTATTTATAGATGAGATTGAGAGTTTGTTAGGTGAAAGTAATAAATGTAGAAAACACAAAATTGCCCAATCCATGAGCTTGAAACCAACTTCTCCGGATTATGCCCCTCTCGCGGGCCGTGAGAGGGTGGAGATGGCTCGGTCGCGGGCCGCTAGAGGTCTGGCGGGCCGCGAGAGGTTGACAAGGGTTCGGTCGCGGGCCACGAGTTGGGTAATTTTTTATCACTTTTAGTCCTTGAACTTAGTTTAAGTTGCCATTTTTGCATGATTTAAGCATATAATGTGTATAAGTGTCGAGTGTGAATGCACGAACCTTTGCACGTAAAAGTATCAGTTTGTATGTATTAAATGATTGAATGCACGTAAGACAAATATGTATCAAGTATAAATTTTTATTATGATTCAAGTCTCGGATTACAAGATAGGAAAAGGAATATGAATACAAGTATCTAAAAACAGAAATACGATTATACTTTCTAATTAAGGAAAGTACGAAAAAGCGAGGCGTTACAATGGCCTCCCAGGGGAAAGCTACTTCAAGTGCCATGCCAGTGGTTACCTCATCTCAATCCACTATGCCATTGCCTCCCATTCCCCCATCATTCCAGAAGATTGCTGAAAATACTCAGAAGAAGACATCATGCGTCTTCACAGGATCAAAAACTTTTGTTGTTTCTTCCTCTACAACTACTAACAAACATATTTCTGTTTTGTTTTCGTAGATCAAAAGGTATATGGAGCAGCCAGACAAAACCAACCAAAGGAACCATCACGAAATTGATGATATCAAGAAGTAGAAGAGGTCGGCAGAAGATCAGTCTCCACTGATGCCTATGGTGTTGGAATTGTCACTCCTTCATCATCAATCCAGCATTCTAGGGGATCCACTGTCTAGCCTCAAGGATCCTCTATCTATCAGCATGGATCACTAGCGATGACTCAGCCTTAAGGATTCTTCTACCAACCTGGAGGATCACAGGAATGTACCAGCCTCAAGGATCCTACTTTCAGCATCAAGGATCCTCAGCTCGGGTTCAAGGATCCATGGATTACTCATCAAGGACTTTAGCACCAACATATCCTAGATCAAACATCTTTCAGGATCAAGGATCCTCAAGGATCCAACCACTTAGAAGCTTTGAAGTCTATGATGGGGACTTCATCACAATGCAAACCATCGATTCCTTAGGCCCTACTGTGACATCAGACATGTCTTATCCCCAATACACTTCTAGATAACACCTTTAAGCCAAACAGGTGATAACAATTTTCACAACACATCTATGGATACTAACTATGGTTTCATGCAGGATACAGGGATTAATCAGGCCATGGCTAGGGAGCAACAGAAGCTCAAGGATATGATATCCAGCGTTCCAAGATTAGTTAAGCCTATTCCTAAAATTCCGGACGGAAGCCACATGGTGTCTTGCTTTGCACCACCCATATACAATGCAGAGATTCCAAAACGTTTCCAAACACCCAACATGAAGTTGTAATGGACCAACCGATCCAGAGGAGCATGTGGCACAAACTAGGAAAGGATGGAGATAAACCCCATCCAGACTCACTAGATCGGCACTAAAATGACTGCTAAGTCTTCCTCCTTACTCCATTACTTCATTCTCATATTTAGTTGACCTATTTAATAATCGGTTTTTATTCAGTAGAACTTTTGAAAGGCTAAATAGTGACTCATATAGGATAACCTAGGCTCGTGATGAGTCCTTCAATGATTACATCACCAAATTTGGAAGAGAGTCCTTAGAAATCTCGAATCCAAATGTTGCAACTACTGTTGAGGCATTTAAAATGGGATTACAAAACAAGTGAAACCTTGACTGTTCTCAAGTGTCGTGTCCCACAACTGACACCTCATCACTTTACCACCCCAAGTAGCTATGTCTAACACCACATAGCGTGTTCATAGAATTGCATAGACATGTGCAATTAAAGTAGAATCCATGCATTTGGCTAGATCAATTGGGTTCGTCAGACCAATAGTATTATTCACACATCCACCGGCATATAGTTGATCACTCGTGTTTGTGGGGACTTTTCGTGTGTTAGTATAACTCAGATAATTCACATCACAACATGTATGTATGTGCAAGTATGATCGTATGTAACATGCATTTCACCCCAAGTAAAATAGTAAAACAGTTTGAAAGCGGGGTAGTGAAACTCACCTAGTATATAGCACGACTATCACAGGATGGGTAAGTATCAATGCTCTATCCCTTCGGTCTTTGTATCGGTTCGTGTTTGGTTAATTACTGAATACAGTTTTCAATTTGGTAATTGCAATAGCTAGGGCTCAAATGAGGATAATCATCTGAGACTCGACCTATATCCTAACAGTGGAGCTGTGGGTATTATCTTAATGTCAGATTTTTGTGTGGCTCCCAAGCACCGTTTTGCATGCCTGTCAAAGTCGTTTGTTTTAGATGTTCGGAAAGTGTTATGATCATATGGATTGTACTAATGAGTTGTTCATTAGAAATGATTAACTTTATAATAAGGGAGTTTAGTCGTTTGGGGATCCCAGGTTGCCCGATTTTAAGTTTCCTTTTTTGCCGTCAGGAAATCTCCCAAACTGGCGTGTAATGTACCCCAAGTACCCATTTTGCCTCGGAACAATCCAAAATGACTCTGGTGTTCCACTTATTGACAATTTAGTTGTTGGTCATTTCGCGGTCCCGACAGATTCGTTATACGTTTACAACTGCCGGTTTTGTATACAATAATAAGATTTTTAATTCCAAAAATCATTACTCAATCGATATATTTCATAAAATTCTGAAAATTTTTATATAAGTTGGTAAATATATATAGAATTCTGGAAAAATATTTTCAGAATTTATAAAACTAAGTTATTAATTTTAATAAATTCACGAGAAACTGTATTTTAACAAAAATTTACATCCAAAATGATCCGACTTTCAAAAATTCCCAAAAATTTACATAATTGTCCCAATATTTCTGGGAACCTCCTGGAAAAATTTGAGATTTTTCTGAATTTGTTATACAATTGTTCCGGCTACCGAAACTTCGCGACCACGCGATTTTTGAAACCCATGTCAAACTCAGTCAATGATCCCCAAACTTTTCCAGAATGTTGTGCATATTAAACTCAACATTCCTAAAATGTTTGGTGATTTATTGAGCTTGGTTAGTATTTTATCCGAATATATTCGTTTAAAAGAGTTAAGAATTCACAAAAAATCACCAAAAATTCAGAAAATTGTAAAACTTTAATCGAGTCTTACTGTCACCATGGGTGACCATCCTGTAATGTTTCAAGTCCTAACAATACCCACAAAAAATTTATACAAAAACTAAGTTTACGGCTACTAGTTTCAGTTTTCGGGTGTTATACCTCGCGTTTCTCGATCAAATGAGCGGTCTCTACCCTTCCAAAGGTTGTTCTAAGCTAGGATCAGTACCTATATACTATATACAACACAAACATGCAAAAACCCGTGTCAATCAAGCCTTAAATCCGTACTTTTTCGCTTAGGATTTGATTCGTTCGGTTATTGTCGAATAGGTTGTGTTTTTGTATCATAAACCGATGTTTTGCATCCCCAAACACGATGTGTAATCTGATTATATATTAATCATGTTAGAACAACCCATATTCCACCAAAAACCTCAATATTTTATGGATGAAAACCTCTCCTTTTGTTGAAATCGTATTTAATATAAGGAAATCATAAGAAAATGTTATCCAAATCATAAAAATACCTTAGATCACAGCTGAAGCCTAATGTTTCTTGGCTGGTTCTGAGTGTTGTGTGTGTAAAAAAAAGTGTAAAACTAAATGAACAATTTGGTTTTAAAACTGAGAAAAGAAGAAGTTGTACATATACATATCATGCTCATCCGCTGGTATTAGGCGATTATGTTGTTATTATAAGTATTTTTATTATTATATTATTATAAATTTGTAATTAATTCAGCTGCTTTACTCATTTTACTCGTGTACCTGAAAATACTGTGTTCTATAAAATTATCACTATACCGCTGAGACGAGTTTATTTTTCTCTACGTTTTGATCTAAGTTTCGTTAAAAACGGAGTAGGGCCAAATATAATATATTTTATGATTATTATCAAATGGGCTCTTATACTACTAACTTTTTTGGTTAAGGTATCTCATAGTCCAAATTGTCATTCGACCACTCAGTTTGGTAAACGATCGTACCACGCGCAGTTTTAAAAATACTAATCCGTCTTTAATGAAAATTTGAACGCTTTCATGTATTTGCTTAAAATACATTATATTAGTGTTCGATATGTAATGTTTTAGGCTTGACTGACCAGACAATGCATGTTTGGTTGTTTCTGTGTGCGTTAAAATCAAAGGCGTTTCGTTAACCGAAATAGACTCGTTTAACGTGCCAACTACATTCTAAGGCCTCAAATCTTATATTATTGTCTAAGTACCGTGTCTAGGTAATTCTGTACTCTTAGAATAGTCTCTAGCGCCTACGTTTTCATCTGAATCGTTATTGTACGGTTTGCGAACTATTAAACAGAAAGCTTATATTTAACCTGTTTTTAGCACACTGAGGCATCTACATCGCACTGTTAGGAATTATTGTTTGCATGTTTCTCATAATGCACCCTTGGATTCCTCCGAGTCATACTTAGTATCATTTAGTTATCCATATAAGTCGCACGTATAAATTAGGGTTTACCTGTTTTCGCCAAGGTTGTCACAATTAAGCTATATGCAGCAATGTTACCCGGAAGATGCACAACATTGTGGGTATCACTAATTTTTGTGTAAGCTTTATCTTTGGTCACCTAATCGTAGTTAACTCGAAAATATTGTTGAATCTACTGACATGTCGTTGCTTGGCACCCCGATTTTCCTTGCTTAGCATCTCGATTTTCTTTTCTTTTTTTGTTTCAAAAATAGATAAAGTGTCAGTAGTAATCTATCATTTCTTAAATAGATGTCAACCGGGAGATCAAAACTATATTTTAGTTTTCTGGATATCTTCCCCCCTAAAATTTTATTTTCGTATGCCCGTGCTCGAAAATGAAATGTTAATTTTGCAGAAAATCTTTTTGTTGGGCACAATTTTAAGACACTTATTTATTAAGGAAAGCGGTTTTTTTAAATAATATTATGATAGAGTATGTACAATCGGTTATCCCAACAAAGCTTATTTCCACTCAAGGAAATTGATCATTTCCAACCAGGTTACCAACCGGTTGAAATGAGTTTTATTGAAGGCTTTCGTGAAGATGTCGGCTTTCTGTTGCGTAGTATCCACTGGCACCACTTGAATGTAACCTTTTTTCATATGTATCTCGAATCACGTGAATGCGAATCTCGATATGTTTGGTTTTCGGGTGATGGATTTGATTCTTCACAATTCCTAGACACGCCTCGTTGTCGATGAATATTGGAATCTTCATAATGTTGATCCTGTAATCTAGCAACTGCTTTTGTATCCAAAGGACTTGTGAACAGCAACTGTAGGCATCCGTGTATTCAGCTTGAGTAGTAGAGGTCGAGAATGCCGTCTGCTTTTTGTTTTGCCAAGATATGAGACCATTTCCTAAGAATTGGCAACCTCCTTAGATTGATTTTCGATCGACTTTACAACCTGCATTGTCACTATCATAGTAGGCAATTAAATCAAAATTACTATCTTTAGGATACGAAAGGCCAAGCTTGGGTGTTCCTTTTAGATAGCGGAAGATTCTTTTAACCTTAATCTCGTGAGATTCTTTGGGATTCGTCTGAAAACAAGCACAAATACAGGCATCCCACATAATGTCAGGCCTACTTGTGGTTAGATACATCAACGAGCCTATCATTGAGCGATAGAAGGACTTGTTCACGGGCTTTCCTTAAAGATCAAGAGTGAGTTCGGTTTGCGATGCAAACGGAGTGCTTGCAGTTTTGCAGTCATTCATATTATATTTAGCAAGAATATCCCTGATGTATTTAGCTTGATGAATGAGGATTCCGTCTTCTCGTTGCTTCACTTCAAATCCCAAGAAAAATGTGAGCTCCCCCATCATGCTCATTCGAACTTTACTTTCATAACCTTTTCGAATTCCTTGCACAACGTTTCATCAGTAGACCCAAAGATTATATCATCTACATCAGTCTGAACTGGCATCACATTGTCTCTTATCCTTTTTTGTGAAGAGAGTCATGTCGATTCTTCCTTTGATGTATCCACATTCCAGAAGGTATGTTGACAAAGTCTCGTACCAGGCCTGAGGCGCTTGATGAAGACCCTAGGCGCTTGACAAAGTCTCATACCAGGCCTGAGGCGCTTGATGTAGTATCGTTTAAAAAATTATGGATCTTCAAACCCAGGAGGCTGACAAACATAAACTTCTTTTATTTTACCGTATAGAAACGCACTTTTCACATCCATCTGATATACTTTGAAGTATTTGTACGATGCATATGACAAGAATATTATAATTTCTTCCAAACTGCTACCAGAGCAAAAACTTCTTCATAGTCGTCCATTTGTTTCGAAACACCCAATCTTGCCTTGTTCTTAATAACCACACTACGATTGTCCATTTGTTTCGAAACACCCATTTTGTTCTAATAGGAAATTTTCCTTCTGGAAGATCAACCAGTTCCCACACTTTGAGCTTTCGAAACTGAGATGATTCTTCCTGCATCACCTGCACCCAGCTTGAGTCTTGAATAGCTTCTTTGATGCCCCTTGGTACAGATTGTGAAAGGAAAGAGGCATACAATCCTTTGTTGATGACATAAGTCTGACCACGAGTTCGCACGTCATCTTCCACCGGACCTATTACATTTTTAATATGATGATTTTGATTGATCTTATAATCTGTATTGGTATGGGTTTCAATTTGTTGAGGTAGATTGGTGAAGTGTTCATCGACATAGATGATTGGAGGTCCGTCTTCTTAAGTTGTTCATCCACATTCGTCTGAGAAGAGGAAGCATCATTTGCAGATGCATTCTCATCCGAAGTGTCACCACTTACTTCTTTGAGGGGAAGGATCAGATCGGCTGAAGCTGGAGTAAAACAAGTTGTGAAAGGGGTGAATCCAATGTCTGACGAGTCAAACAATGGTTCAACTTGAGCGGTTTCAGTAGGTTGGGTTTCAGAAATAGGTTCGGGAATATCAAAGGTGTAGAAACAACATCTACATTATAAAACCAATCAGGAGAACTTCCAGTGTTGGTGTAGTTTCCTTCTTGAAAGTCGACGTAGTATGATTCGAGCACCATCTTGGTTCATTTGTTATAGACTCTATATGCCTTTTGAGTAGATGAATATCCCATGAAATAACACACATCACCGACTGCTTCAAACTTGATAAGATTATCTTTAGTGTTGGGTACATGAGCATCCAAACGGTCTAAAGAAATCTATCAGAGGCTTTAGTTTGAAGAGAAGTTCATAGGTAGTTTTTTCGTGAAGTTTAACAATGAGAACTCGATTCAAAACATAGCATGTTGTGTTGACTGCCTCCGCCCAAAAGATGATGGGCAACTTGGAGTCTACGAGCATAGTTCGAGCAGCCTCAATGAGTGTTCTATTCTTTCGTTCTGCAACGCCGTTTTGTTGAGGAGTTCTAGCGGCACTCTATTGAAGGTGAATTCCCTTTTCTTATAACTTCTGATTGACTTGACCTTTAGTTTAATGACGTTCTCGATCATAGGAATGTATGTAGAATGAATGCAATTTAGCTTTTAGCTTCAAGAAAGAAACCCATGAAAATCGAGAAAAATCATCTGTAATCACCAAGCAATAAGATCTTTTAGCTGAACATTTAACACTAATGGGACCGAAAAGATCCATATGCAACAATTGCAATGGTGCGGTTATCGTATTCACTACTTTGGACTTGTGCGGCTTTTGTGTTGCTTACCTTGGGCGCATGCGATATATTTTTTTGAAAACGGAAATTCTTTTATTAGTAAACCTCTTACTAACTTGAATTTGGAAAGTTTATTCATATTTTTGAAATTCACATGCCCCAAACGGCTATACCAAAGCAGTGATTCCGATTTTGACGCCTTTGAGATCAAACATGTCATTTTCTCATTGGTTTTGGGGTTTTTCATATTTAGGACGTAGGTGTTGTTTTTACGAGGAGCTGTAAGCATAATCATCTCGTCAGGAACTGAGTATTCAGACTTGAAAAACAGACATTCTACGTCATTGAACAGCACGGATATTCCTTTGTCACAGACTTGTGATACACTCATAAGATTGTAGCACAACTCTGGTACGTAGTTAACATTTTCCAACGAAAGTGCTTTGGAAACAATGTCTCCAATTTCAACAATATTCCCTCCCTTTTTATATCCGACAAAAGATACGAAGTCGCCATCGATGAATCAGAAGTTCTTCAGTAGTTCCTTTAAACCGGTCATATGCCTTGAGCTTCCACTGTCCACTTGCCAGATGTATTCCATGAGCATTCGAAACCATTTTTGCAGTTTATTCTATTATGCAACAACAAACAGGAAGTATATACAAGTTTGTTAGATTTCGAAACCCAGACTTGCTTCTTTTTAATCTATCGTTATTTTTGATGAAAATATCTTATTTTCTTTTCCAAAAACATGATTAACTAAACTTTTACTAATTTCTTAAAATTATCAAACTGCTCTGTGAAAATTTTGACAAAATTTTGTTCAGGTTTAGAAAATTTCTTGCTTTTGCAATATTTCGCTGTATGTCCTAAATGATCACAATGAAAACATTTAATGCAACGGCTCCTTTTCCTCTTGAAGGATGATGCGTTGGAAGATGATGTATGTGATGAGTGTCTTGAGCTATATGAAGCTTCGTCTGATGAAGATGGATTGAGACTTGAACTTCTGATTTTCTTCATTTTCTTGTCAAGACGACTTTCATCTTTAGTGCACACTTCATCCATCTCGCTGATAGTTGAAGAAGCTGACTCTTGACTATCACTTGAATTATTGGATCTTTGATCTTCACTTGAGCTTTCTTCTTCGGTTTCTGAAGTTTTTTTGTTTGAGTCTTCACTTCTATTGTCATGGTTTGGTTCTTTATCAGACTCTAACATACCTGTACAAGATGGAACAAACTCGGGAATTTCCTCTGTTAGGAATTTTCCGAATCTTTTTTGTTTCAATTTTGGAACAAATATAGGAGGTTCAACCACAACATTTTCATCACAAAAAGCAGATTTCAAGCCAACGCATTCAACCAATACATTCTCATTGTTGCGGATTATACGTTTAGTCACATGCCTGTTACAGTCATCCCGAATATTTAGACTAGGTTTGATACAGTCATCCATCCTAGTTAAATTATTACATTCATCCCGAATAAAAAGTCTTCTTTGTTTTACCACAGTTCTAGGCGAACCAGTTAACCGTAACCTATCTCTATTTTTGTGCCTCCATATTCCTCATCGCACACATCCTCCTCACGCTCAATTGCATCTGCATTGCTTATAGAAACATTAGTAATTTTGTTATTTTCATAATCGACACTTTGAGCAATCAAATCATTTTTATCAATTAAATCATTTTCTGGATGAGGAGTTGGCATGGGTACATAGTTCTTGTTGTGAGGGGGTGGAAAGATTCTTCTTTCATTCCCAAGCTTATCTTTGTACCCGATGCCATCTTTCACGTATGTCGGTCGTTGGCAATTTTTGATATCAACAAGTGCCTTTTTGCTAACAATCCATTTATCATTAGTAAATTGCAATTTAGTGTTCTCAATTTCAAAATTTCTCTAGTTTTTCAGTTAAATCATTAATAATGAAATCTTTTTTGAAAACGAACTCCTTTTAAGTTCGCATTTCAGCTAAAATTGAGTTCAACTTTCTCTGATCTGCAGCTTCATTCAGTTTTAGCTCTTTATTAAATTGCAAAACTCTATCTTTTCTCTAATTAGGTCACGGTTGATACATGGTTTTGAGCACAATTTTGGTAAAAATTTCATAGGGTATGCTGTTTACCAAGTCTTTCTCCTCCTTTTCTTTGGCGGATTCAACTTTCATTGCTGCAGAAGGAGCTTGATCCTTTTTCTTTCTTTGCACTGCTACTAGTCTCTTGGCTCTTCGCTTTTGACTTTGATATTTCATCCTCTTTCTTCCCTTTGTCAGGTTCCAGCTTGGTTGAGTTGACGATGCTTTTCAGTCCTTTGTCAGCATATGTTTCTCCCTTTGGAATACCTGCATTTTTGTTACTTAGAAAGTTTGAAGGACGTGGAGCCGTTTTAGTGGATATCTTGGTCGTTGGAGCCTTGTTAACTTCCTTTGATTCACTGGATATTTTTGGCATTAAAGCTTTGTTAGCTTCCTCCTTCGCTTCAGTAATTTCATCCGCCCAATCATAGTCTTCCACCACCAGATCCTTTGGAGTATTTGCAACATTATTATCATTTCCTTCAATAGCGATTGGCCTTCTAGTTGGGGTAGTTTCAGTGTTTCCGTTCTTCAGCAACCGACAGTCACTTTTGAAGTGACCCAAATTCTTGCAATTGTAGCAGCGCAGCTTTGACTTGTCGAAACCAGCTTTTCCAAGTGACAACCTCTTTCCTATTTTGTCTTGAAACTTCTACAGCCTTAAGGTGATCATTGCCTTTGCCATTTTAGATCCATTTCCTCCATATCATCTGGATCCACTTGGTACATATCTTCAGCAGAAAGGAAATCCCGTTTCAGCTCACCTGACATAAGTGCTTCATAGCTACTCAGGAAGGTGTTAATAGTGCAACATGTCAATTGATATCTTGAGTGCCTGAGCATCACCGACCATAGTAGTCTTCTCGTTAGACTGTGGAGCCTTTGCAGAGTTTGCGGAAGCGTTAAAGTAAGATGCATTAGCACTTTGAGAACTTAAACCACCGGAGGTTGTGGGGGCAAGGAATACCATGTTCTTGGGCATAATAATTGCCCGGATTGAGTAGATTTTCTGAGTATCATGTTAGATTCATCTCTCTCTTAAGCACATCTATTTCAAATGCCTTTAGCATGTTAATCATATCTGAAAGAGTGACTGGAGTTGTACTGGTCATGAAAGTTCTTTTGATCATCATGCATTGTATGCTCCATTCTTTTATAAGAGTCCAAAAGTTTCTTGAGTGAAGCATAGTTGGCGACAGGATTACCAACTTCCTTCATTTTTGTTAACACATTCAGAAAATGACAGATATGATTTGATAAACTTTCACCTCGAACACTTCCAAACATATCATATTCTTTCTGAACTATATCTCTCTTGTTATCCATCAGTTCTTGGTTGCCTTCATAGTGATCGATAAGTGCCAACCAAAATTCATGAGTTGAGGTGTACTCTTCAAACAGGTTGTTGTCATCCTTTGATAGAGCCATTGTTATAGCAGCATGAGCCCAACGGTCACGTTGGATCAACGTCCTATCTTCATCAGTGAAGGTTGTGGGATCTTCGTTAATTGTATGAACATCATCACGCATTACCATGGGAACATTAGGTCCAACGGGTTCAGACATCCATTGAGTATAGTCCGTGTACTCAAAGAATGCCTTGATTCTATTCTTCCAGCTACTAAAGTCCTAAGATCCTTTCAACTTTGGAGGCCTAGTTGCAGTTCCAGTTTCAAGTTTGGCTTGAGCGATCAGGTTCAGTTGATTAAGTGACATTTTGGTATGATTTTTAAGTTCAAATTGCTGATTAGAGGTTAAATACGCTAGTTCGTTCAGGTTCTGGGTACAATTTCATTGATTAGGGTTAATTTCGCTTGTGGTTGGCAAATACGATGAGTTTCAATAATACGCTGATGGTTCTTGAGTTATTGGACTGGCAACAATAGAAAAATCCGCTGACACAAACAAAACACACATGAGTTTGGCTAAGTACGCCGATCACCGTGATAAGATCGTTGTAGATCTTTATCACTGACTTCGAAGTCGCCTTCGATTAAGTACGCTGACACTATTGCACTAATAACTAATAATTATGCTGGTATATTACCGGCGTAATTGTCAATTATGCGATCTTCAACTTAAAAACATTGTATTCAAATTTATCTACAATGACTTCAAGTTTAAATATGCCAACCAGGGTTTAAAGACAAACAAAAACCCCTGATCACTAAAAAACGACTCAAAATCCATGTTTTTTTGTACCAAAATAACCCAAATGTTCACCAAAATACTGATTAATATCAACCTAATGACTAGTCACACCAGATCAAGCCATTAAAATTTGAAAAACCTTGAAACTTTGAAAACTTTTGGAAAACCTTCAAAACTTGAAGAATCTTAACATTAACTCAACATAAAGGCTCTGATACCAAATTGTGAGTCCCAAATGCCATCCAGATCATAGTGGTTTGATCGTTAACACCCAAACACCTATTGATTATGTGTTTGAATGAGAAAAAGTTAAAAAAACAAAAGATGAAGATGAAGATTCTTGTTTGGATCAAACAACAATTGCTGTTTACGTAATCCCAAATGATATACACACTAAAAGCAGCTAGATATTCGGATTTAGCGCAACATGAATCACAACACAAGAGAAATCACCAAAACTTGTCCAAGAACCAAGGACTAGGGTTTTCCATTAGCTTCACATATATACACACTGACTGTTTGGCATATTTAATGAATACGCCAGAAACACAAATACGCCATGTCTTACATAAATTTCACTTTTAGCCCCTGAACTTTCTAGAACACTATAAACTAAAACAAAACAATCCAAAACCTAATAAAAGCAAGTACCAACGATCTCAAAAGCTCTAACATGATCCTTAGACACTCTTCACCGGTAGAGCCTCAAATGTCAAAGGAACCGGGCTAGGAATTCTATTAAAATCGCCACAGGGGGTATAATACCCAGTCCATTATCTGTGAATTTCAGACAACTAACAATGAAGCAGAATATGAAGCCCTAAGAGCAAGTTTGCAATCAGCTAAACAGATGAGGATCAGGTATCTTCATGTGTACATAGACTCACTGCTAATTACTAACCATTATAATGGCTCATATGCTGTGAAGGGTGAGAAATCAAATATTTGGAAATTATTAAAAAACTAGCAATTCGATTCTTTCAGTATAATGCAGGTACCTAGAGAAGAAAACGCTGGAGCAAATGCCTTAGCAAACTTAGGGTTAGCCTTGAAGATACTAGAGGATGTAAGGATACCTATCATCCACAGTCTTTTTCCTACTATTGAGGAAAATGAAGCAATAGAGATAGTTGAGGATACTACAATTGTACCCAGTGATGTGAAGTTAAATTCAGGATCGTGGATCCTTCTAATTATGAACTACATTCCGAATAGGGAAATTCCCACAGGGGAGAATCCTAGAGCCTTCAGGGTTAAGGTATCTCAATTCACTATATTAAATAACATTTTGTATAAAAGATCTCTTACAGGTCCTATTTGCGATGCATTAAGGATCCAGAAATTCAAGAAGTCTTAAAGGATTTCCATGAAGGAGACTGTGCAAACCATACTGGGGACAGAGCACTATTCTCAAGGATCCTTAGAACAGGTTACTACTGGCCCACGATGAAGAAGGATGCAGTAGACTATGCAAGGAAATGTGATGCTTGTCAAAGACATCAACATCCTACATCAATCAGCAGAGCCTTTATATCCAATAATTTCCTCTTGGCTATTCATGAAATGGGGAATGGATATAGTAGGCAAACTCCCAAAAGCACCAGGTGGAAAAGTATTTATGCTAGCCATTACCGACTACTTCTCCAAATGATAGAAGCAGAAGCTTTTGTTCAAGTCAGAGAAAAGGAAGTTATATCCTTCATTAAGCGAAACATTATTACTAGATTTGGAATTCCTTCTGAAATTATATATGATAACGGATCCCAATTTATTGGGAATTGTGACAGTTGGGGAATCAAGATGATAACATCTACACTAGTTCATCCACAAGCTAATGGCCAAGCAGAGTCAAGCAACAAGATCATCATCAACAACTTGAAGAAGAAACTTGGGTCCAAGAAAGGAAAGTGGGCTGAAGAGTTGTCATATGTCCTTTGGGCAGATTGGACAACTCCAAAGAATACTACAGGCCAGACTCCTTTCTCTTTAGTTTTTGGAACAAAGGCAATGATCCCAACAGAGATGGTGGTTCCTACAGCCAGAACAAGCATCCATGATCCTCGGGCAAATAGTGAGAATCTGACTCAAGACCTGGATATTGTGGATGAGCTCAGAGATTTAGCAAGAATAAGGATGGCCCGTTAACAACAAAGGAGGGCTGGAGCATATAACAAAAACATCAGCATCAAACGATTTCAAGTTGGAGACCTGACGTTAAGGAAAGATTTTTAGAATAACACAAACCCAGCTGATGGCAAGTTGGCACCTAAGTGGGAAGACCCGTATCTAATTGAAGTAGAGGTAGGAAAGGGGGCATATGGTCTACTAATCATGAAAGGTGATCTCTTACCAAGGGTCTGGAATGCTATTCATCTTAAGAAGTATTTTATGTGACAAGGATCAAGGATCCTTAAAAACTCAGGATCCTTACATCGGTAACATTTTACCTTAAGTTTTTCTCTACTTTTTACTTTATTTGTTATGAGAAAAGGGTGTTAGATACTTAACATCCAATTTTATCAAGTTTCCAGCTTTTGCAGAAATTTTTAACATCATTAGCGGAGGATTAAGGGGTTGGCAACCTCTCTCCCACGTTTAAGGTATCTTATACCTTCTAAGGTTTAAAGGTTTTCACCTTTCACATGAATTGGGTTTTGACACCCCGTCAGTAGTGCACGTTTATCCAAGTATGGTTCGAGGCAATGGACCTGTACACGCTTAATGACTGACAATTTCATTGTTGTTGACCATATGTAGGATCTCAAGTATAATGGTAGACGTACCATACATCCGTTATCCTAAGGTTTCTAACGTTTTCACGTTAGCTAAGATTTTGGCATTTTCATGTCACTTAAGTGGGCTTGTCCCCAGTTTGGGCCAGACCCTAGTTTATTTGGGCTTGACCCTAATTTATTTGGGCTTAACCCCAGTTTATTTGGGCTTAATCCCAGTTTGTTGGACTTGTCCCTAGTTTGTTGGGCTTGACCCCAGTTTGTTAGGCTTGTCCCCTGTTTATTTGGGCTTGCCCCCAGTTTGTTTGGCTTAGTCCCAGTTGATTGCAAAAGGTTTTAGAGCTTTGGAGATTCGCAAGTTGATTCAAAAGGATCCTGGATCCTTAAGTTTATCTAGCGTTGACTAGTTTGGTTGTATAAAGGTAGTTCCTAAGGATATAAAATCCTAGCTTCAATTTTATGGTATGTTTTATTTTCACACTTTTTTATCTTATTGACTTTACCCTGAACCTTGGAATCGAGGATATGTGGTTTATCTACTTGTGTTTAATTAGACTTTTCTAAGAAAATTACATACAAGGATTAACAAATTTTAACAACCTAAATTTCTCTAAATACTTATAAGGTAAAACTTATTATTTTTTGTTGATGCATTATGTCTATCGCCTACGTCTTTAGGTCATGTTTGAGTATGTAACAGGGCTAAACTGTTAGATTTATATTTTGAAGTTGTAATGTTAACTTCACACAAAGTGAAGTTCATTTCGTACGAAGGTAGCTTGTTTACCTTCGTAGGAAGATAAACTATCTTCCTACGAAGTGAAGAGTCAAGATCGCAAGAAGTGGAATGTCTATATATAGGTGTGCTAGGGTCTTGAGTCTGTATGCGTTTTATTGACTGATACGTCGAAGCCTTGTAAGATTTCACTTAGTTCATGAAAACATTGAGTTGAAATAGTAAATCTTGAACTTGTCACTAGTCTAACATGAATTCCGCACATAATGAACTAAGTAAACAAATTAGGACCTGAGCTTATTGGATGAGTAGATCCTTGCAAGTGGTATCAAAGCTAGAAGGCCTGATTTGAAGACATTTGATCAAGATTCTACTTCTCTTCTACTCATTTTCATCTTTTTATCATTTTCTCAGAAACTGAACGGACAAATGGACTGATTTTTTCCCAGGACTGTTTAAAATGGACTAATAACAAACCCTTGAAAGAATCAGACCTAAAATCAACTGAAATCATGGCAAAAACATCCAACAAAATGTGAAATTGCGAACTTTACCTTCGCACAAACTTAAAAGTCACTTCGCATGAAGATAAGAGTTTGAAAAGTTTTGAAAAAGTTACCTTCGCATGAAGTTAAAACTCACTTCGTACAAAGTGAAACTCTTGAAATTTTTTGGTTTTAACTTCACATGAAGATAAATCTGAAAATTGGTAATTTCACTTTGCACGAACTAGAAATTTAATTGTTTAGTGTTTATCTTCGTCCCAAGTTAACTTTGCACAAAGTTTCACTTCGCACCAAGCAATTTCTGACCAAAAATCTTGACAAAATGGATACCGAATTTTTCAATGCATTCGCAACGTCCGCCGTTACAACCGCAGCTGCTTAAAATCTAAATCTCGACAATGAAATGGGGACTATGACAAAACCCCCGAATCTAATGTCTTTAGAAGATTACTATGGTTGGAACGAAAGGTTGTTAACTGGGTAACAGCTAATCACTTCGATTGCTGGTACGCCATTGAGGAGAAATCTACTGCACCAGTTGGTGAAAATATGCTTGAGAATACATTAACACAATTTACGTAAGGAGAGAAAGATAAGTTCGCCAGAGAAAAGAAAATGATGAACATACTACAGTAAGCTATTAAAGAAGACATATTTACTCTTTTACAACATGATGGTGATGCTCAGTCTGTTCAGAATGCCTTGAGGGTGAAGTTTCAAGGAAGTACTCAGATGATAAAGAGCAAGGAAGCATTGTTACAGAAGGAGTTCAATATCTTTAATCTTCTCAAAGGTGAAACTATGAAGCAGTTAATCGAGAGATATTGTCACCTTGTGGTCGAGATGTGAAGATTGGGAATCCAAAAGGAAAACAAAGAATTAGTGGACAGGTTGGCTGATTCACTACCTGAACGAAAGTGGTCTACATATCTGACAATCTTGAAGAATAGTTCAAAATATGGAACTCTCTCTTTATCAAGATTTATCGAGAAACTTGAAGGTCACGAGCTTGAAATGCAAAAGATGGAGAAAACCAGAAGTCCACATGTGCAACAAGAAGTGAATCCGTACTACAAAGGCAGTTCAGTAGCCAATAACCAAAGTCTGAATATACAAACTGCTTTCAGTGCAGATAATTCTTCAAGTGCTTTGTCAAGCAATATTGGTGGTGGTTTTCAGTCATTCCCAACTTATGAACGTAACTCACCACAAACACCACAATCTTCACAAAATTCGAACAGTTACTAGAGTAACCAAACCAACTCCAACCAGAGAGTCTTGCAATGCAATATCATCATGAATCTAAAGAATACTCAAGATTTCATGGATCACACTGCTAAACACATATGGCGTTACTTGCATCGGTTCTAGAGTCATATGTAAGTCTGATAGACGGAAAAATTGGGAACCCGAACATGAAGAAAGAAGAATATGACCAAATTGATCCAGAAGAGCTGCAACTAACAGACATCAAGTGGTGCATGGCATCACTTGTTCGCAGAGCCTAACGGTTTATGGAGATCACGGGTAGAAACAGTTTGGGAGGTCCGGATGGAAAGCTTGGGTTTGACAAGACAAAAGTCACATGTTTTAAATTCCGAGAAAAAGGACACTTTAAGAACGATGTCCAAAATGTGAAGTCAATGGTAACTAGAATCCGTTTGGAGATGACTATTACAAAAAGGCAATTTATCATCGACCTACGCCACAACAAACTACATCAAGAATGGTTTAGATTGAAGATGGGTCATCAAGCTCAAAAGATAAAGTTCTCGTCATTTCTCAAGAGGATGAAGGGTTCAACTGGAACAAATGTATTTCAAAGACCGAGAGTCTCGTGCTTTTGGCAAAGATTATTGAAGAACCGGAACAAGTTGAAGAAGAATGTGCTGAGGCAATTTTCGATGAAGCTCCAATTGAAGAATACTACTATGAACAATCTACTGAGGAAGAAAATCTTTTACACATTGCTTTTAGACATTTAATACCGCTTAAAATATATAAACAACCCATTTCATTTCATTCATCAAATTTTCAAATACAACATAATTCAAATACAAAATAACAACAACGAGATAAGTTCAACAAAACATAATAATTAACTTAGCATTCTAAGCGTGTTTCTATGCCGATCCTACTAAGTTTCATCATACCAACTTCATCACCCTGCAACATGTTAAAAAGTATAGTTTAATAACAAAGTATTGGCGAGTACACAAGTATAATAACATAGCATAAGTAGTAAAAACGTTTAAACCAATCCACATGAAAAGCTAGTATACGAGATTAATGTAAACAAGGCATGTGAACTACAAGTCAATCCTCAAGTGTACTGCATAATAAATTAAAAGAAAACTTAACATTGACCACAACAATACGGCGGTGCATTACTCCTATAGCGCTATACATGTTAAGGGAGGCTTGATCGAAGTTAATGACATTTAGTATCACATAAGAATGTACCAAGTAAACAATTCAAGTATCACATAACTATAACATGTATGATGGATTGTTTCTGTGATTTCATAGAATAAAAGTGTGATTTAGTGTGTTTATGATAGATTAACATGTTGCACCCAAAAGTATAAAGCATAAAAAGGGTGTCGAGTGTACTCATGGTTTTGCAAAATTAATTCCGTGAAAGCGTTTAGGTTGATTAGGGTGTTTGTGTTTTTATGGGCCATGCCCAATAGAATCCTAACAATGGTTAGGTCTTAGATAAAATACCTTAATATTAGGAAAAGTAACTATATGGTCATCGTCAAAGGTTCGGTTATATTTACTATTTACATGTATAGTTTACATATATTATTACAAGTTTATCATAGATTTCATATAAGTCATGGATGTCATATAAGTCATAGAAGTCATGCATGGAGGTAGGAGGATAACCGTCCTAAACCTCTTTCATAAGATTCAGCAATACACAAATTGCCACAAGGACAATCCGGATGGTCAAGAATAAAGTACTTCACTAAACTACGCTTCGAACCGAATAAGCAAGCTAGGTGCGTGCATCCCGAACATGGCAACGTTTGGGGACGTGTCGTAGCCTTGTTACTCAAGTGAAGGTGAACCGTAGGTTTATGGATAGAAATCAATCAAGTGAGGGGTGGATTGAAAAGTTGGATAGCCAAGGCCTCCATGTAATCACACCTACACCAAACACAAGCTTGTAAGCCTGGATGGTTCAACACTTGTGGGTTAGAAACCCTAGTAAAAACCACAAGTTTAGAGGCATGCTATACCTCTTGATTTTGTATGGAACAAGTCTAGCTAGCTCACTAACCATAAACTTGGTTAGAGGCACAAGTAGCATAGAGTTGTTATGGTTAAAACAAGTTTAAAAAAGTTTATAAGTTTAACTTCCAAAATAGAAAGTTTGGCCCTAAAAATGGTATTGTTCCACCTTGGTTTCCATGGAAAACCTGTGGTAACATCCCGAAATTTAGGAAGATGCAACGAACAGATGCGGATACTTAGTCTTCAAGTTGCTTCCAAGTTCCCAAGTAAACTCGGCGCCACGTTTTCCCTCCCATTGAACCTTTAAAATAGGAACTTGACTGCGCCTTAGTTGCTTAGTGCCTCGATCCATGATTTCAACTGGCTTCTCCACAAATGCAAGGTCTGGTTGATTTGAAGATCTTCGAGTGGAACTTGGAGTCCTTCTTCGGCGAGACATCTCTTCAAGTTTGAGACATGGAAGGTAGGTTGAACGTTGCTGAGCTCTTAAGGTAGGTCCAGTCGGTATGCTACCTTGCCAATCCTTTCGAGAATCTTGAAAGGACCAACATAGCGAGGAGCGAGCTTTCCCTTTTTCCAGAAACGAACCACACCCTTCCAAGGGGATACCTTGAGAAGTACAAAGTCACCAACATTGAATTCCAAAGGCTTGCGTCTTTTATCTACATAACTCTTTTGTCGGCTTCTTGTGACAAATGGGAAATAACCGGTAATTATGTACAATCTAATCACTATTTTTAGTACATAATCTCATGCATTATATCGTAATTTGATTACGTAATTGAGTCGTACGTCATATCATAAGTGGAGGACAAGTAATCATGCAATGACATATATTGGTTTCCGTTACGACGTGAAATAAATCAAACTATGCCCAAAAAGTGTTGGTAGAATGTTGGGCGCACTATTCGCGGTTGCCCTATTCATCTCAGCAAAACTGCTAAAACGAAACAAAACAATGAATAATGACATGCTAATGCCATAAATGACTCCATATATACATGAAAACACTGATGTGGGAACACATCTTGCAATAATACATAACTTTCTGGTACAACGCCTAAATCACAAAATTGTCCGGTTCGACTAAAAAGGTGACAATTCAGTTCGTCCGCAACATTAATTCGGCATTTTTCGGATTCCAGCATTATAACAAATCAATGTTGAACACCCTAAAACAATATGAGAATAGCATAAATACATAAAAGACATTGTTTCTGGTCATACGACAACCAGTGCACAACTTGACCGGAAAGCGACCAATTGTCGAACCGACAAAGATTTCAATGACCGATAGCCTCATATATTAATCTAGGGAGCTAGTAAGCTTCATTTGGGATCCGAAATCCCTTCAACTATCTTGAGGTCACGGAAACACAACTCCGGGAATGTTCGACGGCAAAATATATAAGTGCCGATATTGAGCTAATAATTCAATGGGAAGCGTTTCGGCCATCCATACTCAACATATACTAGACTAGTGAACTAGTTAATCATATTTCTATGTCGGAAGTGCTCTAAATAAACGCCATGGCACTTTTGGTGGTCGAAAACCAAAGCTCCCGGTACGAAATAATAAAATTTGCACAATAGCCGATATCGTACCGATGAGTGAACTAGTGACGTTTTCGTTATCCAAAACTAATACCAATTAGTCAAGGGGACTAATTAATATTGATTAACACCCTAAACCCTAATTACTCACTAATGATGCAAGACAAATCCCTAATCCTCATACTTAAGTTTAATCACATAAATATCTTACAATTTAACACATGTTGAAAATACTTTACACTTAACCCACCCCCATGTGGGCCCCCACCCACTTGATTTGTGTTGAAATTGTAATATTATAAGAATGGTGTAAGATTTATGTGTAATCTTTGAAAGATAGCTATGAATGGGGGATCGGCTCCTCCGATGAGCAACCGGACTGATCTAACTCAGCTAGCAGAGGCGGAATTCATTGATAGAGAGGATGACAAACCAACAAGTGAGATCTACTGTTTAACTGCTCTGAATGTATTGATTGACGTGCAAAGTACAAGGCAAGTAAACAAATCAGCAGGGCTTCGCCGTACCAACTGAACTAACACTACCAAGCACTGACACAACACTCCTCTATTTATAGGTCGACATGACTCGCACTGGAGTGTGTGAAACAGAGACTGGGACTCGTGTGAGAGGTTGCCTCGTACGAGTGACTGGGAGTCATTCGTACGAGTCAAGTAACTCACTCGTATGAGTCTATTACAAAACATATAAAATAAACAATAACATTTATACATTTGTGTTTAAGCCCTATATACAATAACGACATATCCTAGAAGTAGGCAATAGAATTAATGTACCAACAAACTCCCCCTTGGATGTTGCCGCAGTCTGGATAGTCTTCAAAAATCTTCATAAGATTTGACATTTAACGACCAAAAAACCGCTTCGGCGGCTTGCGACGCTCCTCAAAAGCTATTGGCGTTTGATCTGTTGGAGGAGGTCGGTTTACTGTATTGCCAAACCGAAAACTTCTCAGCAACGCTATGCGAGCTCGCTCAGCAATCCTTGCTTCCTTCCTTTCCTTCTTCTTTTGCTCGGTCTCCTCCAGCTTCCTCCAAGAAGTGTTCCATGTCGATCCAGAATGTATATTATTTGCGAAACAGACATTAACAACCTTCTTTGTCTTTCTCTTCGTAGCTGATCTTGCTGTAGAATAAGCAATTTATATCTTTCTTCATACAATTTACTAGCCACATCGGGTCTAGTACTCGAATGCCACGCCACAGCCCATATATTCGTTTATGTGCTATGGCGGCTTCGGTTAGCTCCTCAGTTATCTTCCATGAGTCATCATCTGGGTGCACGCAAATCACAGCTTCTCCTGTGTTAGAATCATAGTGCCACCACTTGAACTTTTTATGGAAATCCTGCTCCATCTGAATCATAGGCATATTTTTCATTACTTTTGGCCTCTTCATGATGAGCGTAACATCCTTTTCTTTAGTAACCGGATGTATCTTCGTAATACGTTTCAGAAAGTGAGGTTTCCTGTGTATAAATCCATGTGCAGCTTCGAACTAAATCAACTTCCATAGCCTTTGGTCATGAAATTTCATCTTCAAATTTATCGTCTTCGTTTGCACCAGCTCTTTGATATCCCAATAAGGGAAGGATTTGATATCGCTCAAATATCTGAAGTACTTGATTCCAAACTCCCTTTTGACCGCGTAAACATTAAGTTCTTCAATCCAACCCCAGCTTATAATGTCCCCTAGAGAAATATCTGCATCGCGTATAAAGAACGCTAAGGGACGCTTGAACTTTCGCTCAGCTGGTGAACTCTTGAACCATTTCTTCCTCATTTCGGCAATTTCAGCTCTATTCAATTGTTGAGGAATTGTTCCCTGTTTAGCAGCTTCTTCGACTTTTTGTTTCAGCACAGCGACATTCTCTGCTGTAAAGAGTTCAGTGAAAGTTGGGGAGTCATCTATACCCTGATCGACAAAATTAGTAACATCGTCATCAGAATCATCCTCCACAACAACTCGACCATAATCATTAGCCTCTTCAACGTGTTCAAATACATAATCGTTTGGCTCGAAAGTGCTAATCTCATTCAGCTCATCTTCGAAATCAAACTCAAATTCTCTTCATCCACGCGTAACATTTCAGCGATTTCTTCCTTGGTGTAGCTGTGGATAAATTCTCCCTCATCAACATCATGCTCAAGGTAAAAAAAATCTTTTGTTTCGGCATGACAAGAACGGTAAATGTATCAGTTACTGTGAAGATTCATGCCTGCTGAGCATCAGAAGGACCTTCAGATCTGTCCTTATCATCTTCCTCAGTCGTTTGATTCGTAGAGTCGTCAAGATACACCGAATAATCAATCTCTTCATTTAAACCAGATTCTGTTACACAAATAACCACACCACCTACATCATCATCATCATCACCATTATCAGAATCAGAATCATCAGAATCATCAAATAATTCATCATCTAAATCTTCATCTTCTTTCTCATCTTCTTCAACCGCTTCCTCAATATCTTTATCTAACTTTTTCTTCAGTAGCCATTTGCGGTGTCTTGCAGATAGATCTGACATGTCAATATCCACATCCTTAGGCTTCCCTATCAGCACAAACTTATTCGACACTGTATACAACACGATATCTGTAATAACTGGTGCAGATTCTGCTTCTGGCGCAGTTGTGATATTCACGTGATCCTCTACAACTTTCTTTTTTCCTTTGCCTTGTGTATCTGATAGTTCTTTAGCAAGACGTTCTCTTTCAGCAACACGCTCTCTGGCATCTGCGCGTTCAATCTCATCAATCTCCACAGCTACATTAACTCCTAGCTTTTTCGTCAGAATTTTCTCAAACAGATTCATTCTTCTATCACTTCTGAGCCTTTCCTCCTCGTATTCAGCCATTCGGATTCGTAACCGCTCATTCTCTGACACTATGTTGGCAAGCATGCCTTCTAGTTGTTGTTTATCTTCATTAAGCACATTAAGCCGCTCCTGTAACTTCGCAATTTTGACAATGTTTAACATCACCTGTTTCTGTAGTTCTTCAACGCGCGGATCATTAAACATGTCTGTAGTAAAGTCTTCGCCCCCTGGAATATCTCCAAAATCAAATTCGAAATCAAAGTGAGACTGGGGCTGTGAAGTTTGCGGTGGCGGCTGCGGTGTAGCCTGTCGTGGTGTTGGTTGTGGTTGCGGCTGAGGAGTAGCCTGTCGAGGTGGTGATTGTGGTGCAGATTGTCTTGGTGGAGATGGTGGAATTTGTGGAGTCGGTTCAACAACAATGAGGTTCTTCGACTGTCTGTTCTTGCACTGTCTCTTTAGATTTTACAGTAGGAGACTCAGAGCTTCTAGCTGCTTGGCGCTTGAAACGTTGTGTCTTTTTCTTTGTTGGTGTGCGTACAGGAGTGTCATAGTCTGAACCCGTAGGTATATACGTAGTATCATCCTCACCTACGCTTTGCGCTTTTTCTCTTCAGCTTTCCTCTTTTTCTCTACCAGACGCTTTGCTTCTATCTTTTTGGCTCTCTTTCTTTCACTTGCTCTTCTATCTTCTGAACTAGTGCTAGAAGACGATACGTCTTTAGCCACTTTATCTCCACCAAACGCTTGCCTCTCAATGTCTGCAGCAATATCTTCAATATTTTCTTCAATTTCTGGTTCATCTCTTAACCCAGAACTTTCAGCTGCTTGCTTTTTCTTTTGAGATGTAGAAGTAGAAGATGTAGCTGTCGCCTTTCTCTTTGTACTCTTTTCTCCATCTTTCACAAACCAAGAACTACGCTTAGCAAAAAAAAACCGTCTAGCACAGTCAGCTCTTCATTCTCATCCCCACTCTCCTCCTTTCTCCATTTTCCCAGAGCCGGAGCAATGTAATCTTTATCAATGATAGCACCAAAAACTGGCTTAGCATTCGGAAAAGTCTTTAAATGCAAATTCATCTTCTTAAGCGTTGAGACATCCATGTGTTTCCAACTTTAACACGTCATCCTTTTTCTTCTTCAAGTTCGGGTGAAGGTGATCTAGCAGCATCTATATAAACCATGGGTACTGCAAGAACTTTTCCCTCTGTATATTCTGCACCATCTGTGTGAATATACCCTTTGAAAAGTTATATGGCAAATTCAGAATCAATGCAGTAATCATACACATTTGGTAATCGACCAATCATCAAACCCTCCTTTTCAATGACTCAAAGCGTTAATAACAACATGTGCAATGTATCGAAATGGCGCGCTAAGGTTACCCTTCTTGAAAGGAGCTGCGGTCAAAAAACTGGCATAACCCATTCGGTAGAAACATCCCTTCACCATATACTCTGAAAACCCTGTTGGATTGACTTCATTATCTTTAAAATCCAAAACCTTCCTGATTAAATCTTCGTAATCTTCACATGTATATCCTCATCGTCTATCTTCACAGCTGAAACTATCGCATTCTCTTCAACATCAAACTCTGCCGCGTTCCAAAAATATTCGACATGAGATCTATATGTTGTATGACGATCAGTGAGCGCTTTAGTAATCGGGATTCTACACAAAAAATCTAACACGTCTTGGTAAGCAACAATCTCCAGAATAGATTCATCAAGCAGACAACATATATTGTGAAACGGAGAGAAAGACGTTTTCTTGACCTGCACACATAAAGAGTTCAAACCGTTAGAAAAATTTTTACAAACTTCAACTTACAAGGTTACTCGTACGATCCATACATTTGTACGAGTCCATACTTGGACAAATATTCAAGTTTGATCAAATCATTATCCGTACCAGTCACTACTTCATCCGGGTGACTAAAGACTTAGACGTTTTCAAAAGATTTTCCAACTTGCTTCATACGAACAATATTTCGTACGAGTCAATAATACTTAACAAATTTTATCATTTAATCTTTTAAGGATTCTATCCATACGAACACTCACTCGTAATTGTACGAAAAAGATATAACATTTTGAAAACCTGTCTTGTACGAGTGTTCATCCGTACGAATTGTAAACCATTACAAATAACACCAAGTTTAAACCGAACTTAAAACGTGTTATTTTTAACAAATTGATGGTTGATTCATAGGCTTTTGGGCCGATATTGACGATTTTAAGTTCAATTTTAAGTTTTACCGGTCTAATTTCCCTAAATCTACATTTTATGTCCGTTTGGTCTAATCCGGCATTATAACGACTAAGAACACGCAATAGTACCTTCCCCTTCGTAAGAGGTGTGCGAATCAACCTCCCCAATGTATTGGTACAATGTAAATGTCAAGAAAAGTGAAGTATAGAACTGGTTTGCACTAAGTTGCTCTCTTAGTTCGCACAGTAACAATAAGTTGGCTCGTGCGAATGAGGAGTCCTTATATACTAGTTCAGTGTCGCCCATACAAATCAAAGGCTTGTGCGAATGAACACCAAATGCCATTCGTACGAGTTAGTGATACTTGTACGAATCAGTTTTGATACTTTTTAGACTTTTTGATTTTGATTTTTTGTGCAATATTATCTGTTTAAAACCTACTCATTTAACCAAGTCCAAGTTAATGACCCTAATTACCTGATATGTCTACCAAGTCCAAGTTAATGACCTTGATTGACCAATATTTGACCAAAACATATTTATTTTAAATTGTAAAGTTTCAGATTAATGAACTTTGTTGACGTTCAGGTAAATTTTTCTTTTAAAATTAGCTCCCAACTAGTAATCTTCAGATTTCCTTCAGCAAGACGTCGCCATGACTTCAACTATCCGTGTTTTCATCATCGGTAGACTAAAAAAAACTAAAATGCTAAGAAAACTGAAAATCTTTTTGGGTTTTGAATTTTTTTAAGAAATAACAAGTAAAGAAATATATTCATATTTTTGTGAGTTTTGTGTTATGATAATCATATCAAGGTTTGAACAAATCACTAGTACAGTTGATCTTGGTATTGTTGATACAGTTTTGTGTTTGTCGCTTGTTCTTAATTACAGTTGTAATTGTACGGTCTTTGCTCAAGTGTCTGTATAGGTTTGCTCATATCGAATAGATCGAGATATCCTTCTATCCCGATCTAGTATGACATCTTAGCTTGTCTGTGTTAATCGGTTGCATGTGTGCATACCGTTGAGTCTTGTAAACGTCATGTCTACACACGTTCTCCAAGAATGAGAATTCTGTGCGAGTCATAGGTTTCGTGCAAGTCACATGTTTCGTACGAAACAATGAATGGTTTCGTACGAAACAATGTATTTCGTACGAAACAGTTGTTCCGTACCATAATTCTGGAGCTGTGTCTGGTGTGTAATAGTGTGTTCCATATGTCTGGCAACGTGTTTTCGTGCGAGTGACCAGCTTGGACACTATAAAAGCAGAAACGCACCTCTCAGTGAGGGTTAGCCTTTGAGCCTTTCTGCTGACGAACTGATCTTCTGGTGGGATCTCTCAGTCAGCATTTATGGTGAAGACGAAGACACAAGAACACAGCAAGTTTGTTTGAGTCATACGAGCATTGTGTGTATAATTGTTCTCAATCATTAATCAAGATAGTGAATGTTTAGTTACCACGTGTTCTTTACTTTGCTTTGGTTGCATGCACACTTGGATTACGCACTTTTGTGTGTGTTATATGAACAAGGAATAGGTTTAACACCATCTGCAGATGGACCTACAAGTGGTATCAGAGCTTTGGCTCTTTCCTTGTTCAAAACCGGGCTTTGTGTGTCTTAGCTAGTTTGAAGATTTCTGAAGTGTTCTTGAGCCTCCAGCAGAAAACTTAAGTTTTGGATAGTAAACTAACTTAAAACTTGGTTAAAATCTGTTGCATGCAGAAAATTTTTGTGGTAAAACTATTCTGAGGAACATCCTTGAAGAAGAAATCTGCAAAAATTTGAATCTGATTAGTTCTGGTAGGGTTGACATTTTCTGACTTGGATCTTGACTTGGACTGTTGACTGTTAAAAATATGTGTTTTAACTAAAAGTGGGTAAGACAAAAGGTATTTTCAAAAAAGCAGGTCTACACAAGAAAGGAAATTTTTCACCAAACCATTTCTGAAAAGATTCCTCTGAAAAACGCTGAACAAAATAGTTTGTGCGACTAAATAGATTCATGCGAATCATCTAACCCGCACGAAACATCATTATTTCGCACGAAACAGCTGTCTCGCACGAAACAGTTGTTGTTTGTTTTTCAAAGTTTTGTGATTTTAAGAATTTGTCATATTTTCAGATCTGTGAACTTTAAAAGGTAGTTATAATTTTGAAACTTTAAACCTTTAAATTTTCATTAAACAAGAAAATATAATGAGTTCTAACCCATGGGATTGGAGTTGTTCAAGCTCAAATCAGGAGTCTTCACAAAGCTCCGCAACCTCATGGGTAAAATATTTGATGCCTCAACATACAGCAATGATATCTGCAAATCAATGGGCGTGTGTTGCGAATCAGAATCAAAGCATCCAAACTCTGTTAATGAGCGAAAGTGAAACAAGGAGTAACAACCGTCCGCCCAAGCTAAATCATATGAACGATTATCCTTTCTGGAAAAGTCGTTTTCATACATACGTTCTTGGACAGAACACAGAATTGTGGACGTGTTTCACTACCCCCTACAATGAAGCACTTGAAGAAGCTGGATCAAATCCAACCACGTTGGCCAATCGAGTCGAAAGTGACAAGAAAGCTTACGATCTAGAGAAAAAGGCATTGGCTATCCTCACACAAGCTTCGTATAAAGACATTTATCATCAGTTTGTTTATTGTACTACAACGAAAATTTGTGGGACACTTTGGAAGCAAGAGGTGAAGGTAACGCGTCTACCAGGAAGATTCGGCATGATCTGCTCAAGAAAGAGTTAGACGGTTTCATGTTCATGGAGAACGAAACCTTGAATGATATGACCACTCGGTTTTATCATCTTCTCAGCGAAATGTACTCGTACAAAGTGTTAGCAGCACCACAAGAAATTGTGATGCGATTTGCTGATGCTTTGCCACCAAAATGGGGTCAATTTATTGATCTTTTAAAACATACAGGTGTTTTGGACTCAATAAGTATTTATGAATTTGTGCAAAAATTGGAAAACAAGAATGAAGAAGAACTCCGGAAGGCACAACGAGTCTCTGCTCCACAAAACCCTGAAATGTATTTTGGAGGTATAAATGTAGGTACAAGCTCGAGTCAGCAACCGAAGCTGCAGACCGCGTTTGTGTCAAACGTGAGCCCTTTTCTACCCCAACCAGTTCAATCAAGTCAGTCTACAGGTTCAAGTAGTCAAGCCTATGGACAAGCTTTTGATTTGAAAGCCTTCCTTCCACAGCCAAGGGATTTAGCGCATAAAGCTCCACAGCAAACTCCTCAACAAGCTTTCTATGGAAGCAACAGTCAATCTGCTAATCCCAACACTGTTAAACTTGACACGTCAAATCTCTCCAAAATCAACATTGAAGTTGCACAGGAACATGCGGAACTTCTAAATGCCATGGTCAGTGTGTATTGTGGTTTAGTTTCAGGTCAAATAGGGAACATCAATTTGACAAATGAAGACTATGAACAAATTGATCGAGATGAAATGGAGCTGATGGACATCAAGTGGGCATTTGCAAGTGCTATAAGAAGAGCGAAGGATTATATGAGAAGAACGGGTAGAACGAGTTTGGAAAGCAAGAAGGATACAAAATACGACTTTGACAAAACCGTTGTTACTTGCTTTAACTGCGGAGAAAGAGGTCACTTCAAGTGGGAATGCACAAGACCCAGCAAGGAAGGAAATCACAACCCCTTTCGTAATCAGTCTCAACCATCCAACACAGCACAGTACAACAATGAAAGAAGAATAGCAGTTGTTTGCAATTCTAACAATACCAATCAATCAGGACCTTCAAACATGCACAGAGCTTTGGTAGTTCAGTCTGATGAAGGATGCGATTGGTCAGTACAGTTGGGAACTGAGAACAACGGAAGAACTGCATGCTATGTGAAGATCGTGGATCAAATCAAGCATAATCACAACATCAACACTCCAAATAACGATGATACATCTGGGGATGCTGACAGTTCTGATGAAGAATGTTCAAGTTCAGATGGTTATGGATCTAATTCGAGTGAGAGGAAAGGAAGTGATGTGGAGGTTGAAGAGTTGCTAAGTGAAGCTGAGATGTTGAAATCTGAAAAGGTGAGTATGACGAGGAATGCAGAAGCTGCGGAAAAAGAGACAGAGGAACTCTCTACAGATATGCAGCTTTTCCTCATCACACTGCCTTTATGGCAAATGTTGAAGGTTCTTCAAAACAGGTAACTTCTGAACCTCCTACTCTTTGCAATGACTGTGTTGAGTTGAAAATAAAGTATGAAACTGTCAACAGTCATAATCAAAATTTAGTTCTTGAACTATCAAAATGCAAAGAGGCGAATTTGGCGCTAACTAGAAATGAAAAAGAATTCAAATCTGTAATAGAAACCCTTAAGAATAGTGTTTCTGAATTGACAAAAACAGTTTTGAATAAACAAACAGGAATTAACAACTACATTAATCTCCTAGAAGAAACAAAGAAAGAGTTAGCCATCGCCAAATGCGAATATGATCCGATCAAACACAAATTGGAAGTTATTCTAACTCCAAATACGTGCTTGATCATATTATTAAAGTTCAAAAACTAAAGGGAGATGCTCAATGCATAGGGTATAAGTCGTGTCCACCACCAATGAAATACAACTATACCAAAATGCTTGATGAAGAGGAGATGCCTCATTTTGAACCCTCTATACCTTTGAATCCAGCAGGGTTAGGGTTCAAACTGGGCAATTCCTCTCAAGAACTAAGCAAGCAAGAAAGTTCATCGTTTGATGATGAAGAGAATGATATATCAGATGATGAATCAAGAAATGATGAGCAGGATCAACCTCTTAATGAAAGGAAAAGAGTATAATCTTCTGCTACTCCTAGTACTCAATCTGCTGAGAATCAAGAGACCGTTCCTAAGAAATCTGTCAAGACACAAGTGTCGATAGATGAAGCAGATAATGTGTTGTATACTTTGGTTGGAGATAAGAAAATCTATTCAAACAAAGATTTTCCAATTAAAAACGTAAATCAATCTCTATAGATCAGGGTTTTGAAAAGTCAACAACAAAACCTTTAGAGAAGAAAAAGTCCACCAAATCACAATCATTATCCGCTTCAACATAAAAACAGTGGAAGCGAGTTGAAAAGTCTACAGTTTCTCAACCGAAGGTTGAAGCAAAAGGCTCTCGTTACCAGAAAAAGGCTAAAACTGTTAAATTTGTGAGTTCTAAAGGTACCGATAAAGTCGAAACTTTTCAAGGAAAATCTAATGTTGATTTTGTAAAGAAAGTTAAGATTTTGAAAAGAAACAGTCAAAACAATTACACCCAACACACTAATGGATGTAATGAACCCAGTACCTCAAGACCCACAAGTTCAACATCAAGCCGAGAAACACGATCTCCTAGTTTTGTTGAGAGGAGAACATGTTTCAAATGTGGAGAATTTGACCACATTATAAATGATTGTCAAAATCCAGCCAAATCAAGATGTATAGAGAAAACCCCACATGAACCAACTTGTGAACATAAATCTGTTTCTCCGACACAAGATAAATGAGTTATTAAAGATCAAAAAGAGAAACAAAAACGTAAATAGGTAAAAGCAATTGAGAAAGCTTTAAAATCGGATTCTTCAGATAAGGATCAAAGATCTTCAAAGTCAATTAAACCAAATATTGTTAAAACTGTAAATAATAGTAAATCTGGTAATAAACAAGGATCTTGGAAACAGAAGACCAGTAATGGTTCAAAAGGAGTTTCTCAGTTTGTTAATCATCAAGAAATTGAGATTACATTTCTCGATGATAAAGGACGACCCAAGACCACTAAGCCTTGGGTCCCCATCTCAAACTAATCTTGTTTGTGCAATGTGTAGGGTGTTCCAGGAGGAACTGTAAACAGTCATTGGATTGTTGACAATGGAGCATCAAGGTACATGACGGGTGACTTGCGACTCCTATATGATGTGAAAAGCATTAGGGCGGTTATGTTGCTTTTGCTGGTGACAAAGGTGGATACATCACTGGAGAAGGAATGGTATCCAATGGTGTTGTGAGCTTAGACAAGATCAATTATGTGTGGGAAATTGATCACAATCTTCTTAGCGTTTCTCAAATCTGCGACAAGAAGTTCACGGTACATCTTGATGATGCCGGATGTTATGTGCTAAAGCCTGGATTCAAGATCCCCAAGGAATGGATTCTCCTGTCGGCTCCAAGAATTAACGATTTGTATATTCTTGATATGAGCCAAGCTATTACAACATCTGCACAAGTCACATGTTTTGTTTCCAAAGCCACCGAGAAGGACTCAATCTCTTGGCATAGACGTATGGGACACATTCACCTGAGAAAAATGAACTATTTGGTGAAGAACAATCTAGTGAATGGTGTACCAGTGAAAAATTTTCATCTTCAAGACGTTTGTATATCATACCAGAAAGGGAAGCAAGCAAGAAAGTCCCATCCTGTGAAGAAGATCAACATTGTGAATATGCCACTGGAACGTCTTCATATGGACCTCTCGGACCTATGAAACACAAGACTACCTTTGGTGATTCTTATTGTCTGGTAGTTGCTGATGACTATTCTAGATTCTCATGGGTAAACATGTTAGCACATAAGAGTGAAGTTCCTACTAACCTCAAGAATCTCCTAACTCTGTTGGAAAATTTATGCAATCTGAAAGTAAGAAGAATCAGAAGTGACAATGGCACAGAATTCAAGAATCAAGTTATGGATGAGTACTGTTCCTCAAAGGGTATTCTGCATGAGTACAGTTCTCGCTAAACTCCACAACAGAATGGTATTGATGAGAGGAAGAATAGAACTCTCATTAAAACTGCAAGAACCATGTTAGTAGAATCAGAACTTCCTGTTCAATTCTGGGGAGAAGCTGTTGTTACTGCGTGCTATACGCGGTGAAGAGACATGGGAAGACATGCTTTGAGTTGTTACATAAAAGGAAACAGGATGTTTCTTTCTTAGAACCTTTTGGAGCTCCATGCACTATGATCGACCCACATGGAAAGTTTGGTCCCAAGGCTATCGAAGGTTTCTTTCTTAGATATGTTACTCCTAATTTCCGGGTGTGGAATTTGTCTTCGAAGAAGATTGAAGAATGGGGTGAAGTCAAGGTTCAGAGATATAAAGAAGCGGTTAGAGCTCCGGGTGCTCCTTGGATGTTTAACTACGATGGGTTGTTTGACTCCTTTACTGCCAACTTTTGATGATGAAACAGCTGCTGCTCAGATGTTATTGGAAAGTGATACTGCAATAGACTCGTCATTAGTTCGACCAATAATTATTAACCCTCAAGTATCGACTTCGGTTAACAATCTTGTTCAAAATGAGGAATTCGAAGATGCTGCGGATTATAATGTTTCATCAGAAGAAGATGAGTTTCATGATGCAAATGAAGTTGCCTCTGGTGCGGTTCCTGGATTTTCAGATGGTACGTCAAATATTCAACCGCAAGGGACGACAAAAGGTCATGCATCTACATCCTCATTACATCCAGCTCTCGATTTAACTATTGATCTGAATATCAACAATTTGGGTATAAATTCTCGAGTTCCTGATGTTCCAGAAACTCGTATTCATAACATCCATCCTCAGCAGAATATTATTGGAGATGTCCAGAGTGGTGTGCAGACTCGTAATCAGCTTAGAAACAACCAGAATGCTGGATTGTATTTGAAAATCAGAGAATCAGGGGAGCAGAATGATTGGTCTTTTGCCTGCTATGTGTGCCAAGTAGAACAAAAATCTTGGAAGGAGGCAATGAAAGAAGACTCGTGGGTTGAAGCCATGCAGGAAGAACTTCAGCAGTTTCAGAAGTTAGGCGTCTGGAAATTGGTTGACAGGCCTGACGGCTACAAGAAGATTGGTACACGATGGGTATACAAGTGCAAGAAGGATGACCGAGGTGTTGTTGTGAGAAACAAAGCGCGATTGGTTGTTCAAGGTTTTAGTCAGGTCGAAGGATCGATTACAATGAAGTTTATGCACCGGTCGCATGACTTGAGGCCATAAGAATCTTTTTGGCTTATGCGTCCTACAAGAAGTTCACCGTTTATCAGATGAATGTGAAGACTGCATTTCTTCATGGTGTGGTAGAAGAGGAAGTATATGTTGAGCAACCGCCAGGTTTTGAAGATCCTCTCCATCCTAACAAGGTTGGGCTTCTCAACAAGGCGTTATATGGTCTTCATCAAGCTCTGAGGGCTTGGTATGAAACGTTGTATACCTATCTATTGAAGAATGGTTTTCGACGAGGCTTGATCGACTGTACTCTCTTCATCAAGGAAAGGAACGAGGACTTGCTGCTCGTACAGGTTTATGTTGATGATATTATATTTGGGTCTACTAACACTCGAATGTGCAAAGAATTCGAACTGGCTATGCAGGAGAAGTTCGAGATGAGCGCAATGGGAGAAATGACTTTCTTTCTACGTTTGCAGGTTCAGCAATCAAAGGAAGGGATTTTTATCCATCAAACCAAGTACGTTGGAGATATGCTCAAACGATTTCCGATGGACGACTCAAAGACTTTGGGAACTCCATTAGCTCAAAATCATGGGATTACTCCAGATGGAATGGGTGAACATGTAGAACCAACTCTCTATCGTGCTATGATCAGATCTCTCATGTATCTTACTGCTTCAAGACCCGACATAATGTACCCAACATGCCTTCTGGCACGCTATCAGTCTAGTCTGAAGGTTTCTCATTTGATGGCTGTGAAAAGGATCTTTCGTTATTTGAAGGGACGCCCTGACACTGGTCTATGGTACCCTAAGGATGATAACTTTGATCTGACAGCATTCAGTGATTCTGATCATGGGGGCTGTAAAATCAATGCAAAGTCAACAACAGCAGGACGTCAGTTCTTGGGAAATCGCCTAGTCACGTGGCAATGCAAAAAGCAGACTTGTGTAGCTACATCAACATGTGAGGCTGAGTATATATTAGCTTCTAGTTGCTGCTCTCAAGTTCTATGGATTCAACAGCAAATGCGCGACTACGGTTTTGAATTTCTTACTACTCCTATTTTTGTTGATAATGAAGCTGCTTTACAGATCACTCGGAATCCTGTACAGCATTCAAAAACAAAACACATTGAGATTAAGTATCATTTCATACGAGATTGTTATGAAAAGAGACTTATCGATGTTGTTTAAATACACACTGATCACCAACGTGCCGACCTTTTTACCAAAGCCTTTGATAAATCACGTTTTGATTATCTATTTTGGTCAATAGCATCAAGGTGAAGCCCGAGTCACTCAACCATGGCTAACTATTTTTGTATATCCTTTTCTAAAAATCTAAAACTACAAAAAGATTTTCAGTTTTATATTTTAGGGGGAGTAAATTTCAAGAAAATACAAAAATATGTCCTTTATTTACCTTCCTTGTTTAAGGGGGAGAAAATTTAGAAAAATAAAAAAACATTAGAAAAATAAAAAATGAGTTTCTTGGATAAGTTGAAGATGATGAAATTCACCGGTAAATCTGTCAGAAATGGTTAAAAGCATAGAAAGAAGATTGATAAGTAGCTTTTACTTATGATTCATTGGCATATGGTCTTGGTATCGAAATTTCGTTTGATAGAGTGCCGAGGTTCTAAGATATACGGTCTTTATGCTTGCTTATCATCTGGGTATCACGGTTGAATCTTTTGCCGAAAAATAACGGTGGCGCAAGTCTAGAACTTCCATGATATCATACATACGTGTACATACTGCATACGACCGTCAAATAAGTGATAAAAATATCACATCCCCAAAAATAAGTGATAAAATATCACAGCTTTATGTGGGACCTAAGTTCGTCTCTTTGTCGGTACGATAGTACTAACCTGTTCACGGACTTACTCCTGTGCCCTGCATGCATATGAAAATCAAGTTCCTCATCAATAAATGATTAAATCACAAAGGGCTTGTTTTCAATCAAAAATAAGTGAGTATCTCACATCATACACATACGTCAAAACAAATGATAAAGCAGTATACTCACCGGTAAGATTTTCACTCGTGCATATCTTGATACGGGAATGTGTCGTGATGTGGTTAAACACCGGCTAGTAAGTATAAATCCATACCTTAATCATATCTCCTAATCATGATTACATCTGATAAGTCTGAGCTTACATGGACAACAATACCGATAATCATAGTTGAATACTTATCTGTTTAATTTTGAAGTTTAAACCAAATATCGTTTTTTGACAAAGATTAAAATGCTGGTATGATTCCTTTACCATGAAACTCGAAAAAGATTGTTCAATAGATATGTAGCTTATCTGTATATTTTGATTTTATGTGTAATTTACATAGTTGCTTATTAAATTACTTTTTGAAAGTTAGCCAAAGTTGATACTCGAAAGTTTTCTACCAACATACGCCAAAGAACCTTTTGTTTGATATCCCAACTTCATAAAGTAATATCTTGCAACAAGTAACTCATCAAAAGAAATTCAAAATCTGAAATTCGTTTGAGTGTGTGTATCTCATACGAACGAATCTAGTCATTTGAATTTACTTGGTCACTTGTTTCCCTCAAATCTGCTGCTGGAACTCATACGAGTGTGCGTATCTCGTTCAAGGAATACAATCATGCGAAGAAATTATGATAAGTTTTTTGTGTGTATTCCCTGATAAATTTCTGTTCTAATTATATTTGTTTTATGAGTAAAGATTGATACAAAAGAACATAAACAAAGACCAGCAACTAAGAAATCTGACAAGTCAGAAGAGGAAACAAGAAAGATTTGAAGTTTCTTAGAAGTTCGAAGACCTGATGCTCTAATCATTATAGCAGATCTATCAATGAATAGCAGATCTTCAGGGGGAGTCTGTTGATACTCCAAACCGTTCAATGTGAAGACCAACATATGAAGACCAAAGATTGAAGACCGAAGACCAAGCAACATCCAAGGGGGAGTTTGTTGATACATGTGACATCCCGGCTTTTCAGGTATCTTAAACGCGCTACTTCACGGTTATTCATTCCTACGCTAATTTAATTCGGAGAATTAAATTACATGCTCGCAATAACTACGCTAACTTTGTGAATTCATTGGGTGAATTACGTGCTATGTGTTATTAGATATTTCTAGAATTATTATATCACGTTTTGATTTCGCGATTATTAGTTATAAAAATAAAAATAAATAATAAGTAAATAGCCGAACCGAACCGAGCCGCGAAACGTGTCGACCTCACCTCCTTGTGGCCCAAGTAACTAACCTAAACTTGAGGCCCAAGCTAATGACCCAAACCCCCCCCCCCCCTTGCGGTCGCACGCGCCCCCCATCCCTTTCCCCTTTCTTTTCCTTGTGCTATATATTGGCATGTATGCATGGGTTAGTGTTTAAAAAAACAACAAGAAACCCTAGCACCAAGAAGGCCGACGGCAGCCCCCCCCCCCCTCTCGATCGCACAAGCCTCCAACCCCGGATTGATTTCCAATCTTGTCCCGGTTCGCTAATCTTCATCGTTTCAAGGTTAGGGTTTTAATTGTTTTACAAATCATATTAGGGTTTGTAATCTTGATCATGATTATATGTATTGTTAGGATCATTGGTATAAAAAGTGTTATGATTTGTGATTAGTTCGGTTAATTGTGCAAGTTTTTGCGATTGTGATCTTAGGATGAATACAAAAATCATAGGCTGCGTTTTAGCGATAAAAATCATATTATAGGATTAGGGTTTGCATGAATATTGATGTACATGATGATATGTGACAAATAAACCTGTTCTTGATCATTATTATTTAGCGTCTTGATCGTTTAAGCGTGTTCTATTGCGATAAAAGTCGAAAACAGGTTGCTGAATAGCATTTACAGCCAACTTCAATTGGCTGTAACGTGATCATTATTTATCGAAAAGTGGATTTTCTGAAGCCTACAATGTGCATTTTTGAAAAACGCTTCTAATGGCGCCAGATTCATATTTTTCTGAGGTCGTTTACTATTTTTAAGTGGTCATTTAAGTGCAGCAGCTGAAGCTGCGTAAATTCTGAAAATTTGCTAGTTGTTTATCGAGTCGGATCTCATAATCTGTAGAAAGTTGGGTCACGAAATTTGTACAGTAACTGGAGACGGGAATTTCAGGAAAACTCCCACTGGAATTTTGTTAATTGGATGAATGATGATTTTTATATAATTTTTCCCGTGGACTGCAGTCAGAAAGCGACGAATCTGACTGCAGCCTAGTATATAAATGTTTATAAATAATTGGTAAAGTTTTAGGACATGAAAAGTTTACATAAAATCCTACAGTTTAGTTGACATCTCCTGTAAAGAAATTGGAATTTTTAGAACGTTGGAACTATTTTATAAAAATCCTCGAAAACAGCCTAGTTATGAGCGTACAAGCTGAAACATGATAACTTGCGTATGTGTGTACCAAAGTGTTGTATGAGTTGATTTGTGTTTATGACAAGTTGGTTTGATCACTATTTTGTTATGATGATACTTTGCATGCATGATTGTGTTTTCGAATTTGTTATTATGTGTTCCGCATTGTGTGTTAGTTATGCGTAGGGTTTGTATCAGTGTGTTCACACACTAACTTTAAATCGATTGACATGTTAGGACGCAACTAGCGGTCCCATCATTTGCTACTTCTGTGTTACACTAACCGAGCAATTAAAGGTGAGTTCACGGCCCCTATTTTATCCGGTTTCAAACAACAGGGGGAGAAACATGTATACATTCTATAACCCTATCTTTTTACGTTATGCGAAATTAAAGTCGTTAAACTACTCGGTAACTAAGTTAATATTAATGTACGTAATGGTCACTAAGCAGCTGTATCACGGAAGTCCTCGACAAACACTCGGATCGTTAGTATTGGGTTAGATAGCAGGGAAATTATAAGTAGTACTACTGGGCCCGACAAGCCCCACCCGAACTAGTCGCGCTAGCCGACCGGGTATGGTCAACGGGTGATTAATTTGGCCTAACTTTCGCCATGGTCAGTGATAGGCCTGGCAACACGGAGGCACAACAGTTAACTTCGATCGCGAACACTTATGTGACATAACTTTGGCTCGCTACCTACATGTTAACATTGAACTTAATTACGAACCAACATCATTATTATTCCGGGTTAGGAATAATGGAACCAACATTATTATTCCGGGTTATGAATAATGGAACTAAATCGTTATCCCGGGTTAGGGATAACGGGGAAAACAAACTTTTAAGCGAACTTGTGAACTTATAAAAACCTGTGAACTCACTCTTCTTTAATGTTGACACTTGTTTCTTTACATGTTTCTCAGGACGCTAGGAGCGCTAGGTGCACTCACTTCCATTGATCAAGACATTTTTTTATCGAGTCTCATTTACGAATATTGTTTTTGGGATTTTTGGTTTTGGCGTTTATGTTGGCGCCCGTTACTTAACTTTACTTTAATGCTTCCGCACAACTTAGAAACTAATGCTTCCGCTAAACTTTGAAACTAAACTAAGACAATTTGAAAATAAATATGAATGGGTAAACAAATGTTTTTGGAAAACGTTTAATTAAATCATATAGAGTCGTTCGAATTACTAGTGTCTCAGATTCTGGTTTGTTCACACGTCTCGCGGTAAAACTCCGCAAGTGGAAATTGAGGGTGTGACAGATTGGTATAGAGCCTCTAGCTATAGAGAACCAGGTTTGCATTAAAAGTAGACCTAAACTATAGCTGATTACACGACACTAGACTTAGTTGGCACCGAACTGTGATATCTTGTTATGTGTTATACTACAACTGTTTTATGTAAGATATAAATGTATATTTTGATGCACGCAACTCGTAACTAACTACGCAACCCAACAGGCAATGTCATCATCATCATCCGACAAACCTCTACAACCAAGGGCGCCGGGGAAGGCACCCATGGTCGAACCCTCACCACCTCATAGCGTGGAGACACGCTCAGCTGCTAGGAAAAGACTCGCTCTAGGAGAGGAGTCGTCCTCCCGTCCGACCACCGCTATGCCGGTCGAACCGGTCAACTCGTTAGAAGTAGGGGACGACCTACTTAGGGATATGTTAAGAAAACAACAGGAACAACTAGAGAGAATGCAGGAGACGATCGAAGCACAAGGATGGATGATACGTCAACTAACTAGTAAAACTGGAAGGCTCGAGGAAGAGCAACATGAGAATAGGAAAGCTCGAAACATTTTAGCTAAGGATCTTCGTGCAGAGTAGCTGAGGGCTGACTGGCTCGAAGACAGAGTTCTTGAGTCCAGTTGGAGGATTCAAGAACTGGAGCAGAACCAAGCACCTGTCCCAGTACCTGCCCCAGCACCGGTCCTTCCAGCGCCAGTAGAGGAAGAAGAGGAGGACCCAGAGGAAGACCCAGAGGAGGATCCGGAGGAAGACCCGGAGGAGGATCCGGAGGAAGAGGAGCCAGAACAGGAACTGGCTGTTGAAGCTGAAAACGCCGCAGAGGATGACGGCAACGATAGCGACTTAGGAGATGGAGACGTAGAAGACTGACTCGTCTCGCTAATTCCCGCTTTGTTTTCTTTAGTTTGTTCATTTTCCACTTATGTTTGAACTTGAAACTTTATAATTAAACTGAGATGTTTGGTCGGTAATTTGTGAGACATTGCAATTTATTTAATCGAATGTTCCTTTTTATTGTTTAATTTGTTGGGTTGACATAACTTGTGTGATGATTGAAGTTTGGATTATGATAACTATATTGGGTCTATATACTTATCGGTGTGTGTTTGTGTTGTCTTGCAAAGATCTAAAATGGCAACTGGACGTCGCGGAAACCTCAACATGACACCTGAAGAATTAGCCGCAATGATCCAAGAACACGTGAATGCTGCTCTGGCAGGTGTTCAAAACCCACCAGCAGGTAACCATTATTAAATTTTCATGGGAAAATCTAATAGTTGGGCTAGTAGACTTTCTCGCTGACTACCTATCCTCTGTCTTCAGGAGGGGGTCTTAACCCCTACAAGATGTTCCTCGATACGAAACCGAGCAAATTCACGGGTGCAGAAGGACCCATAGGACTGGTCTGTTGGATTGAAAATCTGAATCGGTGTTCGAGATGTGCAATTGCCTTGGGGCCAATAAGGTTAAGTATGCTGCCTCAACGCTGGAAGATGGGGCATTAACCTGGCGGAACGCACAAGTCCAAACGCGTGGACTTATTGCTGCGAACGCAATGGCATGGGCCGAGTTTAAGGCCCTAATCAAAGAGGAGTACTGTCCACGGGACAGAGTTCAGCAGTTGGAGCAAGCGCTATGGAACCATAAGATGGTAGGATCTGAAATTGAAGCGTACACGGCGAAACATCATGATCTGATGTTCCTATGTCCCGATCTGGATAACACCGTTGAAAAACGACTGGAGTTTTATCTTGGGGGTCTGGTCCCTGAGATCCAGGGTATGGTAATGTCTAGCAACCCTGCGACGGAACATCAAGCGATCAGGTTGGCGCACAAACTCACCGACAAGGCGGTGGAACAAAGGAAGTTGCCATCTCGGGGGGCAACCGAAGTTGTCCCTGATAACAAAAGAAAATTTGAAGACTCACCTGCTCGACAGTCTTCGTCAGCCCAGCCACAACAAGGAAACCAGAAACGGTTCAACAATTTCAACCACAATCGGGGTCACAATAATCAGTCCGCCAACAACACCCAGAACACAAGCGGCTATGTGGGTCGTAAGCCGCAATGTAATCGTTGTAACCTCCATCATCACGGCCCTTGTGCCAGAAATCGCTGCCAACGATGTGACAAAACGGGACATGCGGCAAAGGATTGTCGCGGGGAAATCGTGTCTCGACAAAATCAAAATCAGCACCAGGTTCAACAGCAAGGTATTAACCGGGGGTGCTATCAGTGCGGTAGCACTACCCATTTCAAGCAAGACTGCCCGCAACTTCGCAACAACAACAACAATGGTGGGAACAACAACAACCACAACAACAACAACAACAATAACAACAATGGAAATGGTGGCACAGGAGGTGCCAAAGGTCGTGCGTTCACGCTAGGCCGCGGAGAGGCCAGAAACGACTCGAACGTGGTCACCGGTAAGTTTCCCCTTAATGATCATTTTGCTACTGTACTTTTTGATACGGGTGCAGATAGGAGTTTTATATCTGAGTCTTTTAGGAAGAACCTAAATCTCACGCCTAAACCCCTGGAGACCCCTTACGTCATAGAACTAGCCGATGGTAAATCTGTAGATGTGACCCATTTAGTAACCGGCTGTCAACTTAAACTCGCGGGCCACACCTTTACCATTGATCTGATGACAACTAACCTGGGTAGTTTTGACGTAGTAGCCGGAATGGACTAGCTATCCGACGTCCGAGCTGAAGTTTTCTGTTTGAGAAAGCTATCCGTATTCCGCTCTCTAACAACGAAGTCTTGATGGTGCAAGGCGAGAAGGCAGGCGCCGTCACAAACATCATCTCTTACATGCAAGCTCATAAATATCTTCGGAGGAAGAACTCCTTCGCTTTGCTCGCACTGGTCACCGAGCAGCCTAAGGACGAGAAGCGTATTGAAGATATCCCCGTCGTCCGTGACTATTCAGGTGTATTTCCAGAGGAGTTATGTAACATCCGTCGAAAACGGGTTTCCAAAACCCGCTTCGTTTATTAATCGAACATCCAGTTAAAATTTTTGTTGCATATTTATGGCTCAAACTAATTTTAAACAATACATAATTACTAAACATTCTAGAATTTAAAATTTTTAATTAATAAATGATAAAAATAAGTGAGTAAAAAATGAGATGAGGCTGCCGGGTTTCAAACCCGGGTCATCCGGTTCAACAAACAACCAACACACCACTCCGCCACACACTTAAGTTTGGAATAATACTGAAATAAATAATACTTAACATAAAAGTCGAATTCGAAAGCAGACTTCAGCGCGGCAGAACTCGCGATCCCCGGAAAATCCGGCAATCCGCGAGTTTAGCCATTTTCCTTTTGACTATAACGTTATAACCGACTTCGACCTCGGTTATAACCGACGTCTACAGTCAATTCCAGTCGTAACCGCCGGAGAGGTTTGACCGAAATTCTTGAAAACCGAAAATCTTGTGCTTGACCATCTGCATTATAAATACCGACACCTTCACAAACACCTCGCCCTTTTCTCTCTGGAGATTTGCACTAAAATCCCTTGATCAACTTTCTGTCGTCGGAGCAATCACAGTTCATCGGAGTTACTTCGCCGCAGATCCCGTTCAACACCGGAATTCAACAGGAAAACTGAACACCCCCTTTCGATTCGGTACAAACCTTTTTCCTATCTTGCGTATAATGATTATGTTATAAATTCAGCTTTGAACAAATCAGTTAAGGGTTTAACAGTCGGGCAGAGGTTTTGGGAAGAAGATGAAGTTATTGTTGTATATCTATATAATATAAATCGGGTTTATAACCGGGTTAGACACACAGTCCAGCGGTGGACTGTGTGCATTTTACATACATGATGCCGGGTTCGAGTCTTGAACATGTCCGTTTCTGCTGAGATAAAATCCATTTTTTTGAAACCACAACAGATTGTTCCACAGTATGTTGTTAAATATAATACAGGAACTATATAATACGGGTTAGACACCTAGCCCAGTTGGTCGGGCTGGGTGCAAGTCACACTAAGGTCGCAGGTTCGAGTTATGTCCAACACACCGGTTTAGTTGACTTAAAAACCTTTTTAATTCATTAATTTCTGAAACATACTAATCAGTATATAAGTATAATAAAAATCAATAAAACTAACAGGTTAGACACACAGCCCAACTGGTTGGGCTGTGCGCACACGAACAGTAGGTCGCGGGTTCGAGTCCAGACTCTCACACCGGTTCGATTGGTTTAAAAACCTTTTTAATTAAATAAAATTCTGAATGATCCAAATAGTATATAAATATAATTAAAATCAGAAATATTTCGGGTTAGACACGTAGCTCAGTTGGTAGAGCTGCGTGCACGCTTACGGGAGGTCACGAGTTCGAACCTCACTCAGCGCACATAGTTAACACGGTCCGACCGGTCAACGGTCAACGTTCAAAAAGTCAAAATTTTTATTTTCTTTTATTTTATTTATTTTATTTAAAAATCAATTAAAAACACTTAAAAATAATATTTTTGAAGTTAGAAAATTTCCTTGAACTCACAAAAATAAATATAACAATCCCATTAAGAACACTAATTAAAAATATTAATCTCAAATAAAGTTTATTTATTTATCGAATTATTATGTTATTATTTAGGTTAGTTTCTCTCGTGGTTAAATCCAAATTCGTGCGCATTCATCATCAATCCAAGAAACGCACCCACTGTGAGTGAATTCTTACAAATTCCCTTTTTTATTCATGTTTTGGGGTGTATCATGTGTCGCTTTAATTATTTCGCTTATTCAAACTCGTGCTATTACCATTATATGATCTAAACTTATAATGTAAATATTGTTTATTGTAATGTGTGTTTACATTTAGTCAAGTTGCGTGCAAATCAATTCATTAGGCCCATCAGTTCCCCGTTGGAGACGGTTTGAACATCGCGTGCCTCAAAATCATTCATTAGGCCCATCAGTTCCTCGTGGGAGACGGGTTGAACATCGTGTGCCTCAAAATCATTCATTTGACCCATCAATTCCTCGTGGGAGACGAGTTGAACATCGCGTGCCTCAAAATCATTCATTAGGCCCATCAGTTCCTCGTGGGAGACGAGTTGAACATCGCGTGCCTCAAAATCATTCATTTGGTGTGTGCGTGTGTATTAATTAATATTATGTGTTTTGTGATTAAATTTACATTTACGTTTATTCATATTTGGTTATGCACAATTTTATTCAAATAACCAACATAACTAATCCTTTCAAATGTTTAAATAAGATTCACTCGCCAACTTTTTGTTGACCCAAAACCCTATTTTACACATGATACAGGTGGACAGGTTGAAGCAAGGGACACATAGGAAATTGCCTTAGAAGAAAAATAATGAAGTTATGAAAAATGTATTTGAACATGTTGTATTTGTATGCTTATTGTAATGTTCTTTAAAAAGAAATAATAAATATGAAAGTTTATAGTAAATGTCATGAGCTTTGATGAAAACCCAATCATGCCCCGATCACCATTTCCGCTGCGGGTCGGGGTGTGACAGATTGGTATCAGAGCTTTTGACTATAGGGATATAGGATAGGTTATTAGACCCTTAGAGCCTATACTATAGTTGATTAGATTTTAAATTGCTTATGTGGTTACATGCAAACTCATGAAGTTTATTTACTTCGTATTTATTACACACACAAATGTATGTAAACACTTCCACTATCATTTTGTGTGATACTTAATGAGTTATACTTATTGTCAAACATAACAAGCTTACATATACATTCATCACGCCTATTTCAATGTTCACATATTCAAGTCATCCTCATATTCCTTTATTCAAGATTTTGTCGCATTTTTCGTTTTTCAATCTCATCAAAGTGAGTTCTACAACGGGCATGTAGTAACTGTAAGGGTACAAGTACCGGTAGTTGGAACGTCCTGTCTAGGTTGGCATTCGTATAAATCCAATATAACGGACCAGTTTGCCTACCTGGGGACTAACGATGAGAGTACGAAGGACCTATTAGGCCAAAGCATGCCACACCAAACGTCATTCGAACTAACCCCACTTTGAGGTGTCACCGTGTCCACACCTGGATGCACTCCGAATATCATACGTTACATACATATTTCTCGATTTTCTCCGGGTTTTAGTGTACGTTACCAGGCTAACACATGCGAACCATATGAAAGACCCGGTAATCATGGGGTCCCACATGATTACGAAGGTGAAGTATGGCGGCATGCAAGGCCCAATTACGAGCAAAGCCCAAGTCATCCTATGGATGTAGTAGATTTATTATTCTATATTTATTTTATGAATGTTCATTCCTAAATATGACACATGACACCTAAAACGTCAAACTCATACCCTCGATGCGTATTCCTTTTAGATGTCTTCTAGTCTCGCTCGTAGAAAAATGAAAGCAGGAAAATCCCGCGAGCGCATGGCTGCCCAAATCGCTCAACAAATGGCGGCCGTAATACCCAACATCGTAGTTCAAGTTCAACAAGCCCTTACCGCTAATCCCGTCAACCCAATCAATCAAGAAGATCAAAATGTTGTCAACCCTCCCCTAAATACCACTAAATGCACCTTCAAGCATTTCAAATCCTGCGACCCTCCAAAATACGAAGGGAGTGAAGGTGTCACCGCTCTCCTCCATTGGCTTGAGGAGATGGAAAACACCTTTCTCAATTGCGACTGCCCCGATGATCGCAAGGTGCGATATGCTACCGGTCGTTTGTTTGGAGTAGCACTTACATGGTGGAATATAGAGAAGGCCAAGCGAGGTACTGAGAATGCTATGACTTTGACTTGGGAAGAGTTGAAGGAAATCATGACAAAACGGTTCTGTCCAAGAAGCGAAATCAAGAAATTGGAAGATGAGTTCTATTCTTTGAAACAAAAAGAGGGCGACCACACCACATACAACAAGAGATTCCTTAAGTTAAATCAAATGGTCCCCAACTTGTTCACTCCCATCTACCATTTGATCGAGCACTACTTTCGAGGTCTTCCTTCAAAAATTCAAGACCCTGTAATAAGTACCACACCTGCAACTTTGGAAGCAGCAATGGAGTTAGCTACAGAACTCACCGAAAACCGCATACGAAATAAGGACTTCAAGGAGGAGAAGAAGAAGGATAAAGCATCAACTGAAACCTCAAACTCCACCCAAACCGAATCCCCTTCTCAACCCACTTCTAAGTGAAAACGAGATGGGCAAATTTTCGCTGTCACCCAACACAATCAACCAGCTCCACAAGCCGTACCCCTCCAAGCTATCCCAATCACTCAAGTAACAACCCAACTCAACTTACCCAAATAAGAAACCTTACATTGGACCTCATCCTCAATGCAACACCTGTTTTTATCACCATTCAGCTACCTTACCTTGTCGACTATGTGCGAATTGTGGACGTTATGGTCATTTGAGCAAGACTTGTCGCGCCTCTCAAAACCAAACCTCACCACCTACTCAAAACATGATCCAAACATATCAACAATCCCAATACCCCATGTTTCCATATGTTCGAGCTTGTTTTAATTGTGGCAACCCTACCCATTTTAGAAACACGTGCCCTCGATTGGTTAACATCATAAACGCCCAAGCTCAAGCAAACCCAGTTAACCAAGTAAATCAAGCAAACCCAGCTCCACCGCCAGCAAGAGGAAGAGCTTACAACATCAACGCCAATCCTGTTGAAGATAATAACGGCCCAAACGAATCACCCAACTAGCTTTCCCTCACCAAGAATCAAGACTCAACTCCAATCATCTAGTTTTAATGTTTTCTTTTATCTCAATCTCTATGTATCTCAATTACAAATTTGAAATTTATGTATCCAAGAATCTTAATGCGAATTACTATCTCAGTTTTGTTTTATACTCATTGATTTAACATTCATATCATCAAACATCTCGACGTACCTCGATCACATCATTTAAAGAAGTTGGGTTGTGTCTCACTTTTACATAGACTAACCCCTTCATCATAACAAACGAGAGAGGTACTATCATCATCCAGTCATGTATCCTTTCAGAATTGAGACTCGAGCTTTGGTTGTTGTGTTTATTTATGTTTTAGAGTCACATAGAACTGATCATAATTTACTGAGAAAGCCAATGAAAATTTGACAAGAATATGGTGGATACGCCGCTGGTACTTCCTATATATAAGTATTCTTGTCAAAGGATCAAAAGCATTGTCAGGCGGTTATGAGAAGTTCCATGTAGGTTTTAATATTGTCATGGATGAAGTTTTGTTTTAGGATATAACCTTATCTTTCCAAACGTACCAATTCTCTCAAAACTCATATGCATGAGATCATACCTAGTCAATCAACTCTTTTTATCAATATTCCTTATCTTAGGCATCAAAAAGCGATTCCTGTAGCAGGGTATCCAACCCTTACTAGGAACGTTACCGCCTCAAATAAAATTTAAACTCTCACCCCCTCCTAAGTATGAAATTGTCAAAACCACCCTCCTTTCGAGTCAAACATACCACTACTTAAATTTCGGGACGAAATTTCTAAAAGTAGGGGATACTGTAACATCCGTCGAAAAACGGGTTTCCAAAACGCGCTTCGTTTATTAATAAAACATCCAGTTAAAATTTTCGTTGCATATTTATGGCTCAAACTAATTTTAAACAATACATAATTAATAAACATTCTAGAATTTAAAAATTTTAATTAATAAATGATAAAAATAAGTGAGTAAAAAATGAGATGAGGCTGCCGGGTTTCGAACCCGGGTCAGCCGGTTCAACAAACAACCAACACACCACTCCGCCACACACTTAAGTTTGGAATAATACTAAAATAAATAATACTTAACATAAAACTCGAATTCGAAAGCAGACTTCAGCGCGGCAGAACTCGCGATCACCGGAAAATCCGGAAATCCGCGAGTTTAGGCATTTTCCTTTTGACTATAACATTATAACCGACTTCGACATCGGTTATAACCAACGTCTACAGTCAATTCCAGTCGTAACCGCCGGAGAGATTTGACCGAAATTCTTGAAAACCGAAAATCTTGTGTTAACCATCTGCATTATAAATACCGACACCTTCACAAACACCTCGCCCTTTTCTCTCTGGAGATTTGCACTAAAATCCCTTGATCAACTTTCTGTCGTCGGAGCAATCACAGTTCACCGGAGTTACTTCGCCGGAGATCCCGTTCAACACCGGAATTCAACAGGAAAACTTAACACCCCCTTTCGATTCAGTACAAACCTTTTTCCTATCTTGCGTATAATGATTCTGTTATAAATTCAGCTTTGAACAAATCAGTTAAGGGTTTAACAGTCGGGCAGAGGTTTTGGGAAGAAGATGAAGTTATTTTTGTATATATATATAATATAAATCGGGTTTATAACCGGGTTAGACACACAGTCCAGCGGTGGACTGTGTGCATTTTACATACATGATGTCGGGTTCGAGTCTTGAACATGTCCGTTTCAGCTGAGATAAAATCCATTTTATTTTTGAAACCACAACAGATTGTTCCACAGTATGTTGTTAAATATAATACAGGAACTATATAATACGGGTTAGACACCCAGCCCAGTTGGTCGGGCTGGGTGCAAGTCACACTAAGGTCGCAGGTTCGAGTTATGTCCAACACACCGGTTTAGTTGATTTAAAAACCTTTTAATTAATTAATTTCTGAAACATCCTAATCAGTAATAAGTATAATAAAAATCAATAAAACTAACAGGTTAGACACACAGCCCAACTAGTTGGGCTGTGTGCACACGAACCTAGGTCGCGGGTTCGAGTCCAGACTCTCACACCGGTTCGATTGGTTTAAAAACCTTTTTAATTAAATAAAATTCTGAATGATCCAAATAGTATATAAATATAATTAAAATCAGAAATATTTCGGGTTAGACACGTAGCTCAGTTGGTAGAGCTGCGTGCACGCGTACGGGAGGTCACGAGTTCGAAACTCACTCAGCGCACATAATTAACACGGTCCGACCGGTCAACGGTCAACGGTCAAAAAGTCAAAATTTTTATTTTCTTTTTATTTATTTATTTTATTTAAAAATCAATTAAAAACACTTAAAAATAATATTTTTGAAGTTAGAAAATTTCCTTGAACTCACAAAAATAAATATAACAATCCCATTAAGAACACTAATTAAAAATATTAATCTCAAATAAAAGTTTATTTATTTATCGAATTATTATGTTATTATTTAGGTTAGTTTCTCTCGTGGTTAAATCCAAATTCGTGCGCATTCATCATCAATCCAAGAAACGCACCCACTGTGAGTGAATTCTTACAAATTCCCTTTTTTATTCATGTTTTGGGGTGTATCATGTGTCGCTTTAATTATTTCGCTTATTCAAACTCGTGCTATTACCATTATATGATCTAAACTTATAATGTAAATATTGTTTATTGTAATGTGTGTTTACATTTAGTCAAGTTGCGTGCAAATCAATTCATTAGGCCCATCAGTTCCCCGTTGGAGACGGGTTGAACATCGCGTGCCTCAAAATCATTCATTAGGCCCATCAGTTCCTCGTGGGAGACGGGTTGAACATCGCGTGCCTCGAAATCATTCATTAGGCCCATCAGTTCCTCGTGGGAGACGAGTTGAACATCGCGTGCCTCAAAATCATTCATTAGGCCCATCAGTTCCTCGTGGGAGACGAGTTGAACATCGCGTGCCTCAAAATCATTCATTTGGTGTGTGCGTGTGTATTAATTAATATTATGTGTTTTGTGATTAAATTTACATTTACGTTTATTCATATTTGGTTATGCACAATTTTATTCAAATAACCAACATAACTAATTCTTTCAAATGTTTAAATAAGATTCACTCGCCAACTTTTTGTTGACCCAAAACCCTATTTACACATGATACAGGTGGACAGGTTGAAGCAAGGGACACATAGGAAATTGCCTTAGAAGAAAAATAATGAAGTTATGAAAAATGTATTTGAACATGTTGTATTTGTATGCTTAATGTAATGTTCTTTAAAAAGAAATAATAAATATGAAACTTTATAGTAAATGTCATGAGCTTTGATGAAAACCCAATCATGCCCCGATCACCATTTCCGCTGCGGGTCGGGGTGTGACAAGTTACCTGGCCTTCCACCACATCGACATGTGGAGTTTGAAATCGAATTGGCGAACCATGTAACTCCTATCGCCAAGGCCCGAACCGCCTAGCTCCAGCAGAGCTGCAAGAGCTGTCTACCCAACTTCAGGAATTGTTGGAAAAAGGATTTATTCGACCCAGTACTTCGCCATGGGGAGCTCCGGTCCTTTTTGTCAAGAAGAAGGACGGGACCTTCCGCATGTGCATCGACTACAGGGAACTCAATAAGGTTACCGTCAAGAACCGATACCCATTACCTCGCATCGACGATCTCTTCGACCAGCTTCAAGGGTTAAGCTACTACTCCAAGATTGATCTACGATCCGGTTATCACCAGTTACGCGTCAGGGAGGAGGATATCTCTAAAACGGCATTTCGTACTCGGTATGGCCATTATGAGTTTTTGGTCATGCAATTCGGTCTCACCAACGCACCCGTGGTGTTCATGGACCTCATGAACCGCGTGTGTAAGCCGTATCTCGAAAAGTTTGTCATCGTGTTCATCGATGATATACTCATCTACTCTAAGGGTGAAGAAGAACATGCTGAACATCTACGATTATTGCTGGAATTACTTCAACAGGAGAAACTATATGCCAAGCTTTCAAAGTGTGATTTCTGGATTCGGGAAGTTCAGTTCCTCGGGCATATCGTGAATGAAAAGGGTATCCACGTTGATCCCGCCAAGATCGATGCTATCAAGAACTGGAAGCACCCAGGACACCGACAGAGATCCGCCAATTTTTGGGTTTGGCTGGTTACTACAGACGTTTCATCGAGGGATTTTCAAAGATCGCGCAACCGCTTACCACTCTCACCCAGAAAGGCACTAAGTATGCTTGGGGTGACAAGCAGGAAGCAACATTTCAATTGCTGAAGGAGAAACTTTGCAGTGCACCCATTTTGTCCTTGCCGGAAGGGACGGATGATTTTGTGGTATATTATGACGCTTCCATTCAGGGATTGGGATGCGTACTCATGCAACGTGATAAGGTCATAGCTATGCATCCCGACAGTTGAAGGTTCACGAGAAAAACTACACAACACATGACCTGGAATTGGAAGCAGTTGTGTTTGCACTTAAGATTTGGAGACACTATCTATATGGAACAAAGTGCACAATCTACACGGATCACAAGAGCCTCCAGCATATCTTTGACCAGAAGGAGTTGAACATGCGACAGCGTCGCTGGGTCGAACTCCTGAACAATTATGAATGTGCCATTCGGTATCACCCGGGTAAAGCTAACGTGGTAGCTGATGCCCTCAGTAGGAAGGAGCACTTGAAACCTCGTCGGGTACGAGCACTACAGTTCACCATTCATTCGGGGTTACCCGAACAGATACGCGATGCGCAGCTAGAAGCAGTTAAGGAAGAAAACATTAAAGCCGAATCTGTGGGAAAGATGGAACGCGGTTGGGAAGTAAAACCCAATGGTGCCCGGTATTTCATGAATTGTATATGGGTACCTCTCTGTGGAGACCTCAGAAAGCTAGTTATGGACGAAGCTCACAAATCCCGATACTATGTCCATCCCGGTTCGGATAAGATGTATCAAGACCTTAAAGCCACGTACTGGTGGCCCAACATGAAAGCGGATATAGCCACCTACGTGAGCGAGTGTTTGACTTGTGCGAAATTCAAGGTGGAATACCAGAAGCCATCAGGGCTACTTCAACAACCTGAGATCCCAGTGTGGAAATGGGATCAGATCTCGATGGACTTTATCACTAAACTCCCGCGAACTCCGGGTGGTTGCGATACCATCTGGGTAATCGTGGATCGTTTAACTAAGTCTGCATACTTCCTAGCGATCATAGAAACTGATAAGATTGATAAGCTAACTCGCATCTACATTAAGGAAGTAGTTTCTCGGTACGGAGTGCCAACATCCATCATCTCAGACAGAGATGCTCGTTTCACGTCCAACTTTTGGCAGTCACTTCAGAAAGCGTTGGGCACACGCTTAGATATGAGCATAGCTTATCACCCTCAGACGGATGGTCAAAGTGAAAGGACTATTCAGACCTTGGAAGACATGCTTAGGGCATGTGTGGTAGACTTCGGGAACAGTTGGGAAATCCATCTGCCTTTAGTGGAATTCTCGTATAACAACAGTTACCATACGAGTATTCAAGCGGCACCGTTTGAAGCATTATACGGTCGCAAATGTAGATCACCGGTCTATTGGGCAGAAGTCGGTGACAGTCAACTCACAGGTCCTGAGTTGATACTTGAGGCTACTGAAAAGATTATGCAAATCAGAAACCGCATGGCAGCGGCACGAGATCGACAGAAAAGCTACGCTTGGAAACCGCTCGAATTTCAAGTAGGCGACCGCGTCCTACTGAAGGTGTCACCCTGGAAGGGTGTAATCCGTTTTGGGAAACGAGGCAAACTAAACCCACGATACGTAGGCCCATTTGTGATCCTGAAGCGTATCGGGCCCGTGGCTTATCAATTAGACCTTCCTGCCGAACTCAGTGGAGTTCACAACGTTTTTCACGTGTCAAATCTGAAGAAGTGTCTATCAGATGAGACCCTAGTCATTCCATTGGATGAGATTCAAGTGGATGAACAACTGCACTTTGTGGAACAACCTATCGAGATCATGGAACGTGAGATCAAGACTCGAAGGCACAGCAAGATACCGATCGTCAAGGTTCGTTGGGATTCTAAGCGTGGACCGGAGTTCACGTGGGAAAGAAAGGACCAAATGAAAAGCAAATACCCACACCTTTTTGCAGCTGAGCAGCAGTCTAACGTTACCACCAACTAAATTTCTGGACGAAATTCTTTCAACATGGGGATGATGTGACAGCCTGGGAATTTCTTGTACCATTGCTAACAAACTGAATCTTTGTGCGTTGCATTCTAAACCGTGTTTACTCAATTTTCGGGACGAAAATTCTTTCAACATGGGCATAATGTGACATCCGGCTTTTCAGGTATCTTAAACGCGATACTTTACAATTATTCATTCCTACGCTAATTTAATTCGGAGAATTAAATTACACGCTTGCAATAAATACGCTAACTTTGTGAATTCATTGGGTGAATTACGTGCTATGTGTTATTAGACATTTGTAGAATTATTATATCACGTTTTGATTTCGCGATTATCAGTTATAAAAATAAAAATAAATAATAAGTAAATAGCGGAACCGAACCGAGCTGCGAAACGTGTCGACCTCACCTCCTTGTGGCCCAAGTAACTAACCTAAACTTGAGGCCCAAGCTAATGACCCAACCCCCCCTTGCGGTCGCACGCGCCCCCACCCCTTTCCCCTTTCTTTTCCTTGTGCTATATATTGGCATGTATGCATGGGTTAGTGTTTAAAAAAACAACAAGAAACCCTAGCACCAAGAAGGCCAACGGCAGCCCCCCCCCCTCCCGATCGCACAAGCCTCCAACCCCGGATTGATTTCCAATCTTGTCCCGGTTCGCTAATCTTCACCGTTTCAAGGTTAAGGTTTTAATTGTTTTACAAATCACATTAGGGTTTGTAATCTTGATCATGATTATATGTATTGTTAGGATCATTGGTATAAAAAGTGTTATGATTTGTGATTAGTTCGGTTAATTGTGCGAGTTTTTGCGATTGTGATCTTAGGATGAATACAAAAATCATAGGCTGCGTTTTATCGATAAAAATCATATTATATGATTAGGGTTTGCATCAATATTGATGTACATGATGATATGTGACAAATAAATCTGTTCTTGATCATTATTATTTAGCGTCTTGATCGTTTAAGCGTGTTCTGTTGCGATAAAAGTCGAAACAGGTTGCTGAATAGCATTTATAGCCAACTTCAATTGGCTGTAACCTGATCATTATTTATCGAAAAGTGGATTTTCTGAAGCCTAAAATTTGTATTTTGAAAAACTCTTCTAATGGCGCCAGATTCATATTTTTCTGAGGTCGTTTGCTATTTTTAAGTGGTCATTTAAGTGCAGCAGCTGAAGCTGCGTAAATTCTAAAAATTTGCTAGTTGTTTATCGAGTCGAATATCATAATCTGTAGAGGGTTGGGTCAGGAAATTTGTACAGTAACTGCAGACGGGAATTTCCGGAAAACTCCCACTGGAATTTTGTTAATTGGATGAACGATAATTTTTAAATAATTTTTCCCGTGGACTGCAGTCAGAAAGCGACGAATCTGACTGCAGCCTAGTATATAAATGTTTATTAATAATTGGTAAAGTTTTAGGAATTAAAAAGTTTACAAAAATTCTACAGTTTAGTTGACATCTCCTGTAAAGAAATTGGAATTTTTAGAACGTTTGAACTATTTTATAAAAATCCTCGAAAACAGCCTAGTTATGAGCGTAAAACCTGAAACATGATAACTTGCGTATGTGTGTACCAAAGTGTTGTATGAGTTGATTTGTGTTTATGACAAGTTGGTTTGATCACTATTTTGGTATGATGATACTTTGCATGCATGATTGTGTTTTCAAATTTGTTATTATGTGTGCCGTATTGTGTGTTAGTTATGCGTAGGGTTTGTATCAGTGTGTTCACACACTAACTTTAAATCGATTGACATGTTAGGACGCAACTAGCGGTCCCATCATTTGCTACTTCTGTGTTACACTAACCGAGCAATTAAAGGTGAGTTCACGGCCCCTATTTTATCCGGTTTTAAATAACAGTGGGAGAAACATGTATACATTCTATAACCCTATCTTTTTACGTTATGCGAAATTAACGTCGTTAAACTACTCGGTAACTAAGTTAATGTTAATGTACGTTATGGTCACTAAGCAGCTATATCACGGAAGTCCTCGACAAACTCTCGGATCGTTAGTATTGGGTTAGATAGCGGGGAAATTATAAGTAGTACTACTGGGCCCGACAAGCCCCACCCGAGCTAGTCGCGCTAGCCGACCGGGTATGGTCAACGGGTGATTAATTTGGCCTAACTTTCGCCATGGTCAGTGATAGGCCTGGCAACACGGAGGCACAACAGTCAGCTTCGATCGCGAACACTTATGTGACGTAACTTTAGGCTCGCTACCTACATGTTAACATTGAACTTAATTACGAACCAACATCATTATTATTCCGGGTTCGGAATAATGGAACCAACATTATTATTCCGGGTTAGGAATAATGGAACTAAATCGTTATCCCGGGTTAGGGATAACGGGGGAAACAAACTTTTAAGCGAACTTGTGAACTTATAAAAACCTGTGAACTCACTCTTCTTTAATGTTGACACTTGTTTCTTTACATGTTTCTCAGAACGCTAGGAGCGCTAGGTGCACTCACTTGCATTGATCAAGACATTTTTTTATCGAGTCTCATTTATAAACATTGTTTTGGGATTTTTGGTTTTGGCGTTTATGTTGGCGCCCGTTACTTAACTTTACTTTAATGCTTCCGCACAACTTAGAAACTAATGCTTCCGCTAAACATTGAAACTAAACTAAGACAATTTGAAAATAAATATGAATGGGTAAACAAATGTTTTTGGAAAACGTTTAAATAAATTATATAGAGTCGTTCGATATTACTAGTGTCTCAGATTCTGGTTTGTTCACACGCCTTGCGGTAAAACTCCGCAAGTGGAAATTGAGGGTGTGACAATACAGTTTTGTGTCTGTCGCTTGTTCTTAATTACAGTTGTAATTGTACGGTCTTTGCTCAAGTGTTTGTATAGGTTTGGTCGTGTTGTATAGATCGAGATATACTTCTATCTTGATCTAGTATGACATCTTAGCTTGTCTGTATTAATCGGTTGCATGTGTGCATACCGTTGAGTCTTGTAAACGTCATGTCTACACACGTTCTCCAAGAATGAGAATTCTGTGCGAGTCATAGGTTTCGTGCGAGTCACATGTTTCGTACAAAACAATGAATGGTTTCGTACGAAACAATGTATTTCGTACGAAACAGTTGTTCTGTACCAAAATTCTGGAGCTGTGTCTCGTGTGTAATAGTGTGTTCCATATTTATGGCAACATGTTTCCGTACGAGTGACCAGCTTGGACACTATAAAAGCAGACATGCACCTCTCAGTGAGGGTTAGCCTTTGATCCTTTCTGCTGACGAACTGATCATCTGGTGGGATCTCTCAGTCAGCATTTCTGGTGAAGACGAAGACACAAGAACACAGCAAGTTTGTTTGAGTCATACGAGCATTGTGTGTATTTGTTTGTACTTGTTCTCAATCATCAATCAAGATAGTGAATCTTTGGTTACCCCGTGTTCTTTACTTTGCTTTGGTTGCATGCACACTTGGATTTCGCACTTGTCTGTGTGTTATATGAACAAGGATTAGGTTTAACACCATCCGCATGTGGACCTACATGTATACTCTTTAAGATTTTAACCAGATTTACCTAGATTGCCAATATACTTATCCACTTAAACCTCTTCTTGTTTCTCAACTGTTTCAAGATATGTTAGGTAATATTAGGAACATGAAATAATTGTTTGTCCCATCTAAGAATATACTCCCGTATCGAGATTCCCAGAATTTCATTTCACAGGTGAATATATCTAACTGATATCTGTAAAGGGGTGAAGTGCGAGACCTTGAGAGCTTAGGTTAGTACTACCATACAGACAAAGAGATGAAGGCTCGTCTTTAGGTGGTGTTCCTTAAAGGAATCTTTTTGAACTGCAGATGTCACAAAGTTTATATGACATAATTATATTTTATGCAGCTTTTGTAGGCGAATGATGCGTAAAGTATTATACAAGTTCTAGGCCATTGCTGACGCAAAATCAGAAGAACTCGGATAATACCCCAGATATCGACTAAATATAAAGACCTAGTATAGTAGAATCGGGCATTCTCTCAGACGAAATTTCGGAGTACTAAGTCCATATATCCGAGAGATGTTAACCCACAAGTTATTCAGATTTTTCTTTTAGGTTTATATCTTGAAACTCAATTTACTAAACGAGTGAAGCCTATTGGCACATCCTCAGTATGACCTGTTTAATTACTTGTTTAATCATTCCATATCTTTAGCATACTGTGTCTGTCATTTTGATGTAATATGATCTCTCTTTTTCACAAAAACTCTTTTTTGACTTTTATAAGGTTTTTGTATTTTACCAAACTTTCTCCCCCTAAAATCAAAAACATATTTTTTGTACTTCTAGATTTTTTTAGAAAGAATGTACAGAAAATTCGTCAAACCGATGAGAATCATGTCAAGTCGTCGTCATCCTCAAACTCAACCTCATGTATATCCCCTGATGTCAGATTACGTAAACCATTTAATTTTAAAAGATTTTTAAATCTTATACGATCAAATGCTTTGGTATAAAAATCCGCTTTTTAGTCATTAGTGTGGATTCTTTTCAATTATAACCAACTTTTTCTCGTAACAATCACGAATAAAGTGATATCGAGAGTGTTGACATGAGTTTTTAGTGATATCGATCGCTGCCTGGTTATCTAAATATATACGCATATCAAGAAATTACAGTCCGAGGTCTCTCATCTGCTATTGAATCCAGAGTATCTGGGAACAACAGCTGGATGCTGAAACGTATTCAGCTTCACAGGTAGAGAGAGCGACTGCGGTCTGTTTCTTACATTGCCACATTACCAAACGAGTTCCGAAGAACTGGCAACCAGCCGTCGTAGATTTGGTGTTAAGTTTGCAGCAACCAAAATCAGAATCCGAGTAACCTACAAGATTGAAATCGTCATGTCGAGGATTCCACAAGCCAGTGCTTGGAAATCCCTTTAAATATCTCATGATACGTTTAACGGGGAGCAAGTGCGAATCTCTTGGATTGGACTGATAACGGGCGTACAGGTATGTTGGATACATGATATCAGGTCGAGAAGTAGTGAGATACATCAAGGATCCGATCATGGAGTGGTATAATGTCTCGTCAACTTTGACTCCATTAAGATCTAGACAAATGTCGTGATTAGGAGCTAATGGGGTTGATGCTGGCTTAGCTCCTGCCATATCGAATTTCTCCAATATGTCATGAACATACTTCGACTGATGTTAGAAGATACCATCAGGCAATTGTTCGACCTGAAGTCCTACAAAGAACTTCATCTCCCCATCACGCTCATTTCAAATTTGTGCTTCATGACTTCTTTGAATTCTTTACACAGCTTGTCATTTGTTGATCTAAAGATAATATCATCCACATATATCTGTACAATAATCAAATGTCCATCCACTTCCTTCATAAAGAGGGTAGAATCTACAGTTCCTCTGATAAAGCCGTTGTCTAGAAGATGTCGTGACAACGTTTCATACCAAGCTCTCGGCGCTTGATGTAGACCATATACACTTCCTCTTTGACTTTTCCGTATAAGAAAGCAGATTTCCAGTTGGTACACCTTGAAACCTTTCCAAGAAGCAAAGGCCAAGAATATGCGGATTGCTTCAAGACGGGCGACCGGGGCATAGACTTCTGTGTAATCTATCCCTTCTTGCTGATGAAAACCCTGTACCACGAGTCGAGCTTTGTTTCGGACCACGATACCTCTATCATCATGCTTGCACTTGAAGACCCATCTAGTATTCATCTTTTTGTGATGATTAGGTAGGTCAACAAGCTTCAAGACTCCCAGTTTCTGGAATTGAAGCAATTCTTTTTGCATTGCGTCCACCCAGCTCTCTTCTTTCAACGTGTTTTTCCAGTTATCGGGTTCTACCTGAGAAACAAAACAACTATTAGAAAGTCTGGTTTGTAGTGGAGCAATATGAGTATAAAAACATCTTAGATCCTTGTTGATCTGATTACCAATTTGCACTCCTGTTTGTAAGCTGCCAATAATATTCTCCGAAGGATGATATGAAAGCGTCCTTGGCATCACTTCACTTGGAACATCTACTTGTGTTTACAAATTTGTGATAACTTCATCAACAACCGGTGCGGATGATGAAGCTTCATTCCGGACATTAGATTGATCAGCTTGATTATTCAGGAAGCAGTCAATCTGCTCAGATCCTTCATCAGAACTAGATCCTCCATCATCGAAAGTCAGTTCCCGATCAAAGTCGGCATTTGGCTGTTGCTGGGCAGATGATTCGGCAGTGTCGACAATTGGTACAGGGACAGAGTTTTGAAGAATAGTGCTCGGACCTACATCAGACGTGTTAGACACAGGTGACGGGGAAATCACTAACGATCTGGTAACTTGTTCTTTATTAGATATTTGATGCTGTTGAAAGAGCATAACAAGTTCTTCTTCTGATGGCACATCTGGTAGGTCGAAAGAATTCCACAAACCATCATAGTTAAACAGCCATGGATCCCCAGGTTTCTGCGTTGGAGTAGTATAACGTTGACAATCAACATGCTGCGCAAAAATAACCTGGTTCAGACTCGGCAAGAAGACACATTTCTGAGGAGTAGCATAACCCACGAAGAAACCTTCCAAGGATTTGGCACCAAATTTACCATCCGGGTCCAATATAGTACACGGTGATCCAAATGGCTACAGAAATGCAAGGTTAGGCTTCCGTTGATTTAGTAACTCGAAAAAAGTCTTGTTGTGAGGCTTAACTGTTAACACACGATTAAGGTTGTAACATGCTGATGCGACTTCTTCACTCCATAAACTGATAGGCAATTCGAATCGGCAAGCATGGTTCTTGCAGTCTCGATCAGTGTACAATTCTTTCGTTCAGCTACTCCATTTTGTTGTGGAGTATAAGGAGCACTGAGTTCATGAAGAATCCCCTTTTCATTGTAGAATTCGAGCATCCGTTTGTTCTTGAACTCTGTACCGTTGTCACTGCGGATTCTCTTGATTGGCAAGTGATACAGGTTTTTGAGTTTTCTGAAGAGAATCATTAGAGTTTCAAATGTTTCATCTTTGCTCTCCAGAAAGAAAACCCATGAGAATCTTGAATAATCATCTGTAACAACAAGGCAATATAGATCACCAGAAATGCTTTTGACGTTTACTGGTCCGAAAAGATCCATATGAAGCCTCTCTAGTGGTAGCTTGATAGAATTCAATAGCTTTCGTGGGTGTGATTTCTTGTTCTATTTCCCCTTTTTATAGCTCAGACAATCATCGGATAAATGAGAACTTTTCAGATTAACACCCTCCACTAGGTCGTTATGCACAAGATAATTCATCTTTCTCAGATGAATGTGCTCCATCTTCCTATGCCAAAGAATAGACTCTTTCTCGGTAGCTTTAGAAACAAAGCATTGAACTTTCTTCGATGTTGTTGATGTGACACTCATATCAAGAACATAAAGATCATTTTCTCTCGGAGCACGCATGAGAATCCATTCCTTCAGAATCATGAAACCCGACTATAAGATTAAGCATTCTTTATCATTGAAGTGCGTTGTGAATTTTTGTCACAAATATGCGAAATGCTGAGTAGATTGTTCTCAAGTTCAGCGATGTAGTTCACTTTATCAAATGAAACAACTCCATTCGTGAGAATTCCTTCACCAACAATTCGTCCTCCTTACGTTCTGGAAAAACCTACATATCCTCCTCGGATCGCTTTAACGTCGTGTAATAACGCAAGCATCCCTGTCATGTGCCTGGAAGCTCCACTATCCATTATCCATTTAGACATTATCGATCGCGGGAGCCCCTGCACACATGCGGAAGAAACTATTTAAACAAAGAAACCCAAGCCTGTTTGGTCTTGGGTGGGTTCGAAATGTTAAATTTCGGACCTACTTTGTTTTTTATGTTCTTTTTAGGCTCAGTTTTGTTTGGAACAGAAGGTTTTGGTTCTACCTTGGACGGTTTGATTTTTGCCACCCATGCTTGCGTTTTTAGATTTGTCTTTTTAGCATAAAATTTTGAATCCATTTGACGATATTTAGTTGATGTTTCACCAATTTCAAATTTAGAATGACGTTGAAGAAATGGTTTAACATTTTTATAGGATTCATTGGTTCTTTTCAAAATTTGCTTTGACGCAACCATAGGTTCCTTTTGTTTCTCATCCTTGGTAAACCTTTTAGAATGAGAAACAGGTTTTGTAGAGTCTTGTGAGCAATATCTTGCAATTTACCCAACATTTTAACATTTGTAACCGTCCTACTATCCTTTCGAATGGAGGATTCCAAAACTTGTTTCCTATTCTCTTTTTCTTTCTTGAAATCATCATTCGATTGTGTTCTGATGATTTCTTTCTCCTTTTCTGTTGTTGTTCCAAAGACGAAATTGATTTTCTTTGTAACATTTAGTTTTTGGAACTTATTGTTCATTCTTTGCTTTTGGAAAGCTAACCATGCCCTCTTATTCTCAGGATAATCTCTATTTTTATGATAGTAGGGTCGGTTGTCACATTTTGATTTAGAGTAGAATGATACATTGTGTTTATCTAAATTAGCATGACTTACCTCCACAAGCTTGAAGAATTTATCAACCACGATCTAGATTCACGTTCTGGATGGGAAAGTCCACATCAGAAAATATTTTATCAGATCCATGCATTTTATAAACTATGACGTTTGGAGCATTGTTTAAACTATCTTCCGATGTTTCAACATCAGATTCAGACTTGTTAGATTCACTTTTTTAAACATTTTCGACCACTGTTTTAACTACCTCATAGTCACATTCAGATTCAGATGTTGTGTAAGTTATGTCGATGTTTGTAGGCAGCTCATTTGAATGTTCAGTTTTTAGTTTTAGATTGAGCGCCTTTTCCACCCCTGATGGCTTTTTACACGCATGACTATTCCACATAGGGGGTGGAACACGATCGTAACTCGCACTCGTGTTTTCAACCTTTTCTGATTCTTCTTTATTTTCAATCTTTGGTAAAATGTGATCAATGACGTAAGAGCTTGTTGAATAACTGATTAACAACTTGTTAACCCACTCAGTTTCGTTTCTTACTTTCTCAAGCTCATTCTTTAGCTCATCGATAGTATTTAAGTGAATATTAGTGGTCATTCTTGTCTATTACTGTCGCTTTGAGCATAGAAAGAGTCCCATCATTTTCTCTTAGTGCTTTTTCATACAGTTTAATAGTTTTGCTCAATTTGTCGTACACTTTTTTAGTTGATTTAAAATCACTCGACAAATTGTCTGTTAAACTTTTGAGCTCTGTATATCGTGTGTCTTTTACAACACATTCATTGCATGGCTCAACATATTTTAAACATGGTTTTTCTACTACATACTCACATTTGGACTCATTTACCTTGTTAATGTTTGCCATACATGCTTTGTTAGTCTCATCAACCAACTTCTCCATCTGTTCATCAACTTTCTGTTCAACATCAGGTGTCTTCTGTTCTTCGCAAGATGATCGATGGCTTGGTCCAAAGTAACCTGCAAAAGTTTTCAACATATCGTTGGCCAGGAGGTGTTTAAACGCACTGTTTAGAAGTTCCTCCTCTTCTGATAATATGTGATAGTAATAATCATCTTCTGATGCCTCATCAAAAGATGCCTCCGATTCTCCTTCAGGTTCTTCGATTATCTCAGCAACCAAAGACAAACTCTCATTCTTGGAAATGTATTTGTTCCAGTTAAAGCCCTCATCTTCTCTAGTTACCACTAGTGCTTTGTCTTTGGTCTCTGGTTGTCTATCTTCGATCTGCACCATTCGAGTTCTTGGTTGGGGACGGTGGTAGATAGCCTTCTTGTAGTAGTCGTCGGCAAATGGATTCTGATTACCCTGAACTTCTCTGTTTGAGCATCCCATTTAAAATGTCCCTTTTCTCGACACTTAAAACAAGTAACTTTGGATTTCTCGAATCCCAGTTTCCATCCAAACCTCCCAAATTCTTTTTCCCCATAATTTCCATAAAGCGTTGTACGCGTCGAACAATAGATGTCATACACCATTTTATATCTATCAACTCCATCTCTACTGGATCAATCTGATCATAGTACTCTCTGGTCATTTCAGAATTTCCAATTCTTCCTGCTACAAGACTGTCATAAGATTCGAGAACCAATGCTAAAAGTTACATATGCTGCTTAGCAGTTTTCTCATCAAAATTTTGTGCATTCTGGAAATCAACAGCGATATTGCACTGTAGTACCCTCTGAGTAGGATTTGATTGACTGGTCTAGTTGAGTTGGGGATTGCTTGATCCATATGATGACGGTGGGCTTTGAGACGTGTTTGTATTGACCGTTGCAAATGATTGAAAACTACTATTTTGATTTGATGGTGGGCTCGGTGTACTGTAACCATCAAAGGCAGTCTGGATCTTCGGAGATTGTATTTGAGCAGCAGAACTATTCTTGAAGTAAAGATTAATATCTTGTTGCACTTGAACATTCTTGTTCTTCGCCATCTTTTGCATTTCAAGCTCGTGTCCCTCCAATCTCTCAATGAATCGTGGTAATGAGAGATTACCATATTTAGTTCCATTATTCAAAATGGTCAAATAGGTAGACCATTCGCCTTGTGGCAAGGAATCAGTGAGTTTATCAACAAGTTCTTCGTTCGTCTTGACGATTCCCATTCACTTCATTTGCACAACAAGTTGACAGTATCTTTCAATCAGCTGTATAACCGTTTCTCCTTTGATCAAAGTAAAGATGTCAAATTCTTTACTCAACAACTCTTCCCTTTACGCAATTGGGCACTTCCCTAGAATTTCAATCGAAGAGCGTTCCATAATGATTGTGCGTCATCATCATGTTGTAACAACGCCAGAATGTCTTCCTTGATGGATTGTTGAAGAATATTCATCATTTTCTTCTCATTGATAAACTTTTCTCTTTCATACTCTGAAAGTTGAGCCAATGTCTTCTCGAGACCGTTCTCTCCAACAGGTGATTGGTACTTTTCTTCGATAGCAAACCAACAAGTAAAATGATTTGCCTGAACCCAGTTCATGAAACGTTTGCTCCAACTATTGAAGTCTTCGAGGTTCATTAACTTTGGTGGTTTCGTCATAGTACACATTTCGTTCTCGAGGTTCATGTTTTGTGCTGCAGTAGTCGTGACTGCTGATGCAGCGAATGCGTTATAAAACTCTTCTGCCATTTTTCTGCAAAAGGTTTAGACACGCACTACCGAAAAACTGATTAGAACAGTAAAACTTTCTCCATGCGGATGACAAAGACAGTTCGAGCGACCAAGATCCATTCGTAAGACTCAAAGGATTTGGCGGACAAAATGATTCAAACAAGCTACTCGTACGAACAAGAAAATAACTCGTACGAATGAACAGTTCCTTCGTATGAATGACTTGCTCGTACGAATGTATAATTCGTGGGGAATCACATATTTAAATTTAACTTATAAATTTTAAGATCTTCTGATTACTCGTTCATACGAATGAAATTAACTTGTTCAGACAATCGTTCGTGCGAGTGGTCTCTCTACCCGTACAAAACAACTTAGGTCACAAAACGGATGAATTTTACCAATTTTGACATGATTAAGCTCGATTTTAGATCTTAAATTGTTAAGGATTGTTTAGAATTGATTTTAACGTGATATCCTAGAATCCTAGTCCCATTTATCCATAATTTCGTCCAAATCCAAGATCAGTTAGGGAGAAATGTAGAAGTAGAAAGCTGCAACAGTGAATATAATCTGAAACAGTTGGTAGCCTGCAGAAACTTTACGTTTGTCAGTAGATCAGGCCTCAAGGCTCTGATACCACTTGTGAATGGGGGATCGGCTCCTCCGATGAGCAACCGGACTGATCTAACTCAGCTAGCAGAGGCGGAATTCATTACTATAGAGGATGACAAACGAACAAGTGAGATCTACTGTTTAACTATTCTGAATGTATTGATTGACGTGCAAAATACAAGGCAAGTAAACAAATCAGCAGGGCTTCACTGTACCAACTGAACTAACACTACCTAGCTCTAACACAACACTCCTCTATTTATAAGTCGACATGACTCGCACTGGAGTGTGTGAAACAGAGATTGTGACTCGTGCGAGAGGCTGCCTCGTACGAGTGACTACGAGTCAAGTAGCTCACTCGTATGAGTCTATTACACAACATATAAAATAAACAATTACATTTGATGTTTAAGCCCTATATACAATAATGACATATCCTAGATGTAGGCAATAGACATGATGTACCAACAATACTAAAATATATATACAAGATTACACCATATCTCCCTCTTAACCCACGGCTCAAAGCCACCACCACATTTTCACCACTAAACACCCCATTTTATACACTTTAAAGCCACTACAAGATCATCCAAGGTGCTTGCAAGGATAGAGGATCATTAGGGCTTTCTTGGAGCTTCATCTTCTTCTGAAATCTTCACTAATCTTGTGCAAACTTTGTAAGATAAATTTCTTCATATTTAAGCTTCTTATAATGCCTAGTTTAAGGAAGTACCAGTTGATCATCTTGAAAGTAAAGAAAATACAACTCAAAAACCCTAAACCTCACCATCATAATAACACTAAACAAAGCTTGTTATGTGTTTATTATGTGCTTTAGTGTTAACTAGTTAGCATGATTATGTTGATTATGATAAAGTAAGGTGTTTAAAGTACATGATCTTGTATGTATAACAATATAATTGATGATTTAAACATGGTGATGTTTAAATCTAAACAAGATTATCAACCTCATGATCCATGAAGATTACTACAACTTAAAAATGATTATTACACATGTGTGATTTTTATGAGAAATAAACACCATGATTTAGGGTATAATCATCTTAAAAAGTGTAGTAAACAAAGGATATTAAAGTGGAAATAATGATATGAAAGTGTAACTAAAATTGTGACTTAAAGGTTCTAATAAATATATACAAATCTCATTGTTTTTAAGAAAGTAGTAAGAATATATTTACAAAGATCATGGAAAATGAGGATGCATGAGTTGTAAATAAAGTGATATGTAATCTTGAATCGAGGACTGATCTTGATTATGGGTTTAAACTTGATTTAAATACGTTTTTGAAATGTGGAAAACGCCATAGTTTAGGGGAAACTATGGCGAAATTTTCTAAAAATGTAATCGCGATTAAAATATAATTAACGGGGTGATTAACGGGATTAAACATGATTAGTGACCTAAACCGTCATTAAGGAAGTTCTAATGACAAGGGTTAAACCCTAACCATCCAAGAGTTTAACAAGTGTGTGTATATATATATATATATATTTACAAGTTAAAAATAAAGTATTTATTACATATATATACTTGTGGGAATAAAAACATATATATGCATATTTTGTCACAAAAAGTTATGTGTAAATACATGTGTATGTATCTAGAAGTTTAGGGTATATACCACAAAATACCCAACGTATACAAATACTTCAAACACTTGAAGGATTACCAAGTGTAGATAACATAAAGCACATACACTTTTACAATATGTCGAAACAATGATCGGATGAATGGAATAATGCGGATGATGGGCGAATTTACACGATACACCTTGCGTCGTCGACCAACGAACAAATCGCCAACACGAAGAGCTACTACGACGTTGGGTGATTTTCAACGTGAGAGTATATATTAAACGACAACGGCGTCATGTCTAAAATAATATATTTTAGACATCTAACATATACATATATTAACGATATCAAAATCTAGAAAGTTAAAATGTATAAGAATTACTAAGCAGATTTATAAAAGTATATGAATATACTTAAAAGACAATACTTAGTAAATTTTATAAGTGTAAGACTTATAAATATTTGGACTGTTGAAAATAAATTGGGCTAGGCCCAATATATAAAAGACATGGGATGGCCCAACTACACAAAAGCATAAGATACATGGGCTAGGCCCAAAGGCATAAAATTTCATGGGCTACGCCCAAACATATAGTTTCGTGGGCTAGGCCCAAACATATAATTTCGTGGGCTAGCCCAAAGACATAAATTACATGGGCTAGGCCCAATGACATAAATTATATGGGCTAGGCCCAATCACATAAAGACATGGGCTAGGCCCAATCACATAAATTACATGGGGTAGGCCCAATCACAAAAAGACATGGGCTAGGCCCAATCACATAAATTACATGGGCTAGGCCCAATCACCTAAAGACATGGGCTAGGCCTAATGACATAAATTACATGGGCTAGGCCCAATCACATGAAAACATGAACTAGGCCCAATGACATAAATTACATGGGCTAGGCCCAATCATATGAAGACATGGGCTAGGCCCAATGACATACATGACATCGGCTAGGCACAATGACACGTGTGCAAGGCACGAGGACATGTGAAGGGCGAGGCGCGTTCACACATGATCTAAGAATGACAATATATACATATATGAGATATATATGTATAAAAAAATTCATCGAACAAACGAACTACCAACAGTAAGATAAATTTAAAAGTTGTTCTAATATGATATATATATATTTACAACAAGAATTTAAGATGAACAACTAGCACGAGGTCCAACGAGACCTAGGTGTCTAATGAAGTTAATACACATGTAGATTACACACGTGTACGGACATCGAACTTTGATAACTACGACATACGGAACGCAAAGCTATGAGTTCATGTCCCTCCTTTTAATTATTTCAAAGTTTTGTATTAAAACCATCGAAGGGAAATACATGTCATAACAATTTGTATGTTAGCTATGGGGTTAGATGATAACACGATCAACGTGCGTAAGTAGGATGATGACAAGAGTAACTATAATCACTTAGTGACCAAGGTGCAAAAGGTATAGATCTATCGAGTTTGAGACGCGCTCCACTCCTGGTTTGTTAACCCTTTAGGAGTGCTTTTGTGATCCCAATTGATGTCAAGAGTAGTCTCGGTTGGGTTACTTACTTATGGCGCATATGTCAGGGTGCTAGCTACACACTGATAGATCCTTAAACTCCATGAATGCTAATAACATACTTAGATTTCATTACTTGATTACGAGCATGACATTTTATGAGAAAACAATAACTACATGAACTCGCTAACTTTTGTTGACGTTTAAAATTACATGTATTTCAGGACACAAGACTTGAGCTGGTAATACACTTCAGGGTATGGGAAATGACATGACAACGAATGCCACCTTTTGGAGGATTTGCTTCTTATAACCCAACGTCGTACGAGTATATAGGAGTCAAAACCTCATTATGCATTTATGAAGAAAATAATAATTTATTTTGAAGTAATGTATGTCAAACTCTGACATCGATGACAAAGTGAAAACTATGAAATTACTTTTGGGAACTTATAAATGTTGGAATAAAATATTTATATCAGTATGGCATTGTTGTTGGTTTATACTTGTTTACTTGATTGGATGCAATGATTACCTCATAGTCACACGCTTGCGCTTCTGCTACAACCAGGGTGTAACACTTCTGGCTTTGAGCAAGTTGTCCCGAATCTGCAAAATCTTGTCCATCGTCTGTTGTATAAGCTCGGGATCGGTGATTTGAGCATCCCCTGTCACACGCCGACCCGTAGTGGAAATAAAAGTTGGGTATAATTGGGTTATCCCCAAAGCTCATGACATTTACTAATAATAGGTTTCATATTTATTAAGTTGAAATTAAAATTCAAATATCAAAACACAAGGAAACATATAAACACAAGAAAAACATTATTCTAAACAAGCGGTATTTTATTTATCTTCTAAGGCAATTCCTATGTGTTCCTCTCCTCAGCATGTCCACATGTATCATGTGTAAAACAAAAGTTTGGGTCAACAAAAGTTGGCGAGTAAATCTATGTTTAACAATTAAACAATCTAATATATTGGTTGTAATAAAAGTGTGCATGGACCATAAATGAACATATGTATATATAATTAAATCACAACCCACAAATATTAATGATGAACATATGAACAACATGCATGATGAACTTGAGGTCAAGGCTCAATCAAATGGAGCCGATCTAATGAGGCACCTGATGCTCAACTCGTATCCCACGAGGAACTGATAGGCCTTAAATGAATGATTGCACTGAAATGATAAAATGTATCCACACATAACCACACAAACAAAATATACACATTAGATCACATAATGGTGTAAGCACAAGTGTTTAAATAAATAAAATATGTAATGACACATGATGCACCCCTAAACATATTTTAAAAGGGGAATTTGTAAGTATTCACTCATCGTGGGTGCATTTCCTTGATTGATGAAGAGTGCGCATGAATGAGAATTTAACCGACAAAGAAGGACTAACCTAAATAATAACCAAATAGTTCGATAAATATATAAAAATTATTATTTTGATTTAATACTTTTTGTTAGATTTTTAGGTTATTTTTGTGGTATTCATTGGGATTTTTAAACCTAAGAAATCGTGTTTTGAAGTGTTTTAAATTGATTTTTGATTAAAAATATATATACAAAAATAGTATAAAATAAAATAATCAAAAAACCTTGTCAGACCTGACAGCAGGTCTGACCGGTTCGTTGACTTGTTTGGCTGCGTGTGGTGAGACTCGAACTTGTGACATCCCGTACGTGTGCACGCATCTCTTCCAACAGAGCTACGTGTCTAACCCGAAAGGATTCTGATTTTAATTATTCTTATACACTTATTAGATTATTCCAGAAATTGTTTTAATTTAAAAGATTTTAAAATCAACTAACCGGTGTTTATATCACGTATCGAACCCGCGACCAGTGGTATGATTTGTACCCCGCCCAACCAACTTGGCAGGGTGTCTAACCAATCATAACCTGAAATTACATTATATTTATGTACTTACTGGAAAATGATCTAGTTAGGTTTTTAAAAAATATATTTTATCTAAGAAACTGGTGATGGTTAGAGGCTTGAACCCAGGACATGCGTGTTAAGTTTGCACACAGTCCACCACTAGACTGTGTGTCTAATCTGATTGTAACCCGTTTTAAAAAAATGTTTATATGAAAGCAAGATTTCGTCTTCTTCAAGCTAAATGAAACCAAACACTGCAATTTGCCTCTGATTGATTAAAATGACATTGATTTCTTGATTGAAGACCGAACATATTAGATAACAAATATGGAAAAGGTTAAGTGAGGCTTGTACCAGTTAGAAACGAAATCCCGTTTTTCCGACGGTTCCTCCGGCGAGTGCAAGTATTTTTGCGGTGAGGGGCTTTGAAAGAGATTTCAAGAAAAAGAGTGTATTTCTGAGTGCTCTGATCACAAGGAATTGGTTGGGTATTTATAAGGTGAGTCAAACTTGTTCGGTTTAAATTTCACAACCCGAAAATCACGGTCGAGGATTTCAATTCCTAATATAAACGTTTTCTTGAATCAATTGCTATAAGTAACGGTTATAACGGACTGTTAATCATCGGTTACAGTCGACAATTTGCGAAATTGATTATGATTAACAGTTCCGGCGGTTACAGCTTTTGGAGGATGAAGTTGCAGGTCTTAGTTTGTTTGCATATTAATTTATTTAATTTGGTTTTAATGCATCTAGTGTGTGTAGTGCAGTGGTGTTGTGAGTGTGTCAACATGTGGGGGAACCCAGGTTCGATTCCGGTTACTCACTTTTTTTTCTTTTTTTGTTTTATTTCTTTATATTATTTTACTCAATGTTAATTTTACTTATTATTATTATTATTATTATTATTATTATTATTATTGGTTATTATTTTAATTACGCCATTCATTAGCAACTAACACTCATAAATACGCAACGAATCTTTAAAAGAATACTTTATTATTAAACGAAGCGAGTTTTGAAACCCGTTTTACATAAATGTTACAGTATCCCCTACTTTTAGAAATTTCGTCCCGAAGGAAAAGGCACTTTTTCACGCATTGAGTCTTCGCATTCCCAAGTAAACTCAGGTCCTCATTTTGACTCCCAACGAACCCTGACTATTGGAATACGACTACGCCTTAAACGTTTTTCACCAAAGTCCATGACTTCTGCAGGTCTTTCAAACAAATGCATTGATTCATCGATTTGAATATCTTCTAAAGGAATGTGGAGTTTTTCGTCGGCGAGACACTTTTTCAAGTTTGATACGTGGAATGTGGGATGAATTATGTTGAGTTCTTCTGGTAGGTCAAGCTTGTATGCTACAGGACCGACTCTTTCGAGTATTTTGAATGGTCCCACATAGCGTGTTGCTAGTTTGCCTTTTTGACCAAAACGAACCACTCCCTTCCACGGTGATACTTTCAAAAGTACTTGATCACCAACACAAAACTCCAATGGCTTTCCGCCGTCTATCAGCGTAGCTCTTTTGACAACTTCGAGCTGCTAGAAATTATTGCAGATCTGAATGATTTTGTGAGTCATTTCTTGAATCAATTCTGGTCCAGTGATTTGTGCTTCACCGATTTCGTGCCAACATACAGGAGATCGGCACTTACGACCATATAAGGATTCGAAAGGAGCCATGCCGATGCTAGAATGATAACTATTGTTGTACGAAAATTCAACTAACGGTAGATGAGTATCCCAATTACCCTTGAAGTCTATGACACATGCTCGCAACATGTCTTCAAGGGTTTGTATGGTACGCTCAGATTGACCGTCAGTTTGAGGGTGAAAGGCAGTGCTGAGATCTAATCGTGTACCCAAAGCGGATTGTACGGCTTGCCACGTTCGTGAAGTAAAACGGTTGTCTCGATGTGAAATGATACTTAAGGGCACACCATGACGGCTTACAATTTCATTAATATAGATACGAGCTAACTTCTCGTTTATGTAGTCTTCGCGGATTGGAATGAAATGAGCTGATTTGGTGAGACGATCAATGATAACCCAAATGGTGTCATACCCACTGGAGGTGCGAGGTAACCCGGTAATGAAATCCATGGTTATGTTTTCCCACTTCCAAACATGTATTCCAGGTTGAACGAGTAACCTTGAAGGTCGTTGGTGTTCAGCTTTAACCTTAGAACACGTGAAGCACTTTGAAACAAAAATCGCGATATCTTTCTTCATGCTAGGCCACCAGTAGGAGTATCGTAGATCTTGATACATCTTACCGGCCCCTGGATGTACAGAGTATCGTGTCTTGTGAACCTCGTTCATGAGAAAAGCACGAAGATCGTCATGATTAGGTACCTAAATACGATTCAGGTAATAGAGAATACCATCCAACTTGGATTCCAGGTTGGTTTCAACTCCACAAGACAGTTCATCTCGCACGTCATTTTCCGTGACAGAAATATGTTGAGCTGCTCTAATTCGGTTTTGGAGATCGGTCGCAATTTGGGAACACAAAAGACGGATGGAGTTTGCATACTCCTTTCGACTGAGGGCGTCAGCCACAACACTAGCCTTGCCAGGATAATATCGAATTTCACAATCGTAGTCATTTAGGAGTTCAACCCATCGTCGTTGCCTCATGTTCAACTCTTTTTTATTGAAGATATGTTGAAGGCTCTTGTGGTCGGTGTAAATTTCACACTTGTTACCATAGAGATAATGTCTCCATATCTTAAGAGCGAACACGACTGCTCCAAGTTCTAAGTCGTGAGTGGTGTAGTTCTTTTCATGCACTTTGAGTTGCCTTGAGGCATAGGCTATCACCTTTCCTCTTTGCATTAGAACGCAACCTAAACCTTGCCCTGACGCATCACAATAAACCACAAAGTCTTCGCAACCATCAGGAAGTGTGAGGATAGGTGCATCACAAAGTTTTTGCTTCAAAGTTTGGAAAGCCTCTTCTTGCTTGGGCCCCCAAATAAAGGGTTTACCCTTGTGAGTCAAGGTTGTGAGTGGAATGGCGATACGAGAAAAATTTGCGATGAAATGACGATAATAACCAGCTAGTCCAAGAAATGACCTAACTTCGATAGGAGTACGTGGCGCTTGCCACTCTTGCACCGCTTTGATCTTTGTAGGGTCAACATGAATCCCTTTGTCGTTAACAATATGACCAAGAAATTGCACCTCTTTTAACCAAAACTCGCATTTTAAGAACTTAGCATAAAGCTTTTCAGTCCTCAAAAGTGTTAGAATAAGTCGAAGATGTCGTTCATGATCGGATTTGGTCTTGGAGTAGATAAGAATATCATCAATGAACACTATGACAAAAACGTTCAAGGTAGGGTTTGCACACCCTATTCATCAAATCCATGAAAACAGTAGGAGCATTGGTCAACCCAAAAGGCATAACCATGAATTCATAGTGGCCATAACGAGTTTGAAAAGCAGTCTTCGAAATATCTTCCTCACGCACTCTAAGTTGATGATAACCAGAACGAAGGTCGATTTTTGAGTTTAACTTGCTAATTGCTTGTTTGATTTGAAAGTTTAACTTTCATGAAAATATGGTAAGAATATGCAATTTGATTCGAACTTATATGTTGCGTAACAAATGCGTCTATGATCATAGATGTAAATGTGTATAAAGATTGCGAATTGCGTATAATTGATCAATTTGATTACAATCAAAGCCTTATATTTACAATGATTTGGAAATAAAATACGATTACAAGGTTTGGACTTTCCAATTATAGAAACACGAAGCGATCTTACTAAAAACGGAAAGTTACAAATGCGAAGCGTTACAATTATAGTACGCGTTCCATGAACAAATCTAAACGTAATAATATATATAATACAACATATGTGACTAAATTGATTCAAGCCATAGTCTTCAACAAGAGCCTTAATCGTATGGTCCGCTGTGTAGTCTTCAACGAACTCTTGAATCGCGTCTCCTTGTATGATCCTTTGTGTGGGCTTCAACGAGGTCTTGAACCACATATTCTTATACAATAATTTCCTACAAAATAAACAAACAAGTGTTGACGGTTTTGGCCGAGGCACGTGTTCAACACACTTCCCTTAAAACAGATTTTGCGCCTCTACTAAAGACGACGCGTCTGTTTCCCATGGTACAACAGCCGAAGCAGTATGTACTGCCGGAGATGGCTCACGCGCCCGAGGTTACATCGGATAAAATTATAGTATTTGAACTTGTTGAAAAATAATGATACGAAAGTGATGGAATCGAGTAGAGAAAACTTATCTCTCTATAATTCTCAACATATGGATGTTCAAGTCTTCACAACTTCTCCAAGAATTCTTCATACATATTATCTCTCTTGTAGTTTTCTTAAAAAACCAATGAAGCACGTAGCCTACCATTTTTACAAGAGTTGTGGGTAGTGAATAGTTTCACTTAATTAGTGATTTAATTATAAATATAAAAACTCTAATAAAAGCTAATAAAGTGACATAAAAAAGCTCTACTCTAAGAGTTTGTCACCATAAAAAGTCTCATTAATTATTACTAAATTAATTTTCATTCATATTATTCTGAATAATTTTCTAATACGGAGGACAGCTGGTGAATCCCAACAAGCTGAAGAAGAGCCAACATCTGCTATGCAAATAGCATCAACCAATGGGGTGATGCCAAGTGTAAATAACTCTATTGGCGGCCTGCTTCACCAGAATTCTAGACATGAGAATCCACTGTATGGGCAGATTTCTTCTTCCCTTGGGTCTTCCAGCACTTTTCAATCCTTAGGAGGAGGACCACATTTGAATTCCCCTAATATTTCCATCACTCAACCTGACCCCAACGACTCTGTTTACAAAATTATACAAGAAATGATGGTAGTCATCCCAACTAGGTGGTGACATGAGAAATTCTAATGATAATAATACTAGTTCAGCTGTTGCGGGAAATGGTCAGGTACCAGGAGCTACAAATAGTAGTATGAATGGAAGGGTTGCAGTGCAGCAGGACGTACGGAGCCAATTGCTAAGTGGTCTCGGAGCTGTTAATAATAATGGCTTTAGTAGTAAAGGTAATAAAGTATTGGTTTCATTAAAAGATATTTGAACAATGCAAGGAAGACAGACAGACAGACAGAAAGGCCTGCCTGACGGGAGAACTAAACCCATGTCATGTTGGTGCCCCCTTACATTGTATTGTTCTAGATGAAAAGAAAGATATAGCGTGCCAGTTATTTAATTTTTTTTCATCAAATTGGTTTATGTCTTGGCTTGATTTTGTTGGTTATGATTGGAAGATGGGGATGCTATTGCTCAGGAACTAGTATATTTCAACACTAGAAGTGACTGTACATATGTTTAATGTAGAATTTAGTTTTTTAACCTCCTTGTTGCATGGTAGTGTGGATGTAAATTGTAATGATGGACTAGGAACATGAACGTAGTCGATAATTCCAAAACAAAGGATTTTGTGTTTATTATTATTTTTTTTTTAGTAAAATGCTATTTTCATCTCTAAGGTAGGTTTGGTCAGTTTTGTGATTTTCACTAAAGGTCTGTTTTTTCGCATCTGAATCCAAAAGGGCTATTCGATTTTTTCACCTTATATACAAGCATTTAGCATAATGTACAAGTATTCAAAAGACCGAATTGCCCTTTAAGTTAACAAAAATGAAAATACCCCTGACTTAACAGAGAAAAATAGATGTAATTAACGAGCCGGATGAAAATGACAAGATTTCAAACCTTTTGGATCCAGATGCGAAAAAATAAACATTTGACCAAACCTCAGGGATCAAGATGGTATTTTATTCTTATTTTTAATATTTGATCTAATTACGTGAAAATATACGTATCGATTGCAAACTTACTTGTAGACCTTTTTTTTCTTTCCTTTGTAACTGTACGAGTCTACTAATTTATTGATTCTTTTTTGTATTTTGTACTTCTAATTTTCTTAGATAATACAATTAATGTAAAGGTCAAATACAAATGGTTCTTAATATACAAATTACTTAACATGATGTTTAGTTATAAAATATAAAAATAAAGTAATTTCATGTACTTTCTCAAGTAGAATAATAATTATTGGTGTAAATACATATTTTTTAATTAAATTTTGAGATTAAAATGCGTGCTTTACGTTATAGGAAAAATAAATCTTTGGACGATGATCACAAAGCTAGTCAAAGGGACGAAAAAGGCATTTTACTCTTGTTTTTAATATTTGATATAATTATGTGAAAGTAAGCGTACCCATTTGAACCTTACATGTAGACTTTTTTTATTGATTCATTTTTGTATTTTGTACTTCTAATTTTCTTAGATAATACAATTAGTGTAATTATAAATTACTTAACATGATTTTTAGTTACAAAATATAAAAATAAAGAAATTTCATATACTTAAGTAGAGTAATAATTACTAGTCTAAATACATAATTTTTTTATTTAAATTTTGAAACTAAAATACCTGCTTAACATGATGGAAAAATCCGTCCACTTTTCATATTAAGCTTATTCGTATGTTAAGACCAATTTGTACCGAAATCTAACACTATACAATTATACAATAATAAATGTATATGAGAATCTTAACGGACATTTTTAACAAACTAATGAACATATCTGGTATTTGGGATATGCATGATACATGATAGGTAACGAGTAATCGCATACCTGATGGGTATGGGTTTAAAGTTGTCTAATAGTTAGTGGTATGGATGTTCACGGGTCGGTTTTTTTGACGGTTTTTAGGTCAAACGTAAACTAAACTGTTAGTAACGGTTATATATTACAGAAACCATAAACCAAAATATTGAGAAATTTGTAAGGAAACCGTTCACAATACAAAGTAAAATAACAATTTTATTAATAAAATTTTGAATACATGATACATACAAAATTGAAATAGACAGAATGGAAATACATAAGAAAACTAAACAGAGAAACACATTACAAAGAAACAAAGAAATAAAAACGATGGTGCCTGAGGCACGTGAGGATCACGCTTCCCTTAAAACAGATTTCGGGCCACCCAGATGAAAGGGTACAACAGTCTAAGAAAAAACTATACTGCCGCGATTAGCCTAGCACCCGAAAAATACCTGAAACAAGAGTGTGCAGAGTATCAAAGTTAGGAAATTCTTTGGAGGTGGGTGTTGTATGAACCATACGATTTTCAGTGTACTATCTTTCCTAAAAAGCACCAGGCTTTGTATATTCTGTTTAAATCCCACAAATCACTATTCAATACATAATTCAATAAAAATTAAGTCTCAATTGAATTCTGAGAACTTAATTCACTTGACCAGAAGGAACGTAAATAGTCACCAGACCACTGGCTCAAGTCACATCTAAAAAATAGTAAAGGCGGCTCTAAGCGGCTCGCGAGGATGCGAGCGTGCGCCATCAAAGCGTCACATTGCGCCCATCGCCCTCGTCCCGGTCCCGTGCCCGTCCCCGGGTGCGGGTGCGGGTGCGTGCGTGTGTCGGCTGCTTCGCACCCTCCTGGCTGCCACTGGGTGTGACTTGTCACATATGAATACATTTGTGTATAGAATTATAGATATAAATCAACAAAAGATTTATCTCTTCACCAATGTGGGACAAACACAACTTTCCACACATTAAAATTCCAATACTCATTTAAAGCTTATGATCTCTAATTCATTTGCTTTAATCACTAAATTATTTATCATATTTCCAACAAAATTAAAAAAACCGAACCATTACTAACGATTTGGCTTTACCATTTATGTTTAAATTATATATTTAGAATTTATAAGGAGAACTTATGAATTAAATACATGCTTTTGTATGCTTATTTGGGCTTGTTTGTCGATAATTCTAGAATAATTAAGCAAGCATTAAAAATATCAGTTTATAAGATAATTTCAACTACATAACATGATCTTTTAAAATTATCTTATAACTAGGTAACAATCTGGTGTATTACGCGGGTTGATAAATATATATAGGGGTAGATTCAAATAAATTTTTTTTTTACCTAAATAAGATGAGAAAGAATCCTAACTTTTTTTTTTCAAATCAATGACTAAGATAAAAATGTAGAAAAAAGATGCGTTTAAGGGTATCTTTATTCTTATTTATTGACTTTTTCTCTCCACATGCAACGCACATGCATATTTCACTCTCATTTTTTAAACAGTCATAACCTTTCTATAAATTTCATCATCAAACGTCTTTTTATCTTTAGTTTGAGTACCTAATTGATATATAGAATATGGCAACTAAAAAACCCAAAAAAAATGTGTTATATTTCTATGTTGTATAGCATTTTTTTGCTAGATTTTTGTATTAGACTATTGTGCTAATTTTTTTTGCTTTAATTTTTTTGCTGATTTTTTTGTGCTGGATTTTTCTGTACCGAACTTTTTGTAGATTTTTTGTGTGCTATATTTATTGTACTAGATTTTTTTGTGTTATATTTTTATACTAGATTTTTTTTGTTTTATAGTATTTTGTACTTGATTTTTTTGTTGTATTTTTTAGAAAACAAAATGAGTGTCACATGTTATATTCACACTCCTAATTATAAGGACTAAAATATTTTAGAACCAAAACGTCCTTTCTTGATACTTATAAGGAGTGGCACATATAATCATCACAATCTTTCTCAGACTATTTAAGCAAAACTCCATTTTTTAATGGATACTTCCCTAATAAATATAATGTCACATAATTATCAATAAAAGAACTATGATTTTAAAAAAGAAATGAATTAAACAGTTTAATAAACTTGGGTATTACACTAATAGAATTCTTCTTCATTTCAATTCAGTTTTCTTCTTTTTGATTCGACTCATGGCAGTTTAATGGCAGTTTAATGATTAGGATGACAGTTTTGACGAAATCGCTAATAAAGATAAACTATTAGATTTAGATTGATGTTCAATAATCAATCGGAGAAAAATAGCATGGCAACTCTATTCAAAGGTAAATTTAGTGGGTTTGTTCGATTGTTAGTGTTTTTGGTCGTGTAACGGATTGAAAAATAGCAAACTTTATAATTCATAATTCTCTAAAAGAATATCGTTACATATTATATGTAGTGAAGAAAAATGAAACTATGCTACATATTACATATATATAAAAATGAAATTACCAAACTACAATTTAGATCATAATAGAAGTGAGAGGCAAAAAAATTAATGTTCTCTTAAATCCGGACTACAGGTAAAACAAAATCATGTACATAAAAATACTATACTATCTAATTTTCTCTATTTGACAATCTACATTATATGCTCGACCTCCGTAATAAATATAGTTCCCCCAAACAATATTTTTGCCAGCTTTTATATCATAACAATTTGGATGATCAGCCAATAAATGTAGCCTATTCTCCCAATCTAGAATTTGGAAGCAAACTATTATCCCAAGCTACAACATACAAATTCCTAAAATATGCGGCTTTCCCAAAACCTTCATCTGCAAAATAACCACTGCCCATTTGGGTATTTGTATGATAACCCCTTGATCTAGAGTAAGCAATTCCCCGCCGAGTTGTATCATATTCGCTTCATTTTGCAGAAGTCCATATAAAAAAGATGGCCACCAATGTCCATGTTTATGGTCCTATATAAAAGAAAAGAAATCATTCAACAACAATATAACACATGCATTCTATAAAGGATCCGGAAAAGCTTACCACCGCTTTGTTTGTAAACGTTCTTCGATATGTATTAACATACTTTCTAACATCATTTTCTAAAAGTTTTCTGATTTTTTATTCTGACTTCTCATTCTTGCTTACAATACAACGACAAACTCACTTCCGCCTACTTTCCCCATTCCTTCTTCCAGACCCACAAAAACTAGGTGTTTCTATAACTTAACACTTGAACAAATTTAAAAAAAAAACCTTTAAAAGCAGAGATAAAGTAAGCGACGATATAGACCGCTCTCAAGAGGCAACAACACGCCTCGGAGTTACAACTCCATGTTTCATTGGAAATCTTTATTTGTCACATCCTCCCATGATTTTGAAAATATAACCATTGAATTCCTTAGAGATATTAAGATGATGAAAGTTAGTAATCAATTTAGGAAAGTGTAAGTTGCACAAAACGTCCTTTAAGTTTCATCAAACCTGTTGGTTTCAGCCTTTATCTTTAAAACTTGCCAAAATCAGCCTTTAAGTATAATTTTGTTACAGGTTTCATTCTTTATCACTATCCTACTTATTAATCCTTGTTAAATGGCCTCACATGCATAGAATGTGAGGGTAAAACCGTGTTTTCTGCTAGTGAGGTTATAAAACCCAAATAAAATCCGAGACCCACGTCTTCATTACTCCTCTTCCTCAACCTCTACCATACATAAAACAAATTCTTCAACCTTCAAACCCTAGAATCTGATCCCATGTTGTTTGTTTATTGTTTGTGTGGGAGGGAAGCAACATTACGAACTTCTCGATCAAATCGAACACAGAAAGCCTTTATCACTCATGTCCTTTCAAAGTAAGTTTTCGAGCCACCTATTTTAGCATCCCTAATTTACAGTCCTACAAGTGCATAACTAAACAGAGTATAAAAAGATGAGAACATTACATTCTCCCAGGGAACATCAGTAACAATCGTACCCCAAATTATACTCACGTCTCGAACTCAAATCCGCTAGGGTTTCACACGCCGTTGGTAGAATCTGCTTCCTACTAACCAACACCTCGTCACTATAACCATACAACGGTGGTTTCAAAACCCTAGCTTCATAACGCCGCCGAATTCCGTCCCCTAGGTGGTGCGGCTACCCTCTGAGTACTCGGTAGAAGTTAATCGGCATGGGAACGTAGCGGTCAGTGGTAATGGACGGTGGTGGAGGATATGGCGGCGTGGTTAGGTCAGGTAGGTCTGGAGAGGTGGTGGTTGTAAGGAGGGAGAAGTCGGAGAGGAGGCGGTTCGCCCATTTACTGGCTGATAAGTTGCCGAAGATAGGGCCGTTAGTGCTACTGGCGTCGTTAGGTTTTGAGTATTTTTTTGGTGGTGGTTGATGGTACGCAGACAGTGGTTCTCACAAGCAGAAAAGACGGTTTTACCCTCACATGCAATGCATGTGAGGCCATTTAACAAGAATTAATAATTAGGTTAGTGATAGATGTTAACACCTGTGACAAAATTATTTTTTAAAGGCTAGTTTTGACAATGTGAGGCCATTTAACAAAGATTAATAATTAGATTAGTGATAAATGATAAAACCTGTAATAAAATTATTTTTAAAGGCTAGTTTTTGACACATTTTAAAGATAAAGATTGAAACCAGCAGGTTTTGTGAAACGTAAAGATATTGCCTACTATCATTACTTACTCAAGAGCATCTCCATTAACTTCTTGAGAGATCCTTTTAATAAATAACACCCGGCTACTATATGTTAACATAAAAACTATCTCATCAATAACAAAAAAGCACTCTAAAAATTGAAAGCATTATACACACAATGAACAAAAATAAACAAGCAGAATACATACGTATGGAAATCGGGAAGCTAAGAAAAAAAATAAGTCCTAAAACACTAAAATAGGTTTGCATAGAAAAGCAAATCGGTAGCAACCTTAACCTAATCATCAATAAGAAGAAACGGAGGAACGAAAATTGAACAAACAGTTCAATACTAAAAAAATTGGGTTCTATCAGATTGACATACCTATAAAAATAACTTTTCGGTAGCGTATGCATCATCTAGAGATTGAAGAGCTGAAAGTTGATTGTAATGGTAAGGATTAAACGATGGATTTGCAAAGACGAAAGTTATGGTGCAAGGGGCGCTCTACTCGAGAAGAGTCACCTCTCCACCTCAGCCAATTATACTCTGCTATGTCAACTCTTCTCTCCACTTCCTATTCTCCACTCCCCATTTTGCTAATGTGAACATGAGGAGCAAAAAGAATAAAGAAATATAAGACTAATTTTTTGACAATCCTAATGACAAGCATCTATGCACATTATTCAAGAGTTGGGTGATTTCATGTAAAATATTAGAAGATACAAGTGAAGAAGCATGAGATCAAATAAAATGCATAAGTCTACATCTAGTCGAATTGAATAAATCACTTTGTGTCGTGGCTGAATTTAAAGTTGGATTATATCTACAAGGCCCACTTCAAAAATATAAAATAAAAATAATAATTTTTGTTTTTTTAATTATATAGGGATTTAATATGAGAAATCCTAAAGCCTAAGATATTTTAAGGCCATAATTAGGATGATTGAAAGTCTTAAAGTTTGTAGTTATTTTGATTTGAAGTTTTAAGTTTGTAATAAGTATGGATCCAAACTTTATCTATAAATAGGTGAGTTTTGCAAGTATTGTAATAATAAGATTGATAATGAAAATGAAGTTTTGATTTATAACAAATATTTTTGGAGGGTTATTCCTTATCTTTGAGGATGGAACTTTCTCTTTGGCTTATCAACTTTATGTCTTCCGCTTAGTTGCAGCGCCTTCTCTCTAGCTATTTTCTTTCTTGTATTTCAAAGGTGTTGGGCTTCGTATATCCATCATTGTTGAGATAGGATAGTAAAGTGTTGGGTTTTTGTTTTTGGAAGAATGTGAATCCTTCATCATAGCTTCGATTGCTTGCTTTCTTTGTAATTCAAAGATTTTGGATTTAATATATCCATTATTGTTGAGTTCAGAAGTAAGAGGTTGGGTTCTTGAAAACACAAGATTAAACAAGGGCGGTTCTACACAAAATCTGAATTCTTCCTTGGAAAATTCATATCATTTGCGCTCAAACGTAACGGGTGCTCCACTCGCTAGAGTAGTCCATTTCATTTTTTTTATTTTTTTTCCTAAAAATAATGCATGATAATTAAAAAATATTTTAAACTGAATAATATACATTAAATTAGAAAAAAAAAACATTGCATTAATTTAAAACTAGGAAAATAAAAACATAAAACATGAACCATAACTAAAAATTAGAAATTACATGGCTAATTATATTTTTCATGATCATGTATTTTCGAGCCAGAGTAAATGGCAATATCTCTGATATAACATTGTCGTCTGGCCGACTACACGTCTCCATATCCCGATCATACATAAGCTGTCTCACTGCCCTGCGTTGTTCTGCAACTAACACTATAATGTCTTCCTCTCGTTTCTTTCTTATTTCCACCAACTCCAATGCTTTTGCTTCTTTCCTAATTGTGTAATGTTCGAACTTCTCGGCCAAACCAGTTGAGCTTTCAGACGTTGTGGTGGCTCTCTTATCTTTCTTTTATGGTCTACTTGGTGAGGGGTCTTCGTTTGTTTATGTCGAGTATAATACTAGTGAATTTAGTTCCAGGTTTACCTGTGTGGTAGTTACCTGTATCCGATAACTTTCTTTTTTTTCTCGAACTACCGCTTTCCTCACCCAACAATGATACTGGGGCCCATTTGTCATGTTTTCTAACCACCTCCCACGTCTCACCATGTTGAAAACCACTAGGATATTTTGATTGGAAATTACTCAAGTCCGTTTTCATGATGTCAAGATCGTCACACCCACTACTACGTAAATGATCCTATATATTATAACAAATGTAAATTTATAGATATAAACAAAAATAAAGTTATAAAGAATATAAAGATAAAGATATAAACCAATAAAAAGTTATAGAAAATATAAAGTTAAAGATATAAACAAATATATAGAGTTACAAAAATATTTATACCACTTGCTTTCAAAGGCCGTTGAAGTAGTTGGATTTAGTCAACATAGGTTGCCATTTTGAACGTACTTGATGAATCGTTCGAGTGTTTACACTAATTGTATCGCTGTAATGCTCGAGAATTTGTTTCCAAAAATCGTCGCCTGGTTGTTGATTGCCTTGCTCCTTATTTAACGAACAATGAACCCATGCCTTGTGTCACACCCCGGATTTCCGACCCGAAATCCATACACCGGTGGGCCCGGGTGGGGAGTATCGTGACGTAAGTTGATAACATTATTGTCAATTAAACATAGCACAGCGGAAGTCTTGGAGTAAAATTACTATTACAAACCGAATGTTCGAAATATAAAATAATATACAGGCTCGTAATAGAAGATCCGCAGGCGGATCATAAAATGTACAAGAAAGATACAAAACAGACTTTAGGGCAGATCTAAGGATTTGTAAGATCCTCTTATCACTACCGAGCAGCTTCCGGCCTATTTCGTATTGTACTTGCAACTTAGCCTTTGGACGATACGTCAGCTTACGCTGGTAAATACACCCAACTGACTCATTTTGAAAACTTTAAAAATGATTTTTAAGTGCAAAACGGCACAAAATCTTTTATTAACTTGGGAAAGTTGACCTTGCAACCTTGTATCTAATTCACATGTTTGTCAATACATACAGGGCCCAGTACAGAAACCGAGACATGATTAAATACACACCACTTAGAACTCATAGAGGAGTTATCCCCAACGTCTTAGGTAATTTGCATATGAGGGTCTATCAGGTGTATGCCTACACCCCGCGCTAAGGTCGTGGCCAATAACTAATGTATTGAGCCGAGGATATCCAGGACACGGTAATTTAACCCCCGATGTTTAAGTTATCAAACAAAACTGATTAAAATGGAATATGCGGGTTTATTAGCCACAAACGGGCATTCGATTGACCCCATTTCGGACCAAGCGGTAATAATTTACCGTATCCCAAGCCCATATAGGGAAAATAAGTCGAGAGTATTTACCTGAGCTAGTCTTCTTTCAAAATTTAATAACTCAGCCGTATACAAAAGTACTAACGTGCAGATAACATTTACCAGCAAGGCTCTAGTCTGGATTATGGCATAAGCTAGCCAATTAAATACTAACGGTCTTATAAACCGAATAGTGTACATGATCAAAACGTATAGCGCTTGATTAAACGATGATCGGATAGAATGTAGTTTAAACCCGACAAGTACTTTGACTTGTATAATATGGGTAAACAATTACATTCTGGATTTTGAGATTTAAATAATAAGGTTAAACCCGTTTCGGTTAAATTCTATAAACTAGTTGTGTGTAATCAACCGTTTGCTTAAAAGCGATAATGGGTAACCGGATAAGTCATGGACAAGTTCTATATGCCATTATATTTTAAATAAGTTAAGATATCAGTAGGATATCAACTTGTATACCCGTTATGGTTTTAAAACGAGACTATGCCTCATAAGGGCATTTCGGTAATTATATATTGTATAAAAGGAACTTGAACATATTTTAAGTTTATAATCATGAGTATTCTGGAAAAATATTTTATTTATGATATAATATCAGTAGGATACCAATTATATGTGTATTTTACCCTTTATGACCAAACTATGCACCGAAGGGGCATTTTGGTCATTTTACAAATAGCTTAAAAATTATTTGGGATTCTGAGTTTATAACATGTACCTACTGTAAATATGTTTAAAATAAGTTTTAAAATCAGTAGGTATCAAGTCTTGGTCAATAATATGGTTTAAAACCATACTATGCGCCGAACGACGCTTATGTCGTAAAATGACGTCTTTAAGCGACGTTTACGAAAACTGATGTTTCGGTCAGATTAAAATGTTTAAAATATGTTATTTAATATAACATATCAGTAGGTAAATGATTTACCTTGAAAAGATTGATTAAAATCATTTTATGAGCCACAAGGGATAAAACCGTCATTTATCGACATAGTTTAAGGACTTGCTTGAAAACTCAGTTTATAACTTGGTTTATCATCCCAAATAATCCTACTTATGATATTACATTAGTAGAAACTCATTTTCAAATTCAATACCATTTAAACCTTGTTTTATTCAAAAAAGGTCATTTTAGTCAAGAATGGCATAATTATGGAAATTGCGTATAAACTTGGATTATGATAATGATCATGTAATATAAACTCAGAGGGTTATGCTACATTATATTACGATCATAATGCAACTTTAGATCAGTAGGTAACTAATCTAAATCGGGTCAGAATCGAAAGTCAAAGTAGAAGTCAAACTTCGCGACTTTCGGTTGCGAACCCCCTAGTACTGAAATTGACGAGTCGAACATGTTATTACATGTTATAATAATTATTACCAACTTGTTAAGTGTCAAAACATGTTTCATAACATATATAAGATCATTTTATGATTTTCCGAAGAATGGTCTGTTTGACTTTTTAATATCATAACTTTGACCCGTCAATTGGTCTAGCAAACGTGATCTTCAGGAGGTGCCCTTTATATGGACTAACACCTACCTTATTATAATCACTTAGCCATGTTCGTTTAGAACAATGGCTGGGCCATAATGGTCTTAACCGAAAGTCAAAGCGTTTTCCGTAAAACGCTTGACTTTTGGCTACAAAAGCCTATAAACGAAAATGCACAAGGAAGGAATACTTACCAGTAATTCCTAGGGTACAAAAGAACTATTTTGGATGCTCCTTTTAGCTAGGAACTTCCAGAGGAGGGAGAAGAGTGAATAAATGAGAAAGGTGCAAGTTGGAATGTGAACTTGAGCACCTATTTATAGTTGAAGAACTCAAAGGAGGTGAAGCCAGGTGTTTATGTCACACCCTGACCCGCAGCGGAATAAGAGTCGGGGCATAATTGGGTTATCACCAAAGCTCATGATATTTACTAATATGTTTCATATTCATTTAAGTCAAAATTACATTCTCAATAATCCAAACATGTTCATACAAATACAAAGAAAAATAATCAACTAAACAATCCAAGCTCTAAACCAGTTTATTCTTCTAAGCCAATCCTATGTGTTTCTTGCTGCAGCTAGGTCACCTGTATCATGTGTAAAAATGGGGGGTTTTTAGGTCAACATAAGTTGGTGAGTGAACCTTGTTAGATAAACATTTATTATTGATTTCTTGTTATCTTTATCAAGGAAAAATTGTGCAATAGTCATATGTGAGCAAATGTAAATAATCAAACAATAGCAATAACAACCACAAACAATAACATACAATAACATATGAACTTGCATGAATATATAACATGAATGAAACTGTATATGTTGGCAACGTCACGTTCACGCTCATAATGTAATGGGGAACTGACGGCCTATGATGAATGTCTGTGCGATCAAGGCTCAATCAAACAGAGCCGATCGTATGTTGGCAACGCCCGGTTCACGCTCATAATGTAATGGGGAACTGCTCAACGTTCATAATGTAATGGGGAGCGGCGGCCTATGATATTGCATGTACTGAAAATAATAAATTAAATCTAAACAATAACCACACAAACAGTTGATACAAGCTGAATACACATTTGTTCATGATATGATGTATGCACAATGATTTAAATATAATAAATGGTAAGACACATGATACACCCCAAAAACGTGATTAAAACGGGGAATTTGTAGAGATTCACTCACATTGGGTGCGTTCGGTTGGAGATGATGAGATGCGCACGAGTTTGAAGGATTGATCAACGAGGATTAACTAACCTAAATAATAACGGAAAGTATAGTAAATGAGTGGATTTTATTAATAATTTTAATAGGATTTTTAGATATATTTTTGTGAGTTGAAGGCTATTTCCTATCTTTAAAAACATTATTTTTAAGTATTTTTAATTGATTTTTAAATTAAATTAAATAAATAAAAATATAAAAAAATGTTGACTTTTGCGTTGACCATTAACCGTTGACTGTTTGACTGTGACAGTTGACTGTTTGACCGGTTCTATTGTGTGTATGTATGTGCCGGGCAGGACTCGAACCCGAGACCTCTCGTACGCGTGCACGCAGCTCTACCAACTGAGCTACGTGTCTAACCCGAAATAATTCTGTTTTTAATTAAATTTATATACTATTTTAGTTTATTAAAAATTCTTTTATTTTCAAAAAGGGTTTTAATCATCGAACCGGAGTGTGCAACAGGTCTCGAACCCGGGACCTGTGGGTTAGTGTTGCACACAGTCCACCGCTGGACTGTGTGTCTAACCTGGTTAATATACCAATTTTTATTATACTAACATCTATCTTAAGTTAATCCGGTTCAGTTAGAAAAATAAAACATCTTTATTACAGAGCATACGTGTCTGTCAAGGATCGAACTTGCGGCGTGTGATATATGTGTGCACACAGTCCACCGCTGGACTGTGTGTCTAACCCGAGATAATATCCAAATTATATTAAACTTATAAACAACCTAACTTCGTCTTCTTCGTTACAGAATCACAGACTACGATTACTCTATTGTTTCTTTTTTAATTCGATTGACAAACATTCAAATGACTAAAATGAAATGGCAGAGACGATTTTGGAAGTAAACATACCGGAGAAACGATCTATCTCAGAATTCCGGCGAAGTCGTCGGCTCTGTTTTTACGGATTTCGTTTGAGCGGACAGATTAGCAATTTTGATTAGCTAAATGTGGAATTGAAGCACTGAACAAGAATTACGAAGGTTTAAAAGACTATACCGTTTCACAGCGAGAATTGCGAACTTTCAGAAGTTTTCCGGCGAGAGTAAATTATCCGATTTCGTCGTCTGAAACTGATTCTGATTGAAGGGCTGGAGTTAGCAAAAGCTTAACAACTGATAGACGATGAAAGAAATGAGAGACTTATTGATTTGATGGAAGACACGGTTTTCCGGCGAAAGTCCGGCGAGTTCAAATAGCTTTTCCGACGAACTGAAAGTAGTGCGAAAGTGAAATTAAAGGTCTGCAGATGTCTTTGAGTCGCGAGAGGGGACTATGATTGGAGTAATTCAGGAAATGCAGGTTTTCGGTTATTAAAACCGGTCAACTCTTGAATTCAAGTCCATTCAAAGCTAAATTGATTGGAGGTGTCGGTGTATCGGTTATTGACAGAAACCGCGAACACTCAAACGTTTTTGGACGTTTGGAAACCAATAACGGTTTCAGTTAGCGTAAACAGATCGATTCATGGTTGAACATAAGGTTTAATTAATTCCTAGAACTAACAGAAAACATCAAGTGGCGGAGTGGTTATATGTGTGCATGTTAAGTCTTATACTTACCCGGCTGACCCGGGTTCGAATCCCGGCAGCCGGTTTTCCTTTTTATTTATTTTATTTTCCCTTTTTATTAATTATAATTTTTAAATTCTAATTTGTTTATTAATTTTGCATCGTTTAAAATTAAAATTAACATAAATACACAACGAAACATTTATAACTTGATATTCGATTACAAACGAAGCGGGTTTGGAAAACCCGTTTTTGACAAATGTTACAGTATCCCCTACTTTTAGGAATTTCGTCCCGAAATTTAAGTAGTAGTAGTAGGAAAAAGATGCGGGTATTTTTCGCGCATTGAGTATTCACGTTCCCAAGTAAACTCAGGTCCCCGTTTCGACTCCCAGCATACCCTAACAATTGGAATGCGACTTCGTTTTAGACGTTTTTCTCCGAAGTCCATGATCTCTACTGGTCTTTCAATAAAACGCATAGATTCATCAATCTGAATATCTTCCAGAGGAATATGGAGGTTTTCATCGGCGAGGCACTTCTTCAAGTTTGATACGTGGAATGTGGGGTGAATTCTGTTGAGTTCTTCTGGTAGATCAAGCTTGTATGCTACAGGTCCTACTCTTTCGAGTATCTTGAAAGGTCCTACGTAGCGTGGTGCTAGCTTGCCTTTTTGACCAAAACGAACTACTCCCTTCCACGGTGATACTTTTAAAAGTACATGATCACCAATGTTAAACTCCAAAGGCTTTCGTCGTTTATCTGCATAACTCTTTTGACGACTTTGAGCTGCTAGAAGATAATTTCGAATTTGATGGATCTTGTCTGTGGTTTCTTGAATCAATTCTGGACCGGTGATTTGAGCTTCCCCAATTTCGTGCCAACATACTGGAGATCGGCACTTACGACCATATAAGGCTTCAAAAGGTGCCATGCCGATACTTGAATGATAGCTGTTGTTGTACGAAAATTCAACTAATGGTAGATGAGCGTCCCAATTACCCTTGAAGTCTATGACACATGCTCGAAGCATATCTTCAAGAGTTTGAATGGTGCGTTCAGATTGTCCATCAGTTTGAGGATGATAAGCGGTACTGAGATCTAATCGTGTACCCAAAGCGGCTTGTACGGCTTGCCATGTTCGTGAAGTGAAACGACCATCACGATCTGAAATAATGCTTAACGGTACACCATGTCGGCTTACGATTTCGCTGATGTAAATACGAGCTAGCTTCTCGTTCTTGAAATCTTCGCGGATAGGAATAAAGTGAGCTGATTTTGTAAGACGATCAATGATTACCTATATAGTGTCATACCCAACAGAAGTGCGAGGTAACCCGGTAATGAAGTCCATGGTTATGTTTTCCCACTTCCATACAGGTATTTCAGGTTGGACCAGAAGTCCTGAGGGTCTTTGATGTTCAGCTTTTACCTTGGAACATGTAAGGCACTTGGAAACAAAAACAACAATATCCTTTTTCATTCCAGGCCACCAGTAGGTGTACCGAAGGTCTTGATACATCTTGTTGGCTCCTGGATGTATAGAGTATCGTGTTTTTTGTGCCTCATTCATAAGGAATTCACGAAGGTTGTTGTGGTCAGGAATCCATATGCGATCTAGATAGTACAGAATACCGTCAGATTTAGTTTCAATTTTAAGTTCAGCTCCACAGGACAGCTCCTTTCGTACGTCGTCTTCCGTTACTGAAACATGTTGGGCTTCTCGAATTTGATCTTTAATGACAGTTATGATTTGCGAACATAGAAGATGAATGGAGTTCGCATAACCCTTTCGACTGAGTGCATCAGCCACCACATTTGCCTTGCCAGGGTGGTACCGAATTTCACAGTCGTAGTCATTTAGAAGTTCGACCCATCTTCGTTGCCTCATGTTTAACTCCTTTTGGTTGAAGATATGTTGAAGACTCTTGTGGTCATGTATATTTCACACTTAGTACCGTAGAGATAATGTCTCCATATCTTAAGAGCGAACACAACGGCTCCAAGTTCTAGGTCATGGGTGGTGTAGTTCTTCTCATGAGTTCTGAGTTGTCTAGAAGCATAAGCTATCACCTTTCCTTTTTGCATTAGAACACAGCCTAGTCCTTGCCCTGACGCGTCGCAATAAACCACGAAGTCATCACAACCTTCAGGAAGAGTGAGGATTGGTGCATCACAGAGTTTTTGTTTAAGGGTTTGGAAGGCTTCTTCTTGTTTGGGTCCCCATATGAAGGGTTTTCCATTATGAGTTAAAGCCGTGAGTGGTACAGCAATGCGAGAGAAGTTTGAAATGAAACGGCGATAATAACCAGCCAAATGATCTTACTTCAGTTGGTGTACGTGGCGCTTGCCATTCTTGTACCGCTTTGATTTTTGAGGGGTCGACATGTATTCCCTTGTCATTGACTACATGTCCAAGGATTTGTACCTCTTTTAACCAGAATTCGCATTTGGAAAATTTGGCGTAAAGCTTTTCATTCTCTAGGAGTGTAAGGATGAGTCGAAGATGCCGTTCATGATCAGACTTAGACTTTGAGTAAATGAGGATGTCGTCGATAAAGACTATAACAAAACGATCGAGATAGGGTTTGCAGACTCTGCTCATTAAATCCATGAAGACAGCTGGAGCGTTGGTTAAACCAAATGGCATGACCATGAATTCATAATGACCAAAACGAGTTCGGAAAGCGGTCTTTGGGACGTCTTCTTCATGTACTCTGAGTTGATGATAGCCAGAACGAAGGTCGATTTTTGAAAAACAGCTGGCGCCTTGAAGTTGGTCAAGAAGATCACCAATGCGAGGTAATGGATAGCGATTCTTGATCGTTAACTTGTTGAGTTCTCTGTAGTTGATGCACATGCGAAACGTTCCATCTTTCTTCTTCACAAAAAGGACAGGTGCACCCCAAGGCGAGGAGCTAGGACGTATGAATCATTTGTCAGTCAACTCTTGCAATTGACTGGCTAGCTCTTGCATTTCAGAGGGGGCTAACCTATAAGGAGACTTTGCAACTGGTGTAGCACCAGGTATAAGATCAATGCGGAATTCGACTTCTCTCAAGAGAGGAAATCCTGAAATGTCATCAGGAAAAACTTGCGGGAAATCTTTTACTACTGGGATGTCTTCAAGTTTCTTCTCTATGGTTCCCTTTTTGACGACATGGGTTAAAAATGCGACATAATTCTTGCGAAGATATTTTTGGGCTTGAAGACAGGACATTAATCTGAGCCCTTTCGATGGGGTTTCTCCAAAGATTCATAGAGTCTGACCGTTTGAAAGAGGAATGCGTATAAACTTTTCGCGGCATACAACTTCAGCCTGATGTTGGCTGAGCCAGTCCATACCAATTATAATATCAAAGCTTCCCAACTTCATAGGAATGAGGTCAACTGGAAAATCGTGATCGTTTAAGGTGAGAGTACAATTGCGTATAATAGAGTTTAATGAGACCGGTTTTCCGTCAGCAACTTCTACTGTTATGGATTCCATGAGCTTATCACGAATTTGGTTTAGGATGGGTTCAAACTCTAAGGACACAAAACTTTTATCCGCGCCAGTATCAAACAACATGGATGCATAACTACCATTGATAAGAAACGTACCGTTAACCACATTGCTGTCAGCTCTAGCCTGGTTAGCGTTGATGTTGAAAGCTCTTCCTCTTGCAGGTGGAGGAGCTTGGTTAGCTTGATTCACCGGATTTGCTTGGGCTTGAGCATGTATAATGTTCACCAAACGTGGACAAGTGTTTCTAAAGTGGCCTGGATCTCCACAATTGTAGCAAGCCTGCATAGGTTGCACCATGGGATAGTTGGGTTGGTAGTATGATTGGGCTAAATGTTGGGTAGGTGGTAGTAGTAGGGGTTGTCGGGCTTGACCCATTATTTGTTGGTGGGTTTGGGTTGAAGGCCGGTGGCGGTTCGTTCGCTGAGGTATGCGACAGGTTTGAACAGTATGACCTGCGCGACCACAGCCGGTGCAATGTTGGCAAGGATGATCAGGAAAGTGATGGTATTGGCAACGGTTGCATTTTGGTAATGGGCCAGAGTATGGCCTTTTGTATGGTGCAGGTGAGGGGGCAACTTGGGTAATGGGTGCAGCAGGGATAGGGAAATTGGTTTGTGTGACAGCGAAGTTTCTGGTGTTACGCTTCCTCTTGTTAGCAAACTTAGAGGAGGAGGTGGAATGGTTTGAAGTTTGGCCCTCAACGGGGGCTTTCTTTTTCTCCTCTTTAAATTTACCGTTGCGAATTCAATTCTCGGTCAGTTCAGTAGCTAGTTCCATAGCAGCTTCAAGTGTTGCTGGCGAAGTGCTGAGAACTGAATCTTGAATTTTCGAGGGAAGACCTCGAATATAATGCTCGATTAAGCAGTAAACTGGGGTGAACAAGTTAGGGACCATCTGGTTCAACTCTAAGAACCTCTTGTTGTAGGAAGTATGATCTCCCTCCTTTTGCTTCAATGAATTAAATTTATCTTCTAACTTTTTAATCTCACTTCTAGGATAGAATCGTCTCGTCATGATTTCCCTTAACTCCTCCCACGTTAAGGCCATTGCATCTTCGATTCCCCTCTTACCCTTTTCAGTATTCCACCAGGTAAGAGCTACCCCAAATAGTCTCCCGGTTGCGTATCGTACCTTGCGATCCTCGGGACAATCGCAGTTGAGGAAGGTGTTTTCCATTTCCTCAAACCAGTGGAGGAGAGCAGTGACACCTTCGGTCCCTTCAAATTTAGGAGGATCGCAAGACTTGAAATGTTTATATGAACACTTTTTGGTAGGTGGGTTGCCGATGTTCTGGTCTTCTTGCTGGGGAGGATTGGTGGGATTTGTGGCGAGAGCTTGTTGTACTTGAACCACAATGTCAGGAAGCACCGCGGCCATTTGTTTTGCGATTTGAGTGGACAAGCGTTCGTGAGACCTTCCTGATCTTCTATCCCCTCGTTGTTGTCTAGCCGACATCTACAGGAACATGCATAAGAAGATTGTGAGTTAATGGAGTCTTTTTAGGTGTCATGTGTCTTAAAGAAAATGAAAATAACATAAATATCAATAATGCAACTACATCCATAGGATGTCTTGGGTTTGCTCATGTTGGGCCTCAAATGTCCCCCATACCTTCACCTGTATAGTCATGTGGGCCCCCATGACTATTGGCTTGGTAGGATTCACATTAGTATTGGCGGTTTAACAATTGCATTACCCGAATGAAAACCACGAAATATGTTTACGAGATGTATGGTCGGAATGTGTCCAGGTGTAGACACAATGACAACTCAAAGTGGGGTTAGCTCACACGACGTTTGGTATAGCATGCTTTGGCCTAATAGGTACTTCGTACTCTCATCGTTAGTCCCTAGGTAGGCAAACTGGTCCTTTATTTTGGATTTATACGAATGCCAGCCTAGACAGGACGTTCCGACTACCGGTACTTGTACCCTTCCAGTTACTACATGCCCGTCATGAGAACTCACTTTGATGTGATTTGAAAATACAAAAATCATTGTAAAAACAATCATGAAAATGATGTGATGTGTGCTTTCATGGATATGATATGTTATGAGAATATGATTTATGATAGGCATTATATAATAATATGTACTTATGAACATGCTTGCATAACATTGAATGTAACATTAAACATAAAACATATAAACATCATGAATTTTGCATGTAACAAACAAAAATCTTAAAAATTTCTAATCAACTATAGTATAGGCTCTAAGGGTCTAATAACCTATCCTATATCCCTATAGTCATGGCTCTGATACCAATCTGTCACACCCCGACCCGCAGCGGATAAGAGTCGGGGCATAATTGGGTTATCACCAAAGCTCATGATATTTACTAATATGTTTCATATTCATTTAAGTCAAAATTACATTCTCAATAATCCAAACATGTTCATACAAATACAAAGAAAAATAATCAACTAAACAATCCAAGCTCTAAACCAGTTTATTCTTCTAAGCCAATCCTATGTGTTTCTTGCTGAAGCTGGGTCACCTGTATCATGTTTAAAAATGGGGGTTTTTGGGTCAACATAAGTTGGCGAGTGAACCTTGTTAGATAAACATTTATTATTGATTTCTTGTTATTTTTATCAAGGAAAAATTGTGCAATAATCATATGTGAGCAAATGTAAATAATCAAACAATAGCAATAACAACCACAAACAATAACATACAATAACATATGAACTTGCATGAATATATAACATGAATGAAACTGTATATGTTGGCAACGTCACGTTCACGCTCATAATGTAATGGAGAACTGACGGCCTATGATGAATGTCTGTGCGATCAAGGCTCAATCAAACGGAGCCGATCGTATGTTGGCAACGCCCGGTTCACGCTCATAATGTAATGGGGAACTGCTCAACGCTCATAATGTAATGGGGAGCGGCGGCCTATGATATTGCATGTACTGAAAATAATAAATTAAATCTAAACAATAACCACACAAACAGTTGATACAAGCTGAATACACATTTGTTCATGATATGATGTATTGACAACGATTTAAATATAATAAATGGTAAGACACATGATACACCCAAAAAACGTGATTAAAACGGGGAATTTGTAGAGATTCACTCACATTGGGTGCGTTCGGTTGGAAATGATGAGATGCGCACGAGTTTGAAGGATTGATCAACGAGGATTAACTAACCTAAATAATAAAGTAAAGTATAGTAAATGAGTGGATTTTATTAATAATTTTAATAGGATTTTTAGATATATTTTTGTGAGTTGAAGGCTATTTCCTATCTTTAAAAACATTATTTTTAAGTATTTTTAATTGATTTTAAAATAAAATAAAATAAATAAAAATATAAAAAAATGTTACTTTTGCGTTGACCATTGACCGTTGACTGTTTGACTGTGACTGTTGACTGTTTGACCGGTTCTGTTGTGTGTATGTATGCGCCGGGCAGGACTCGAACTCGAGACCTCTCGTACGCGTGCACGCAGCTCTACCAACTGAGCTACGTGTCTAACCCGAAATAATTCTGTTTTTAATTAAATTTATATACTATTTTAGTTTATTAAAAATTCTTTTATTTTCAAAAAGGGTTTTAATCATCGAACCGGAGTGTGCAACAGGTCTCGAACCCGGGACCTGTGGGTTAGTGTTGCACACAGTCCACCGCTGGACTGTGTGTCTAGCCTGGTTAATATACCGATTTTTATTATACTTAACATCTATCGTAAGTTAATCCGGTTCAGTTAGAAAAATAAAACATCTTTATTACAGAGCATACGTGTGTGTCAAGGATCGAACTCGCAGCGTGTGATATATGTGTGCACACAGTCCACCGCTGGAATGTGTGTCTAACCCGAGATAATATCCAAATTATATTAAACTTATAAACAACCTAACTTCGTCTTCTTCGTTACAGAATCACAGACTACGATTACTCTATTGTTTCTTGTTTAATTCGATTGACAAACATTCAAATGACTAAAATGAAATGGCAGAGACGATTTTGGAAGTAAACATACCAGAGAAACGATCTATCTCAGAATTCCGGCGAAGTCGTCGGCTCTGTTTTTACGGATTTCGTCTGAGCGGACATATATCAATTTTGATTATGTGGAATTGAAGCACTGAACAAGAATTACCAGAAGGTTTAAAAGACGATACCGTTTCACAGCGAGAATTGGGAACTTTCAGAAGTTTTCCGGCGAGATTAAATTATCCGATTTCGTCGTCTGAAACTGATTCTGATTGAAGGGCTGGAGTTAGCAAAAGCTTAACAACTGATAGACGATGAAAGAAATGAGAGACTTACTGATTTGATGGAAGACACGGTTTTCCGGCGAAAGTCCGGCGAGTTCAAATAGCTTTTCCGACGAACTGAAAGTAGTGCAAAAGTGAAATTAAAGGTCTGCAGATGTGTTTGAGTCGCGAGAGGGGACTAAGATTGGAGTAATTCAGGAAATGCAGGTTTTCGGTTATTAAAACCGATCAACTCTTGAATTCAAGTCCATTCAAAGCTAAATTGATTGGAGGTGTCGGTGTATCGGTTATTGACAGAAACCGCGAACACTCAAACGTTTTTGGACGTTTGGAAACCGATAACGGTTTCAGTTAGCGTAAATAGATCGATTCATGGTTGAACATAAGGTTTAATTGATTCCTAGAACTAACAGAAAACATCAAGTGGCGGAGTGGTTATATGTGTGCATGTTAAGTCTTATACTTACCCGGCTGACCCGGGTTCGAATCCCGGCAGCCGGTTTTCCTTTTTATTTATTTTATTTTCCCTTTTTATTAATTATAATTTTTAAATTCTAATTTGTTTATTAATATTGCATCGTTTAAAATTAAAATTAACATAAATACGCAACGAAACATTTATAACTTGATATTCGATTACAAATGAAGCGGGTTTGGAAAACCCGTTTTTGACAAATGTTACAGTTTAGGGGTGTAAGAGGAAGCTTATAAGTGTCCCAAAACGTGGCATAGCAGTTTACAAGTCCATAGTTCCGAATTAATAGTTTTGGAGCTTTGTTTGGAGGCCAAGCCAACTTTCTACTGCAGACCCTTCTCGTGCCCCGCGAGAGACCAGGCCAGGTCTCTCGCGGCCCGCGACCACCCCTTGGCCAGTTTCAAAGTTTGACACTTTTAACCCCTTAACTTTATAAAGCTTCTAAAAACCTATTTAAACACCTTTTTAGCACTTTTAGCCCTACGTAGCCAATATTTGGCATACCCGGGATTATGTCCGGACATTGTCGGGTTCTCGGTTCGTTAAAAGGTCATTCAGAGGTATAAATTAACATGTTGACACTTTTAATCCCTCCATCATCCAACTTTCACATATTTACAAAATTGAACCCTCTTGTCCAACAAATGGCACGTATGAGAGTTAGGACTTCACAAAGGATCACTCAGATGTTTATTATAAGCATGTTGACTCCGATGTTACTCAGAGGCTGGGCATGTTGACATATCAGTCACTCAGAGGCCAAATTTCAAGCATGTTGACATATCAGTCACTCAGAGGCTAATGATTTAAGCATGTTGACATATCAGTCACTCAGAGGCTGTTATTTATGCATGTTGACATCGGACCGTCACTCAGAGGCTCAGTTTGAGCATGTTGACGCCTTTAGTCCTTATTGGTCTTTAACAAACTGTATTTAAAATACAACACGTGTCACTATACTATTGGACACGGTTTTACAGGGTGTTACACCTTGGCTAATGCCTCTTCTTGTTATTTCGTCCAATTTTGACGCTCCATCTTTCCTCCCTTGCTTCTCGGTTCAGTTGCTCCACCAACATCTTCGTCTTCAACTTCATATTGGTCTTGGTCAAGAACTTCATCTTAATCCAAATTACATTGTTTTTGCGTTTCGGGCACAACATCTTTCTAGTCGTTGTCATTGTAAATCGGGAGCGAGCGTTCGAGGCCTTCTCTCGTGGTGATTGAATTGGTCGACTCCTATATGCAAATGGGTTGAATGAGATTTGCGCCTCCATGTTGGACTGTATGGGTGTGAAAATACTTGTAGTGGAAAACTTGGTTGAGGTTGGGTGGTCAGTCGATTGTGAATCTTAGAAGTAAAAAAGTTGAGGTTGAGGGGGTGGTGTATACCCGAGTGGGGATTAAATCGGTGCACTCGGACTGCTCGAACCACCTCGCCTCATATGCGAGACGCGTCTCCTTGGGTTCGAACCCGATCCTCGACTAGTAGAACCTTTTTGCTTGGCATCACCTTTTTTTATCCATTGTATGTTTGGCTGTGAATAGTTTGGTTTGTGAATGGTTTGGTTTAAATAATAAAATGTAAATAATTTTCTTTTAACATCAATACCATTATAGCCGTTTGACATCCCAGCAGTCGAAAAAAGCAACATGGCACAAGCGGTGACTCCTCCCCGTTCCGTTATGTTTACTTCATCAAATGCGGGGTTGGCCACGCGGTGAACGGTCACCCGCTAACCTTCCCCACTTTACACCCCGTTCACCCTTAGGGTTGTATGTACTTGAGGTGGAATGCCAGTAAGGGTTCTAAGATTTCACCCATGTTATAACTTTAAGTAGATCAGAAACATGATTCGGATCGGAATCAAGATCCGGAAAAAAATCTAAATGGGTTAAAAAGGGTTTTGGGGGGGATTTTTTTGTTGAGAAAGGATGTGAAGATGACATGTGTATCCAATTGTTTTCTTTTATTATATGTATAGATACATTGTTTAGCCCAAATAAACATTCACTAATGTATCGGTTTAAAGAATAATTATAAACCTAGGATAGTTGGTTAATAAGAAATGAAATACAATTGAGAACATTGTATTTTAAATTTATTTAAACAGGAACGAAGATCTAAAAATTGCATTCAGTTAATTAATTAATCCCAGTATTAATTAAGTACAATATAAAGAATTAAAATATCTAATATGAAATCTTTCAAAAAATCAGAATATAACTGCATCCTTACGTTCTGATTCGGTTTTATATTGACGGTTTTCGGCAAAAACCACAAATCAATCTGTTCACTACAATTTAAGTATTTCAAAACTCAGAGATTACGTTTTAAATTAACAAAAGTATTAGAAAATCTATAATAGAATCACACGTAAATAGGCAAAAAGGTACGTCGCAACCCCATATGAAACCAAATCGATTACCGGTTCTAATGGTTTTAAACGACGCATGAACACCCTTAGTTAGTGGTTATCATGTCTGATTACCGGTTTAGACGGTACTAATGTGTCTCAATAAGTTGAATTCTATGTGGAAACAGTTAGATACAACGGTTCAACTTTCTTGTACTTGTAATGCTTTAACTAAGTTTAATGATTTTAGTCATCTTATAACACTTACGCAATTTTTGTATCAACGCGTTAGAACTAGGTTGTTAACTAGAGTCTCACACTAATCATTAAATAAAAATTATCCAATTTACGTATTTCTATTTTATATAATTTATAATATACTTTTAAATTACTAAGTATATATATCATTAATGGTAATTAATTTTTCTAAACATATATTACTAAAACAGAAAACTTATATATACGTTTAATTAAAATTTTATAATGAGTTTATAAATTTATGAAACTGCATGGACCATTTGTGTCAACTTTGAAAATCAAATTTAAAAACCCAAACCCGTCCAAAGCCTTGTTTCTATAAAGAACCGACGACCAAACAAATGTGCCGACAATCATGGATCTTCCAAATTGAGACCCAAAATCAAATTTTATCCGTTTCGATAGCAAAAATCAAGCATTTACAACTTTCCAAAACAATTATACGCATAAATTGATTTGTATATGTTCATTTTGACCAAATTGTAAAAACCAATTTCGGCGATTTAATCCCCAATCTTTCCTAATATGTTTTAATCGAAATTGACTATAAAACCTAACTCTATTCGATCACTCATACCTTTTCCCTCACAACAACACTTTCAATTTCACTCTCTGCACACACTACGATCTTCTATAACTCATCGAAATTGTGAACTTTGGCCACTCATCAAATTTGTTCATTATCTTCCTAATAGATACAATTCAACTGTTCCTTTTGTTTGTCTTCACTTACTGATCAAAAGCCCTCTTTTAATTTCATTTAACAGATGGCATATCATGCTTAATTTTAGATCATAGGAATTAGGGTTCTTAGGTTATAATCGGGAATTAGGGTTTGGTGTAACATACGTTTAAAAATAATCTAAATCCACTGGACTGCCAACGAATTAGTAGCCTAATTGGTCATTATGTGTGTTGTTATTCTACTGACTCAATATCCACGCTTGTTCGATTCCATGTCCCAACTCTTTTTGACTTGTTTTGTTATAAATGGAACTAACCAAGGAGAGTTTGTGTTTAATAGGAATAGAAAACCTTGGACTATGAGTGAGACGAGTAGCCTAGGTGGTTGTGTGTTTGGTGTTGTGCCGTTTTGATGGGAGAGACCCGGATTTGATCCGGCGTCCATTTTTATTTTTAAAACCCAAATATTTAATTGTGAATTTTTCTAAATCACTTTTATAAACTTGTAAACACTGTTTTATATTATAATTAAACTAAAAACAAAAACTTGATTTTAAATATCTAACTAACCTAATTAGATAATTTCATAAATTCTAAACTTATTATTTAAACTCAAGGCAATTTATATTCTTCAAATTTAAAAATACTAAACTTTATAAAATTATAATCTGTTTATTAAAAAAATAAAATAAAACAGAAAACACATTCAAATTGGGATTTTGGATTTGAATAACCCTAACTTACTGAACCCTAACCACTCTCAACTTTCAACTTATTTTCCTCTTGCACTATCAAACTCACTGAACCCTAACCCCATAGTTTTCTTTTGATGTGGCACTTGTTTAGTTACGTGGCATCTGATGTAGCATCTGACGTGTTAATTTTTTTTGCTGACGTGGCTTCTTATATAAATAACTAATAACTATTATGAAACACTAATTATTCCCAAATCAGATTTTGAATCCCTAATTGCCTATAGTCCTAGGATGCCCTAGACTTTAATCTAAGTCCAACATCTATTAAACATTATTTATTGAAAATTTAGGGTAATTCCTTGGAATTCTCCCAACAACGTCAAGAACTACATTATGTGATCATTAGCTAAGCTTATCAAGGTGAGTTTACACAACCTTTTTTTTCCATTTTAACTATTTTGAGGTCCAACATGTATCTAGTTAAACTATAACCATTGATCTATAACAATTCATGATTATGTCCCTGCATGTTATCTCTTTGCATCTTGTCTTGAACTTTACTTGGTGAACTAACAATTGAACTAGTACAATCATTAACTTTGATCAAGTAGATTATAGAGCTATAGGTTTGGCAAAACCATCTTAATCATAACTTGGGATGACTGAAACAACAACTATAACTAAGGTTAACCCGTGTGTTTCCTACTATGAAACATAGGTTAATTTGTGGAGTTCCTTGTATGTCACAAGGGTTGATTATACACCTTGTTTCCCATGTTTGTTTTCACAAGATTACTTTTGATAAACCTTCGACATGTGAATTTTTAAACTCAGCTTATGCATCACATTTCTATTCAAACCTATGTATGCTCACCAACTATTAGTAGTTGACCCTTTTATCTTATACATCTTTCAGGAAACAATGCATGGAGCACTGTTAAGCTTGACTCACATAATTTTAATTTGGATTGTTTATCATTATTGAACCATTTGTGTTTGGTTTATGTATAATTTTAGTTTGGATTTATTAAAATAGTTAAACTTTAGTTGAGCATGAGCTTTTGAATAATTCCCGTTTCACCCCCAATGTTTCTGCCATTGGTTGGGTGTTATAGATTGGTATCAGAGCCATGGTTATAGAGATTTAGGTTATTAGACACATGGCCTAGACTATAACCCTAGGATTCCAAACACAAGTTATCTCATGTTCCCTAAAACCCTACATGAACAGGATGAACTGTGCGGGCCATGCGAGGACTAGAGTAATTACGGGTGCTCACGCAATTATGAATTTCGGCATATGGAAATCATAGTAAGTTCTGTCGTGTGCCATAACATAGATACATCAGACCCTATCTTTCCCTATCCCTACTTTTAGCTTAGTCTTCATATCTCGTCAACTCCTTATATCATGCAATCATCATCACCATCAATCCCTAGATCATTAAGAACCTACTCCTAGGCTTGAGGCCTAGATTGTTTTGAAAATCTCATCAAAGTCTTAGGGTCTAATAATGATTAAGAACACATGCAAGCTGGAAGGGTGCATATATGTACACTAGTGTTTTTGTCTAGGAAAGCGTTTCGTATAAATCCGATTCAACCTACGAACCTGTTACGCTTTCCTAGGAATTTTTGGAGTTAGTGTGCACTCATAGGCTAAAGAACGTCTTCCCAAACCTTTTGGGAACCTAACTACATTTATTAGTCAACGTTTTCGTTTATTTGTTTTAATTAATGAATAAAATTATTACAATCTATATGTTTTTATCTCATTATGTTACGTTGTATGTCAACGTTTTCAATTATCAATTAGTATTTTATCTATCTCCCATAATCTCATGTACGTGTGGGAGAATCCCAAAGTGTTATCCTATCATGTTCAAGTGGTAGAGTTTAATGGTATGAACTAATGCTATGATCTAAGGCATGCTAGGAAATGTATGAAATTAAGGACTTCTATGACTATTTTAGGAATACTAGGGTTTCGGTTTGTAAAGTTATAATCAGATTATTAAAATGAATTTTGTATAAAAGTGTTATCAACTATTTATTACAAAATAATGGATTTATGATAACAAGTTATTAACTATTTGTTAAAACAATTAACAAGATGTAATTTTGTTAAATTATTTGTTAAATAAAATATTAGGAATTCGCTATTTGATTATGAAATAAGCCTTGTATAATTAATATAAATAGTACTCATTTAATTTGTTTAAATGTGGAAATAATTTGTTACTTTATAAATTATTTTTTTAAGAGTGTAAGAATATATTTTATTTAAACAACAAAATAAATGAAGCAAACAAAGTGTAGAATTTGTCTACAAATTAAATAGGTTTTATTTGTATAAAATATGTCAACCAAATGTCGGTGCAAAGATGAAACTGGAAGTGTATTTGGGGTGTTAAGGGTTCGAGAAGTCGTTTGGAGGTTTGAATTTATAAAAGTCGCACTAACAAAAAGATGATTCGGAAGATATCATAATCAAGGAGGTTTATCCGATTTGAATCGGATTTGATTGGACATCAATTTGTTGTAAAAAGGTTGTAAAAACGCATGCAATAATTTTGGAATGCCTTAGCAAATTGATTGCGAGATCAAAAGAGTATAACCGTGTTGATTTGCTCGATATATGGAAGCCGCCAGAAAATTTGGCGTTGCCGGAATTAAGGTGATCAGATCGGAACAGTGGTTTGGCGGGTTGGGTTTTAGGGATTAAGTTTAAAGTTCTCTGTCCCTGAGTTTGGTGTTGGGTTTTAATAGTGTTTAAACTTTTGTTACTCACAAAACAAACTTTATGAACTTGACAAAATTGGTCTTTACATTTGTTATTGTTTTAAAAATAATTTTAAAATTTAATAATCAAATTTATTTAATTAACGTATATATAATTAATAAGTTTAAACTTTATAAACTTAAAATTTCCAGTATATCTCTTTAAAAGAAAATTTATAACTAAAAGTTTATATTTTATACTTTTTACAAGCTTTATAAACTAAAATTTTAAAATTAACATTTTTACAAGCTTTAAAAGTATACAAGTTTTATTATAAATGATTTAAAATTATAATTAAGTAAAGTGTATATATAGAAATAGAATTTTATTTAAATAATTCCTCATTAAATAAAATATCTCATTCTTTTCTGTATAAAATTGTAAATGGAAGGGTTTTTGTGATTTGTATGTATCTGTATAAACATATAAACAGACATAAAATTTGAAATGGCTAAAAGAACATGGAATTAAATGAATGTAAGTGTAAATTGATGAAAAAGATTCGAAGTTGTTTTATTGAATAAAATGGATGTACATATACAATGGAAAAAGAAATTAGATAATAAATACAAGGTTGAAAATTCATGACTGTTACAGTCTTTCTTACTTTTGGGAAGCTTGTCCCGAATTGTTTTTTAGAGAAGACTGTCAGGTAAGGTAGTGAATACTTGGAAAGGTTGAAATGTAAAAGGTAGGGTTTATATTGTTGGGTTTAGAGAAGTATAAGGGATTTAAGTAACGAAATGGATTGCTTCATAAAGGTTTTAGTTATCAAGTGATGGCCACTCGTATGTTGAACTCCCAAAGATGGGATGCATCATTTGGAGTTGGAATGGTGATAAGTTGTTTAGGATTTGCTTATTATGGGATTAAACCTGCTAAATGGGTACCACTAGATAATAAACCCTACTATCATTGGTCAGGGTCAAATTATCACAAAACTTCAAGTTACTTGAATAACGTCATGGTTGTCAATATAACAAGAACACTTATATATAGTAAGTACCAATGATGCATCCACAATGCCTTTATCATATAAATTAGTCTCATTATTATAAATAACTATAGTAACTATGGTATAACACATAACATAATTTACTATAATTTCCATGGACCAAAGTCTATAATTATGCGTGCTCCGGTAATTACTTGATTCGTCGCATAGTCCGCATAATTCATCCCGTTGTTCGTGGGTCAAAGGGACACTAAACTTCTAGATCATAGATGTTGTTCCGTATAAACACTACTGTGACTAAATAGCCATGTTTATTGGAAATCAAGCTCACGTTAACCAAATTTCATGAATAGCTAAGTTTCTTAGACAACTATGTTCATAGGCGAGCGCTTATAGAATATCATATTCTCTAGTAAATAAGTTTCATAGATAATCATGTCCATAGCAATAAAGTTTCATGGATCAACATGTTCATAGCAACTTAAGTTTCATAGTTAAATAGGCAAGTCAAATTTCATAGGTAAGCAAAACCAAATCAAGTTTCATAGATAAGCAAGTTCAAAGGTGTAAGAATCGGTGGAGAAAGTATGGTCATTGAGGATAAGGATGCCACACCAAGACGAGATCAATGATGATAGGATTTCAAATTGCCCCATAAAGGATGTTCCTAGCTTAATACTAGTAAAAAATGAGAGAGACAAAATCTTATCAGCACCAATATTAAATAGAATAAAGATGTAATTGTTATAAACATGCAAATAACCATTAATAACATGTGTTTTATAACAATTCCTGAACTTATATAATTTAATTAAATAATTCTTATTTACTCTGTAAAAATATTTTTATGAATAAAATTAGTTGGTGAAGTTAGTTGGAAATTTTGAGTTGGACACTTATAATATATATATATATATAACTAAATGGATATATTTATATGTATTTGAAATAAATAAATGTAATGCAATGAACAAAATCCTCAAACATTTTATTGATTTAAATAAAAGTACAAATACAAGGAAAAGATAACCTAAATGATAAAACATAGTTGAAATATGCTGGAAGTTACCGTGTGTTCTCTACATTGTTGTCTGTTCGTACTTCGATTGTATTTATGTTAAAGGCACGCCTATGAGCTCCTTGGTTTACAATGGCAAGTCTTCGGAATTGGTTTTTTACTGTAATCTAGTCTTGTAATCATGGACCCAACATTTATGTTGATTTACGTCTAGATGGAGCTGAGCTATGTCTTTCTTTTGTGCTTCAACCTTTTCTTTGAGTAACTTGTTACTTTCTCGAAGGCTGTTTCACTGAGCCATTGCATTGTTGTAATCATCAGCCACTCTGGAATTAAGTGCCATGAGTTGAGCAACCCTATTCCTGCAAGGTTCAGCGCACAAAAGGTAGTTGCCTGTTTCAATGAGCGATCTTGGTTTGTCAGCGTGAGTTTGGGCTTGAGGTCAAGTTTGGGGTGCTGGGCTGTTGATTGCTGCTTGCTGCTTGCTGGGCTTATGTTTCTATGCAGACACTTTTTCAGGATAAGACCCTGTTGATTTAGCGTATAGATCTTGGAGATCTTGGTTTGATTGTAAATGATCCCACAACCAAGATACAAAGAAGTCTTTGTCATCAACCAAAACGCTATTCATCTCATCTCTTACTTCCTCTTTTCACCTCCCACATTCAAGCAAACACATCACATAGTCAGCAACCGGATCAACATTGTAGTTTCCAAAAACTCCTTCATCTTTTCCTTCACTTGATCCCGCAGGTTCGGGTTTTGATTTTGTGCTGGGCTAAAAACTATGTTCGAGTGCTGAGCTTGGGCTGTAAACATCTTCGGATAAACGAAACCGTACCGGTAAAAACGATAAAAAATGTCTGAAAACTATTTTTACCAAAATGTACCGTTAGACTCGTCTCGACGATACGAATCCAATGATATATAATGTCCGATAGTGATTTTAGGAATTTCCGTGCCTCTCTTTTTGTTCCTAAAAATCACACGAGTCTAACCGTGCAACAGGTCTGTCAAGATTGTCTATGGATCAAATTCTGCGTACGAAAATGTTTAACTCTGGTTACGTCAACTGGTTAACTTTCCACCTTTGTGGGTATAATCGGAACCGTATAGAATTCGAAACAGTAACTCGGATTGTTAATCCGAGATGGAATCCCGAAACAGTGATCCGAGATGCTAATCCGAGATGGTGATTCGGAACAGTGATCCGAGATGGTATCCGAGATGCACTGTTTCAATCCGAAATGCTTCCTTGTTTATCCGAGATGCTTCCCAAATTCGAGATGCAATCCGAGATGGAAGAATATGATCCTAAATCCTTGAAGATTATCCGAAATCCTTGAAGATTATCTGAAATCCTTGAAGATTTATCCAAAATCTATCAGAAATTCAAGATTTTTATCCGAAATTCAACAGATTAATCTGAAACCAATCCGAAATCTATCTGAAATTCAAACAACTGATCCGAAATCTATCCGAAATACAACAGAATGATCCGAAGTCCGAAATGCAAACAGAAGATCCGAAATCCTTGAATGTTGATCCGAAATGCTTGTTTTTCAGCAGAAACCGAACAAAATCAGTGTGATATCAGATCTGAGCCTGGAAACAGGCTCTGATACCAATTGTAAGTCCCGATAATCCGGATCTAACAACGATATCACACAATCACCAAGGATGGACAGAATCTAAACTTGATGATATTCAAGAAAACCGAAAAGATGAAGAACAATACGAATCAACTATAACACCTTGCACATGATTCTATTACTTGAACAAGCAAAACCGCCTGGTACAAGATGGAGGCTCTCTAGAGAAAACCCAAAAGTCTAACCCTAAAAATGACATAAGCTTAGCTTATATACCTAGGGTAAGGACATGCCCCTATGGGCTTGCCTGGTCCACATGGCCTATGGCATGCCCAAATGACCTATAAAGTTCCAAACCTAATACAAACTAACTCAGTTAATCCCAGTTAACTACCATAGACCACTGCGTATATTTGACGCGTCAGTTTCACACTTCTAGGACCTAACAGTTTATATTGTTGGGTTTAGAGAAGTATAAGGGATTTAAGTAACGAAATGGATTGCTTCAGAAAGGTTTTAGTTATCAAGTGATGGCCACTCGTATGTTGAACTCCCAAAGATGGGATGCATCATTTGGAGTTGGAATGGTGACAAGTTGTTTAGGATTTGCTTATTATGAGATTAAACCTGCTAAATGGGTATCACTAGATAATAAACCCTACTATCATTGGTCCGGGTCAAATTATCACAAAACTTCAAGTTACTTGAATAACGTTATGGTTGTCAATATAACAATATAGTAAGTACCAAGGATGTATCCACAATGCCTTTATCATATAAATTAGTCTCATTATTCTAATAACTATATTAACTATGGTATAACACATAACATAATTTACTACAATTTCCATTGACCAAAGTCTATAATTATGCGTGCTCCCGTAATTACTTGATTCGTCGCATAGTCCGCATAGTTCATCCCGTTGTTCATGGGTCAAAGGGACACTAAAATTCTAGATCATAGATGTTGTTCCGTATAGACACTACTGCGATTAAATAGCCATGTTTGTTGGAAATCAAGCTCACGTTAACCAAATTTCATGAATAGCTAAGTTTCTTAGACAACTATGTTCATAGGCGAGCGCTTATAGAATATCATATTCTCTAGTAAATAAGTTTCATAGATAATCATATCCATAGCAATAAAGTTTCATGGATCAACATGTTCATAGCAACTTAAGTTTCATAGTTAAATAGGCAAGTCAAATTTCATAGGTAAGCAATACCAAATCAAGTTTCATAGATAAGCAAGTTCATAGGTGTAAGAATCGGTGGAGAAAGTGTGGTCATTAAGGATAAAGATGCCACACCAAGATGAAATCAATGATGATAGGATTTCAAATTACCCCCGTAAAGGATGTTCCTAGCTTAATAATAGTAAAAAACGAGAGAGACAAAATCTTATTAGCACTAATATTAAATAGAATAAAGATGTAGTGGTTATAAAAATGAAAATAACCATTAATAACATGTGTTTTATAACAATTTCCTGAACTTATATAATTTATTTAAATAATTCTTATTTACTCTGTAAAAATATTTTTATGAATACAATTAGTTGGTGAAGTTAGTTGGAAATTTTGAGTTGGACACTTATACTATATATATAACTAAATGGATATGTTTATATGTATTTGAAATAAATAAATGTAATGCAATGAAGAAAATCCTCAAACATTTTATTGATTTAAAAAAAGTATAAATACAAGGAAAAGATAATCTGAATGATAAAACATAGTTGAAATATGCTGGAAGTTACTGTGTGTTCTCTACATCGTTGCCTGTTCATACTTCGACTGTATTTATGTTAAAGGCACGCCTATGAGCTCCTTGGTTTACAATGGTAAGTCTTGGGAATTGGTTTCGATAGTCGCTTGGGTCGCCACAATCGAAGCTTACACCAGCTGGGTAATTGACACGAGCAGGAGCAGTAATCTGGGCAAGAGCAACAACTTGGTTTTGTCTTAAATGAAAACGACAAACATTGGCCAAATGACAGTCATCACCCATAATTGAGGCACAAGCGACGTGGCATATTGGCTGTACGATGTAGTTTATAATGGTTGCACAAAGGTAGGTTGCCTTTATAGGGTTTCTTGTTGGGATTTTAGGCCACTTGGGTTATGGGAGCAGGCATAACAATGGCATAGTTCTAGAAGCTTTACGTTTCTTGGAGTTGTTTGAAGGTTCAACTCTCACTTCCTTAGATGGTTCAGCATTAGCCTTTTTAGTCAAGTTCTTACCATCCTTCCTTAACAAAGTACCAGCAACCACATGATTATCAGTTAAGGTGGCAACCAGACTGATAGCATCCTCGATGGTAACAGTATTTCTACCCCACATGCTATCTTGAATTTGCATAGTCAAACCCCCAATGTACTTATGTATGGCTCTTGAGAGTGGGGCGACCATATGAGGCACCAATAAACTAAATTCATGAAATCGAGTATTATAAGATGTTATCTCCATTGTTTTGAGCAAGGTCCCAAAACTCAACCTCGAGTTTCTTTTTCTTGTTTCTTGGACAAAAATCCCTTAACATCAGCTCCTTGACTTCATTCCAAGGTAAGGCCAAAGCAACTCCATAACCACGGTTCTACTTAAGCGTGTTCCACCATGTGAGTGCCTATTATTGAAGGACACTAGTGGCATGACGAACCTTAAGGTTCCCAGGACAATCATTGTAGGTGAAAGTGTTTTTCAATGATTTTGAACCACTGTAGGAGTCCAGTGGCTCTCTTTGTCACTCTCGGTCATAGCGAAAGCGCGAGGTGTGATCAGAGCGGTAATCATTGCATTCAATCAAGTAAACAACTAATATAAAAGTAAGATGTTCATCCATATGATTAATTTAAAACATGTTCACAAACTACATATTGTTTCAAAGGAAATACAAACTAAAACTTTGTTTACATTGTTAGAAATTTGTAACACAAGTCTACAACACATAATTTTTAAAACAACTAAGACTTTGTGTTCTATGTTTCGCACGAGGGCGCGACATGTGAACCAAAGTATACGTTAAGTGGATGACATCTTATCGCTTGACTTCTCAATCCCATGAAACTTGTTTTTCCAAAGTTGTCCACTAGTTACCTGAAATACATGTTAAGCTTAAAAACGTCAACAAAAGTTGGTGAATTCATGTGTTTAGTTTTGTATCAAATGAATCTTTAAAACATTTGAAATATTGTAATGAAAACCTGGTATGTAAAGCCTTAATGAAATCGTTGATTAATGTTTAGCAAGGACACAAATATGTGTGCCGACATAGGATGCAACCAAACCTTAGACAATAAATTGTGTCTGTGACACTCGTTTTGGACACAAAAGCACTCTAACGAACTCCATTATGCCGATAAGAGTAGAGCTCCCCAAAACCCAATAGATCTATCCCTTTCGTTCCTCGATATTTGGATATACATTAATGGCCCCTTGATACAATCCTATAGGGGGGACATGAACTCACTGATTTGCATTTTGTGCAAATCTCTTGAAAATATCTGCTTCTACGTTCGTGACGTAATCTACAAGTGTTCTAATCTCGTTAGACACTTAGGCGTACATTTGTTTTTGTACAAGTAATTCATCTTGAATTTTAGTTAGACTTGTATTCATTTGTATCTTTGTTTGTTAATATATATTTCATATATATTTTGTATTCTCTTAGTTTGAATGGGCCTAGCCCAAAAGATAAGTGTAAAGGCCTAATCCATTTGATTTGATGTATAGGTTTAGCCCAATTGAATTATATGTATGGGCCTAGCCCATTTGATTTATATAAGTGGGCCAACCCAATTGAATTTTTATAAAAGTGGGGCTAGCCCAATTGGATTATAAGAGTGGGCTTAGCCCATTTGATTTGGGTTAGTGGGCTTAGCCTATTTGATTATGTAAATGGGCTTAGCCTATTTGGTTACGTAAATGGGCTTAGCCTATTTGGTTATGTAAATGGGCTATTAAGTCAAGTTCTAAGACATTTAATTAACGAATCTCGAAGCAATTGAGAAATGTGTAGAGGTTTAAGTGGACCAGCATACTGACAATCTAAGTGAATCTGTTTAGAACTTAAAGTTTTATCAAGATCAGTGGTACTAGTGATAAATCTTAACAACTGATATGATCCTCTTACATAAACTCACAAAATATGTTTGTACGTAATGATTTCATTTCACTAAGTCAAAAGATTCTATATTCATTTTTTGTTTTCGACCAACCGATGGTGAAAAGTTGATCTTCAAAGTCTAAAGCTGCTAAATAAAATCTGAAATTTGTAAAATGTTATGAAATGATAAAAAGTTCATTAATTTGAAACTTAATTTGATAGAAAACATCATTTTGTTCACAAAGTAATCAACCAAGGTCATTCATTTGAATTTGGTAGATAAATATGGTAACTAGGGTCATTAGCTTGGACTTGGTTACTGAGAGGGTTTTTAAAAACTAATAAAAAGTTTAAAATTTGAAATTTTGAAAAGTTTGATAAATGTATGCTGAAAATTTTAAAGTTTGAAACTGAAATGATTAGTAGAATGACTAAGTGAATGAACAAGAAGTTAAGAGAAAAGGGGAGCATGACAAAACGTTGAATGATGATAAAGGAAAGCTCAAGGAAAGGGGGAGCATACTGATATTCAATGTTTAAGTAAAGAGGAGATTGTTGATAATATGTGATGTTCAAGAATCGTAAAGTTATTCAAGTATTAAAGAAATTAGAAGATGGGTCAAAGACTCTGAAGCTTAAAGAATATTCAAAGACTGCGACAACATCCAAGGGGGAGACTGTTGATGCATATGTCTGTTGCCTACGTCATCAAATCATATCAAATTTGTAATAGGATCAACATGTTAGATTTATGATTTTATGTATACAGATCTGTGGGAGGATCGACTCTCCTCCGAAAGCACAGGACCCGACTTGAGCTAATTAACGTGCGCATAATTCATCATTAACTAGTTGACAATGATAGATATATTGTTTCAATGCTCTGCTTCATTAATCTTGAATAAACGTTTACAAATCAGAGATAAAACTAGTAGGGCTTCGACTTACAATCAGAAAAACAGCTAAGGACTTAACACCTCTGCTCAATCTGCCACTTCGTACGGAGTGCACTTCGTAAGAAGTAGCTCTTATATAGATAAAACAACATAAAATCTAACGTTTAAGCCTTGTTACATATACGACATGACCCTAAGACGTAGGATATAGACATTCTGCACCAACAAACCCCCCCTTGGATATTGCCGCAGTCTTGGTCAGTCTTCAAAAACTTGAAAATCTTTAATAGTTAACGCCCAAAGAAATTCTTTCTTGGTCTTTGACGCTCCTCAGATGGAATAGCCGTTTGATCTGTGGGAGGAGGTCTGTTGTAAATATCTCCATACTGAAATCTTCTCAACGATGCTTGTCTAACAATTTCAGCAATCCTTGCTTCTTTTCTTTCTTGCTTTCGTTGCTCTTTGCCTTCCAGCTTTCTCCATTCTGAATTCCATATTTTTCCTGAATTAATATCATTAGCATAACAAACATTAATAACCTGCTGGAACTGCAACACCTGCACTTTGTCTTCTTCTTCAAAGCTAATCTTGCTGTAGAATAGATACTCAATATCTTTCTTTAAGCAGTTTATTAGCCACATCGGGTTTAGTACTCAGATTCCTCTCCTTAAACCATATATTCTCTTGTGCGCAATCATGATTTCAGTCAGTTCTTCAGTGATTTTCCAGGAATCATCATCATGTTGGACAAAAATCACTGCTTCTCCTGTTTTAGATTCATAATGCCACCACTTGAATAGCTTATGGAAATCTTGTTTAATCTTTATCAGCGACATATTCTTCATAATACGTGGCCGCTTCACTATCAGCGTAACCTCTTTCTGTGTTGTTACTAGATCTAAATTGATAACGTTTCGAGGAATATGCGGCTTCAAGTATCTTAACCCATGTGCAGCTTCAAACTTTATCAGTGTCCACAGACGCTGATCATAAAACTTTATCTTGAGATTGATACTCTTCGTCTGAACTAACTCTTCAATATCCCAAAATGGCAACGTCTTGATGTCACTTAAGTACCTGATGTACCGAACACCAAACTCTTGCTTTATCACATAAACATCCAACTCTTCTATCCATCCACAACTCATAATATCTCATAAAGATTTGCCTGGATCACGAGTAAAGAAGGCTAGTGGACGTTTGAACTTTCTTTCTTATGGCATCTCTTTGAACCAATACTTCTTTGCTGCCACAATCTCTTCTTTAGATAGACGTTTAGGCACATTTCCTTCTTTCACGGTTTCCTCGACCTCTCTTCTTAACAAATCATCATTTGCTTTAGAAAACAATTCTTCAAAAGTTGGGAAGTCATCTATTCATTCACCAGAATATTTAGCGTTAGCATCATCATCAGAATCATCCTCCATGACAACCCTGTCATAATCATCAGCTTTCGACACATACTTATAAAGATAATCATTAGGTTGTGAAGCACTAATGTTGTTTAATTCATCTTCAAAGTCAAATATAAAGGATTCTTCGTCTACGCCTAACATTTTGGCAATTTCTTCCTTAGTGTAGTTATGAACGAATCCACCTTCTTCCACATCGTGCTCAAGATAGAAAACCCTTGGTGTTTGTATGTCAGGAACAATCGATATAGGAACAACTGTGAGGATTCCTGATTGCTCAGCTTCATTCTTAGGGTCCTTCGTCTCCCCCTGATTTTGATCATCATTTTCTTTATTAGTTGAGTCGTTTAAGAAGGCATCATAATCAAGAGATTCATCATTCTGTGCAGTTTCAACAATCAACCCTGTACACCCTAGTCATCAACATTGTTGTTGCCCTGATCATCATCATCCTTCTTATCATCATCCTTTTTCTCATCATCATCATCATCTTCGTCGAATACATCAATCTCTGCGTCTATCTCTGCATATATCCTTTTTCATCCAAGATTTTCTGCCTCAATGTCATGTTAGACACATCAACTAGTCCACTAACAAGTACAAATTTCACTCTTTCATCTTCTTTCTCAACATTCTCTTCCACTTGAGTTTTTGTAGCTGGCGCAGATTCAGCTTCTAGCGCAGTTTGAACATTCACATGCACATCATCTAACTTCTCTTTTTCTTTACCACCAGCAACAGCTTGGCAGCTTCAGCTTCAGCTTTACGTGCATGCTCAGCTGCTCTGGCTTTGGCTTCTTTAACTTCAATTTCATCATGTTTAGCTTCAAAGTTGATATCATATCTTTTGTGGAGCACTTTAAAAAGCATATCAAACTTCTTAGCATTCTCGGATTTCTCTATCTCCAACTCTTTAACTACCAGATGTAACCTTTTATTCTCAATAGTGACAGTTGTAAGCATTGACAGCAAGTGCATTTTCTCTGTCACAAGTTGTTTGATGGTAGCATCATGTTCTTTGATCTTGCTCTGAACTTCACCCATCTTGCATTATCATCCACCAACACTACCAACAACGCTTCCAATCTTTTCTTATCTTCCCCGAGAAACTTGATTCGACCTTCATATTCTTTCATCTTTGTCTCTATCTGATTAATCTTATCCTCGCTGAACATATCTGTATCAAAACCTTCTGAAAATGAAATATCACCAAAATCATCTAGAAATTTGTCAGTCAATGAATGTCTTAGACTAGATTGTGGTGTAGACCATTGTTGAATAGGTGGTGTTGGCTTCTTTTGTGGTGATGGTTGTGGAGGTGTGATATGTTGTAGTGATAGAGGATGTGGTGGTGATTGAGGGGGTATAACAGGTGTTTGTGGTGGTTGTTGTGGTTATTGTTCTGGTGATGGAGGAACAACAGTCTCAATATTAACTTGGAGCAATCTCTTCAACTTCAGGTGTCTTCCTGGCCCTTTTGAACTTTGGACGTGTTTTTCTGGTCCAGGAGATCCTGTTGTTTTCTTTTGAACGTCTAGCTTTCTCTTTACTCTGTGAAGTTTCTTTGCAGGCCGTTCTATAAACTCTTCAATTTCTGGATCAGATGGAACATATGGTTCATCATTGTCTCCCACCACTTTCTTCTTTTTCTGTTCCATTCGTTCTCTTTCTTCTTTCTTTGCAGCAGCAATTTATAAATCAAAGCTATCATCTGAAGCCTCTCCACTATCACCTTCAACTTCCTTCTCTGCTTCAGTTGCAACTTTCTCAACATTCACTTCACGTTAACACCCTAATTATTTTAGAGGTAATTAGCAAAAGATTTAAGGTCTAATTTAGTGGATACAATCAACAGTTTTCCTTAAATGACATGATTAGATTTTAAAAGTATTAAGTACAAAATATGATTTCAAACATTTCAACATTTGTTTGTTTCCTAGACAAGGAAATTAAAGCGGAAGCTAGAAATTCAGAAGTGTTCGGTTCTTCATCTTTCTTGATCAACATCCTTGTGTCATAATGTTCACCTACAATACAAATTATTTTATTATATAATCCTTACAAGAATACAGGCATAACCGATTTGTTAAAGAATGGTTTAGATAATCACACTTAAAATTTTTTTGACCCATCGTAAGCTACGGTTAACCACCGTAGCTTATGGTCAAGACCATTTTATCTTACGGTCAGAACCATCTGTCTTACGGTAATGACATTTTGTTTATTAACAGCAGAAGCCCGCCGTAAGCTACGGTGGCTACCGTAGCTTACGGTGGCATGCTGCAGAATTTTCTTTTTGTGCAGTTTTTGTCATGCAATTCTTAAATCTCTTAAATCGCTTATGCGTTTAATTTACCGTTTCTTCCTATGCGATCAAAACAATATTCTCTACTTTATACATTTGCAATACGATATCCGCGTTAATCATATGTTTAATTTTATAAGCTTTCGACTTACTACTATTTACACATATTTTGACCCGTTCGTATTTTCTTAACAATTTATCATATTAAATCATATCCTTTGACCATAAAATATCTTATTAATGCGCTCAATTCCTGAGAACGACCTTAGTGCATTTTATATTTCAGTTACTAAATTCTTATGCTTGAAATTCCAATTCTACCCTTCTTCCAAGTTTGTATCAAGTATTTGTTCATACGCCTTATAGCATATGTATCAAACTGAATTTCGACCTGTTTGATCACTGTAACGATATCCATCTTTTTATATATCCAAACCTCTATACTTTTATTCCTCAATCCGTTTGGTCGTTATAGCGAATTCCATTGCTTTTCTCGACCAAACTAATATTTATCTTGTTATTTGGCTAGTTTAATTAACTTAGCGAAATCCGTCGCTTTTTAATTACAACCCAAACGATTCATAACTAGATATTTTCTGTTCGATTCACATGCGTGAAATCCATCACGTATAAATGAACCGAATATGCTTATGCTTATTTCATTTTCTCAGCATATATTACTATTAATATTATAGATAAAGCCTTTCAAAACAATTAAATCACGTACCTTAGAGCTTTCCTTTCAAACGTGTGTCCGTCCCGACTTTGTCGCTCGATGTTTCGTCCGACTTGCCTATAACGTTTAATCCGATTTATGGTTTAGAATTCATAGTCTAACATATATGTATCATGTAACTTATCGAAAAGCTCATTTACATGATTCCTTTATATTTTCAACAATTTATGATCACTTAGGCATTACATCGAGCACCTTGTGGGCGAGATTTTTATACTATTCTTATCAATTCCATGATTTAGTTATTAGTCACATATTACCACTCAGTTCAAGTGTCTATGTCTAGAATAAGCAATTAATATTTAGAACCTAACATATTAACATCAAATACTAAAATCTCACTAACACAATTCCCGTGTTCATCATATTCATCAAGGCCCATTTAGCACAAATATTGTAAATCATTCAACCACTTAAATCACAACATTTGATCTCTAAATGTTCATCTAGGGTTTATTTCTAGACTTATATACATCTCAAATTCTGTCATGGCATACACAATGATATTCAGTTTAGAACTTATGGTGTTCATGTAATTTCATAATATCATCAAACATCAAAATTCTACATACCTTACGATTCCCTTATCTAGATGGTCGTCGATTTACACTCATGCACGAATTTTAGGCTCTTAATCGATTTTGATTTGATGATTTCAGTTCAAGAAGGGTTTTTCTCCTTCTTTCTTCTCTCTGGTCGCTCCCCAGAACACACACTGTGCTTTTGTTTGTATTTTTATTAAACTTAGTTTCCAACTTGCTAGATTAAGCCCTTCATATTTTGTCTATCATGCAAAGACACTACCAAACTGTTTTTAATAGATTTCCACAAGCAACTAATTCAATTTAGTAAGTTAGTTGTGTGTGGAGTATTTTACCATAGTGCCTAATATCATTATATATATATTTTATAAAAAATTTAGGACATTACAAGTCCACCTTCTAATTAAATTAAATACCCGTGTTATTTATATAACTTAATATTTTCGGGGTCTTACAAATCCACCCTTCTAAAAGAAAGTTTCGTCCTCGAAACATGTATACATACTGAAAAGTTAAGGGTAGAGTCGTCTCATTTCTTCTTCCGACTCCCAAGTGGTGTCTGATCCCTTCCGATGCTTCCACTTGACCTTTACTTGATTGATTTCTTTACTCCTTAATCCTTTGATTTTTCGATTGACGATTTGAATCGGTTTAACTACATAGTTAAGCCTGTCATCGATTTCGATATGGTACATATGCTCCTTCGTCCGATAAACATTTACAAAGATGTGATACATGAAATACATTATGTATTCCTTTTATTTCATAAGGAAGTTCTAATCGGTAAGCCACTTCGCCCACCCGATCAATAATCTTAAATGGGCCTATAAATCGTGGACTCAATTTACCTCTTTTCCTAAATCGTATGATGCCCTTCCACGAAGATACTTTGAGCATTACTCTATCACCTATTGAAACTCGATTGGTTTTCGTCTTCTATCCGCATAGGACTTTTGTTGATCTTGAGCAGCTTTTAAATGAGCTCGAACCGTATCAATCTTTTCATTTGAGGCCTTAATAACAGCTTTATGGGCGACTTCTCTCGGTCCCACCTCGCCCCAACATATTGGGGTCCGACATTTTTGACCATAAAGCATTTCATATGGTGCCATACCGATGCTCGAATGGTACCTGTTATTGTAAGAGAATTCAACTAAAGGTAGGTAGGGATCCCAACTACCACCAAAATCGATAATACACGCCTGAAGCATGTCTTCTAAGGTTTGAATCGTCCTTTCACTTTGTCCATCTGTTTGGTGGTGGTATGCAGTACTGATTAATAGTTTGTGCCCATCTGTTTTTGAAAATCACGCCAAAAGTTCAAAGTAAACCGGGCATCTCTATCAGATACAATCGATACTGGTACTCCATGGCGTGCTATAATTTCATTCACATATACCTCTGACATCTTTTCAGAGGTATAAGTCTCTCAAATTGGAATGAAGTGGGCGCTTTTCGTTAGTCTATCAACGACCACCCCATATAAGTAGTGCCTCCAAAGTTTCAAGGCGAATACTACTTCAGGCAGTTCGAGGTCGTGAGTTGGATATTTCTTTTCATGCACCTTTAACTGTCTAGAGGCATAAGCTATCACTCTACCCCGTTGCATGAGTACGCACCTAAGGCCTAGGTGTGACGCATCAGAATACACTACTAAGTCATCGGTGCCATCTGGTAAGGTTAATACCGGAGCACTGGTTAACTTTCCTTTAACATTTGAAACGCTTTTTCTTGTTCATCATTTAAGGCGAACTTTTCATTTTTGCGAGTTAGCTTAGTTAACGGTGAAGCAATCTTGGAGAAATCCTGAATAAATCTCCTATACTAACCCGTAAGCCCCAAAAAGCTCCTGATTTCCGAAGGATTTTCGGAGGATTCCACTTCGACACCGCTTCAATCTTGGACGGATCGACCAATATTCCGTCGGCTATGATGATATGCCCTAAGAATTGTACTTTTCGAAGCCAATAGGCACATTTTGAAAATTTTGCGTAAAGCTTTTCTCTTCTTAGTGTTTCTAATACTTCACGCAAATGACGCACATGTTCTGTTTCACTTTTTGAATAAACTAAAATATCATCAATAAACACTATTACCGATTTATCCAACATTGGCTTGCAAATCTGATTCATAAGGTCTATTAACACTGCGGGTGTATTTGTTAACTCAAAGGACATCACAAGGAATTCATTGTGCCCGTACCTCGTACGGAATGCCGTTTTAGGTATATCTTCATTTTTCACCCTCAGTTGATGGTAACCAGATCTTAAATCAATTTTTGAAAACCAACTTGCACCTTGTAGTTGGTCAAATAGATCGTCGATTCTCGGAAGCGGGTATCGGTTCTTTACTGTGAGTTTGTTTAATTCTCGGTAATATATACACATGCGCATACTTCCATCCTTCTTCTTCACAAATAACACCGGTGCGCCCCATGGGGAAACACTCGGTCGAATAAATCCCTTATCCAATAAGTCATGCAATTGCGACATTAACTCTTGGAGTTCCGATGGTGCTAGCCGATAAGGTGCTTTAGCTACCGGTTTAGCATTTGGAACCAGTTCAATACCAAACTCTAATTCGTGCTCGGGAGGTATTCCCGGTAAGTTATCCGGGAATACATCTTCAAACTCTTTTACAACGGGTACATCTTCAATCTTTGGCAATTCTCTTTCCGTATCACATACGTAAGTTAAGTATGCTTTACACCCATGTTGCACGAATCTTTGTGCTTCTGCCATTTACATAATATACGGTTACAATTCTTTTCCCCATAAATTATGACACGTCTCCCGCTCGGAGATGTTTAATTGTATCTCCTTACGGAAACATATCACTTTAGCGTGGTAGCGAGATAACCAATCCATTCCGACCACCACTTGAAATTCTCCCATAGACATGGGTATCAGGTCAATCGAGTAATCCTCATCATCAATGTTCAATTTGCAGTCCTGTCATATTTCATGGACAACAAAACTTTCGTTATTACCTATTTCTACTTTCATTGGTACATGTAATTTTATTAATGTAAATGAGGGGTGTTGAATAAATCTTTTTGAAACAAAAGATTTATTTGCACCTGTATCAATTAAAATGTGTGCGGGAATACAATTTACAGTATATGTACCTGAAACCACATCGGGTTTAATCTTAGCTTCAGCTGCAGTTATGTGGAAGGATCTTGCTTTTGACCTTGGGACTTCAATCTTTGTGTCGGATTCCTCCTTTTTCCCTTTTAATTATGGGCACTCAGATTTCTTGTGGCCCGGTTGGTAGCATTTGTAACACACCGACACTTTATTAGGGCAAATTGATGCTATATATCCTGTTTTTCAGCATATAACACACAGTTTGTTTTGAAATAGCACTCTCCCTTATGGGCACGACCACATGTTTTGCAACTTGGTGATCCTCCTTTTGTACTCCCTTTCTTTGGAGTTTCATTGATCTTCTGCTTTTTGGTTGAATTTGGATTTGTATCCGTCGCTCTTCGTTCACCCCTCTCAATTTGTTTCCTTAATTCAATCTCACGTTCTCGTGCAACGTTTATGATTTCGTGAGGTTTTCATACTTTGAGGGTGTCATGAATTCTCTATACTCAGCACTCAACATATTGTAATAGTAATAGATCTTTTGTTCCTCTGTTTGAACCAACTCGTCACAAAACCTCAATTTGTCAAGGAACAACCTCGTGATCTTATCTATTGTTTCGCCCTTATGCCTTAGTTGAATGAACTCTTCCTTTATTTTGTTTATTACGGCTTTAGGGTTATGATGTTTAAGAAATGGTATCTTAAACTCCTCCCATGTCATAACCTTCGTGGCCTCAACCCCTTATTCCTTTCTAAGATTATCCCACCAATCTTTTGCTTGACCTCTCAATTGCCAGTTCCATAAGCTACAAGGTCAGTCGCCTCACAATGAATCCTTTCGAAGACTCCTTCCACATCGCTTATCCATCGTTGGCAGACTATGGGATCTACCTCTCCGTTGTAGGTTGGTGGTTTACATGCCATGAACTTGTTGTAAGGAGACATTTTCTTCTTTTTTGCCTTGTCTTTTTCTTGTACAAGACTTTCTTTTAATTGATTCATCCTTTCTTCTATAACCGATAAGATTATAGCTTGTAACCTATCCATATATTGAGGTAGGCTTGCTTCTAATGCCTTTCCGGCCTCCTCGGAAATCTTTTCTCGTATCTCTTCCGTCATAAGAGACACTATATCATCTCCTGTTGCTTCTGACATTTCTTTTGCTGAAATGTTCATAGTAATTTAGTAAGCAACTCGTTTAGTAATTTCCATATTTTTTATGGATATATACCCTATTCGTTTGATAGCACCCGTAGTGTATCTTTCTTTTTCAATTTAGTCAAGTATATAACTTGCCTTCAATGTTATATTTAGTGTATTTCTCGGGTTCGAGTGTATTAATACACCCCTTCCCATACACTTTAAATCACCTTATTTCGTAAAGAAATTCAATTTATAACCGATTCTTACCGGATGTCTTGATCAAGTCTTGAACCGAACACATTTTGTTTTTTTAACCTTGAGCTCTAATTACCAACTTGTAACACCGTACTTATTTTAGATGTAATTAGCAAAAGATTTAAGGTCTAATTTAGTGGATACAATCAACAGTTTTCCTTCAATGACATGATTAGATTTTAAAAGTCTTAAGTACAAAATATGATTTCAAACATTTTAACATTTGTTTGTTTCCTAGACAAGGAAGTTAAAGCGGAAGCTAGAAATTCAGAAGTGTTCGGTTCTTCATCATTCTTGATCAACATCCTTGTGTCATAATGTTCACCTACAATACAAATTATTTTATTACATAATCCTTACAAGAATACAGGCATAACCGATTTGTTAAAGAATGGTTTAAATAATCACACTTAAATTTTTTTTTGACCCATCGTAAGCTACGGTTAACCACCGTAGCTTACGGTCAAGACCATTTTATCTTACGGTCAGAACCATCTGTCTTACGGTAATGACTTTTTGTTTATTAACAACAGAAGCCCGCCGTAAGCTACGGTAACCGTAGCTTACGGTGGCATGTTGCAGAATTTTCTTTTTGTTTAGTTTTTGTCATGCAATTCTCAAATCTCTTAAATCGCATAATTTACGGTTTCTTCCTATGCCATCCAAACAATATTCTCTACTTTATACATTTGCAATACGATATCCGCGTTAATCATATGTTTAATTTTATAAGCTTTCGACTTACTACTATTTACACATATTTTGACCCGTTCGTATTTTCTTAACAATTTATCATATTAAATCATATCCTTTGACCATAAAATCATCTTATTAATGCGCTCAATTCCTGAGAACGACCTTAGTGCATTTTATATTTCATTTACTAAATTCTTATGCTTGAAATTCCAATTCTACCCTTCTTCCAAGTTTGTATCAAGTATTTGTTCATACGCCTCATAGCATATGTCTCAAACTGAATTTCGACCTGTTTGATCACTGTAACGATATCCATCTTTTTATATAACCAAACCTCTATACTTTTATTCCTCATTCCTTTTGGTCGTTATAGCGAATTCCATTGCTTTTCTCGACCAAACTAATATTTATCTTGTTATTTGGCTAGTTTAATTAACTTAGCGAAATCCATTGCTTTTTAATTACAACCCAAACGATTCATAACTAGATATTTTTTGTTCGATTCACATGCGTGAAATCCATCACTTATAAATGAACCGAATATGCTTAGGTTTATTTCATTTTCTCAGCTTATATTACTACTAATATTATAGATAAAGCCTTTAAAACAATTAAATCACGTACCTTAGAGCTTTCCTTTCAAACGTGTGTCCGTCCCGACTTTGTCGCTAGATGTTTCGTCCGACTTGTCTATAACATTTAATCTGATTTACGGTTTAGAATTCATAGTCTAACATATATGTATCATATAACTTATCGAAAAGCTCATTTACATGATTCCTTCATATGTTCAACAATTTATGATCACTTAGGCATTACATCGAGCACCTTGTGGGCGAGATTTTTATACTATTCTTATCAATTCCATGATTTAGTTATTAGTCACATATTACCACTCATTTCAAGTGTCTATGTCTAGAATAAGCAATTAATATTTAGAACCTAACATATTAACATCAAATACTAAAATCTCACTAACACAATTACTGTGTTCATAATATTCATCAAGACCCATTTAGCACAAATATTGTAAATCATTCAACCACTTAAATCACAACATTTTATCTCTAAATGTTCATCTAGGGTTTATTTCTAGACTTATATACATCTCAAATTCTGTCATGGCATACAGAATGATACCTAATTTAGAACTTATGGTGTTCATGTAATTTCATAATATCATCAAACATCAAAATTCTACATACCTTACGATTCCCTTATCTAGATGGTCGTCGATTTACACTCATGCACGAATTTTAGGCTCTTAATCGATTTTGATTTGATGATTTCAGTTCAAGAAGGGTTTTACTCCTTTCTTCTCTCTGGTCGCTCCCTAGAACACACACTGTGTTTTTGTTTGTTTTTTTATTAAACTTAGTTTCCAACTTGCTAGATTCAGCCCTTCATATTTTGTCTATCATGCAAAGACACTACCAAACTGTTTTTAATAGATTTCCACAAGCAACTAATTCAATTTAGTAAGTTAGTTGTGTGTGGAGTATTTTACCATAGTGCCTAATATCACTATATATATTTTATAAAAATTTTAGGGACATTATAAGTCCACTTTCTAATTAAATTAAATACACGTGTTATTTATATAACTTAATATTTTCGGGGTGTTACACGTTTGTTATCTGAAGTGGTAGAGAATACATCATCGTGTGCTGTTTCAGCTATAGGTTCAGCCACTGGTTCATTTACAAGTGTTTCTTCAGGTTCATCCACCAGTATGGTCCTAACTGCTGCACGCTTTCTTCATTGTGTTGTTGTTGATGAGGTACCAATGGCTTGTTTCTTTGGGGTTCCTCATCTTCGTTTCTTAGTATCTTCCTTTTCATACCAACTACTTCTTTTAGCGACAAATCCTTCCAAACAAGCAACTTCATCTTTTTTCGTCTCCACTCGAATCCTTTCTCCACTTCCCTTTTGGAGGTGCCACATAATATTTGTCCTTGATAGCTCCAAACACTGGCTTAGCAATGGGTTCATCAGTTTGCTTCATGTAAAGATTCAAGCGGACCAACATCTCAACATCCATTCAAGCGGACCAACGTCTCAACATCGATATGACTTAATACAAGCTCATCATCTGCTTCCTTCATCAAGTTAAGGAATAGATCATCTAGCATCATTTACACAAATCTCACATACTGTAGAAACTTCTCCCTTGTAATATTCAACACCATTTGATCATAATTATCTTTATGAAGTTGTAAGGCAAGTTCAGCACGAGAGAAGTGTCATACACATCTGATAATCAATAATATCATCAAACCCTCCTTTTATGTGGTGAGTGCGTGTATAACAGAGTGCACAAAGAACTTTTCAGGCCTACCAAGGTTTGCTTTCTTGAATGGTGATGCTTTTACTTGGCCCTTGTAACCCATGCGGTAGAAACATCCTTTGACCATTCTTTCTGGGTAGCCTGTTGGATCACTTTCTTTGTCATTAAAGCCCAACACTCTTTGTATTAACTCCTCTATGATTTTAACCTCAAACTCGTCATCACCGATCTTTACTGCAGAGATAATAACTTCAGGATTCTCTTTAGATCTAGCAGCTCCCCAAAAACGTTCAATAACGATCGGTGGGCTTTATGTCGATTAGTTAATGCCTTTGTAATCAGTAATCATCCCATAAACTCTAATACATCTTTGAAAGGCGCGATTTCTGGGATCTTACATCAAGAAGATAACAAATATTATGTATAGGCTCGAACGACGTCTTCTTTTCCTGCATACACAATGACATCAACACTTAGAAAATTTTGATAAAAAATTACACATCAATTGGTGCGAGGTGTACTTGGTGCGGAGTGTACATATGCACTTCGTACGAAGTGGCCTTAAGTTTGAACACTTTGACCATTGACACTTTGTACGAGGTGGTTTTTGACATTTTTGCAACATTGACTTCGTACAAAGTGGACATCTCACTTTGTACGAGGTGTCACCTCGTTCCAGGATAACAATTATGGCACCCAATATTTCAAACTTGTGATTTTCGTGAAATTGAAGGTTCTATTAGGCAGTATAGGCGTTACATGTTCAATTTTAGATTCTTCCAGTTTGTTTTGTCTAGATCTACACTTAAAGGTCTGATAAGCCGAAAGTCTTGAATTAATGATTAAATCATGGTTGTCTATCTTAACCATTGCAAGAGGTGTGTAGATCAACCTCCCCAAGGTGTGTATAGGCTGTAGTTTGTTAAAAATCGTTCAAAATGTTAAAATCGCACAAAGGGACTCTCAACTCGCACAAGTAGATAATTAACGCTTCGTACGAGTTGGCCCCTATATATATGATAAGGTTACTTCGTACGAGTTGGCTTCTGATTTGTGCGAGGTGTCCAACTCGTACGAGATGGACTCCAACTCGTATGAGGTGACTTCCAACTCATGCGAGGTGACTTCCAAACTTCAAATTTTCAACTTTTTCGACCCGCTCAGTTGACCAGGTCCAAGTTAATGACCCCGGTTAACCAATTTGACTACCAAGTCCAAGTTAATGACCTTGGTTGTATGACATGCTTTTTCAATTTTAAGTTTCAAATTAATGAACTTTTCATCATTTTAGAATATTTTCTCTTTCCATATTAGCTCCCAACCCGTAATCCTTCAGCTCTCATTCAGCAACTGTCGCTTCGGACTTTTAAAGATCAGCTTTCCATCGTCGGTAGTTGAAAACTTAAGATAGAAACAAAATCTTTTTGTATTTTCCAAAGTTTATGCTAAAACACACTGAAAATATTTTTTTGATTTTTTTGAAAGGAAATGTAAACTCTGTAGAAACATATTCATAGACATATTTTTGTGAGTTTGTGTTAGAGGATCATATCAGTTTTGAGACATATCACTAGTACCGTTGATCTTGATAAAACTTTAAGTTCTAAGCAGGTTTACTTAGATTGTCTAGTATAGTGATCCACTTAAACCTCTACACATTTCTCAATTGTTTCAAGATATGTTAGGTAATTTTAGGGACACAACTTAACTGTGTTTCCCACCTTAGAATATACTCCCGTATCGAGATTCCCTAGATTTCATCTCACAAGTGAATATATCTAACTAATATCTGTATCTGGGTGATGCGAGGCCTTGAGAGCTCAGGTTAGTACTACCGTACAGACAAAGAGATGAAGGCTTGACTTGTAGGTGGTGTTCCAAATTTGGATTTTGTACTGCAATTGTCGTATCTTTCGATATTTTCAATTTTGATGCAGCTTTAGGGAGTTTAATGCAAAAGTTGTTAGGTCCTGTTAGGTTCATGATTTAGTTATTTTATTACTTTGGGCATAGCTTATGTAAATGGGCATGGGGGTAGCTTGTGGGCCTAAGGGCTTTAGGGTAATGGAGCACTAACCCTCTAGTATAAACATATTATGATGTATTAAGGTTAGTGGCTCCTTGGTGGCTTTTCTCTCAACTTGTATTAGACAAATTCAAGATTTGTATGCAAGTTGAACTTTCTATTTCATCTTATTTCTTCTATTTCGATTCTTAGCTTGTTTGTGTGATTCCGCCACCATTCAAGCTACGTGTGATGTAGAGATATTAATAGGTTTATGCATTAGTATTAATTAGGGATTGGGACATTATAATTGTAATGGGCTTGAGGAAAGGCTTTGGGCCTAAGAGCTTAGGGTTTTGGAGCACTGACCCTCTAGTATATATAGTTAATGATGTATTAGAGTTTGGTGGCTCCTTGATTGTTCTTCACTTGCATTAGACAAATTCCTAATTTGTATGCAAGTTGAACCTTTCCATCTTCATCTTATTTCTTTCATTTAATTCTTAAGCTTGTTATTATGATTCTACCACCTTTCAAGCTAAGTGTGATATCGAAAGATCCGGTTTTTGGGACTAAAAATTGGTATTAGAGCCTGTTTGAACCTGTTTCCAGGCTCAGATCTGATATCACACGTATTTTGGATTGCATCTGCTACTGGTTCTGAGTTGGGTTGAGTTTCTATTTCATCTCGAACCATCTCGGATTATCTTCTTGAAGATCTCGGACCATCTCGGATTATCTTCTTGAACATCTCGGATCCAAGAATAACATCTTGGATTGAATATCTTGAAGACTTGAATTATTTTGAATCATTTCGAATCAAAGGCTTGCATCTCGAACCATCTTGAACCATCTCGAACTGCATCTCAGATTGATTATCTTGAAGACTTGAATGATGAACATGCATCTCGAATTCATCTCGGATAGTTTGTCTCCATCTTCAAACATCAGAATCATCTCAGGTCATCAGAATCATCTCGGATCATCAGAACCATCTCAGATCATCATCATCCTCCCAGATCATCATCATCCTCTCAGAAAAGTTACTGTTCCGAGAACTGTTACCATCTCGGATCCAATGTTTCGAGTTACTGTTACCATAAGCTTCTCAGATTGATTTGTCTTTTCACTCTTTTGTTAAATGATGATGAATCCAAACAGTATTCCGACGGCTGCGGATCTCACCAACGCTACCTTAACGACCATTCAGTCTCAGACCCTAGCGTTGCATCAGGAACTGGACCAGAGTATTGGAACATCTACTAAAATTCCAAGATTGCTGTATGGAGATGATTATTTTGAATGGAGTTGGCGCTTTGAGCAGTTTGCAAAGTGAAGGAACCCAGAATGTGGAGGTGCAGTCATCATGGTCCCCACACTATCATGTACACAACTACAGATGTTCTAGACACTCGAATTCCAAAACCAGGAAGTTTGTGGTCCGACGATGATCGAAAAATCAAGGACGAAGATGACAAGGCTATGGCAAATCTTACTATGGCACTCGGACCTGACATCTTGATTGTTGTCATGAACTACACAAGTGCTAAGGAAATCTGGGATGTGCTAAAAATCTGTAGGAAGGAAACACTGACATGAAGGCTAGCAGGGTGAACATGTTGAACCAGCAATTCAGTTCATTTAATCACATCTACGGGGAGACTATGGAGAATCAAATCAGGAGATTCGTCAAACTTATTTCACAGATGGTCAGTGCTGGAATTCTGATCACTAATAGTGGGATGAATCGTCAACTTTTGAATTCACTGCCAAAGTCTTGGGATGCTGATGTTTCGATGATCAAACATACAAAAAAATTTGAATGAAGTTGCTCTTACTGAACTAATCGCCACCATCAAATCATGTGAAATAGAAAATCAGCAAAGAGAACTGAACCACAAGAACTCCATGATGGCTGCAGGGGTGACTAGCTCTAACACTGCTCTGATGTCTCAAAGTCATCCACACCTTATCAGTAGCCCCGTGACGAACAGTAAACCAAACGTTGTTTTCAGTCCATTAACTCAATCACAGCTTCAAGCTCATAAGACAAACTATGTTTATGGCACGTCTCTTCCAAACAACTCAGTTGTTCCAACTACTGTTACTGCTTAACAACCACCACAGCACGCAAACGTTGTCTACCGTCCTGTTAGTCTCTCAGCTTCTCAAAATGCTCAATCTACACCCTCCGCTGAAAATCTCGCATTTCTGACCAAACAAAACGAAGAGAAGTTGGCTCTAGCAGCATCCATGCTCAACAGTTTGAATGCTTTTATTGCAGGTGATCTCTGACCTCCTTCAGTGTTTGCTACCGAGATGAATCAAGTGGTTGAAGAAGATATTGAAGAACTGGATTCTTCGTGGAATCTAGCCATGGCCGCATTTCGAGCAAAAAAATTTCAAAAAAGATACGGGCGCCATCCATTGTCAAACACTCGCACTGGGTCAGTCAAAGATAAGCTGACATGCTACAGATGCCATTAATATGGACACTTCGCCAGAAACTGCAAGAAGACACCTGTGGGATATGAAGCAAATGCTGCTATTGCTGCTACGAATTCAGAAAGGTCCATGGTTCCAGTTACCTCAGCTCAAATGTCAACATCAACCTCATCAAGCCAAGGAGGCTTAGGGGTGGGAAAAGCACTAATGGTGCAAGAGCAGCATGGTTTTAGCTGGGTTGATGCTGCAGCTCAAATGGAATCTCTGAAGATTGTAGAAGTTGCTGGAAATCATCTCAAATGTTTGATGGCACAAACTGAGGAGCCCAAATCTCTCTCCAAAATGGTAAACTCTCTCTTATGCTCAGAAGATTGTAAAAATAAAATGGCACAAATGAGAGCACATAATCTCAATCTCATTAGTGATTACAACAGTGCCATGTCAAAGTATATCGGTCTTCGAGAGAGCAATAGAATTCTCTATGAAAAGATTGATGCACTAAAGAAGTACATAACTCAACTCCACCAGGATGTTAACCAACAAAATGTTGGGTCCAGGCTTATAAAACCAAACTACATTTAAAAACCTTGGAATGCGACTTGGTAAGAGTTGAGCTAGGACTTCTCACTGGAAAGTTACAACAAAATGAGTTGAATATTAAAAAATATGATACTTCCCGTGACATCGTTCGTAATCTTTGCAATATACAAATGGCATACAAAGAAAACAAGGGAAAAGGGTTGGGTTATTCACAAGTCCCTCCACCATATAATCATAATTATTCAAGAATGCCGCTCACTGAGCAAGAATTAGAAAATTATGATAAAATGACGTATGGAAAACCAAGTGACTACGTTCCTTGGGAACCTTTTAGCATAAGAATACCCAACCAAACTGATTTTCAAAAGCCTATGATTTTTGTAAAAATCATAAATCAAGGGTGCTTAAATGAATTTGAAAGGTGAAAGGGTCAACAAAAACTCCATCCGAAGAACTACTAAAAACAACTTCTACCTTTGATTCTGACAAAAGAACTAACTACTTTAGTGTATGTGCAGAGTCTGTGATAGATGAGGAGCGGTCAAAAGTGGATGATGAACCTCATCCAGTTGTTTTTGATGACTCGGATGTTTCTTTATGTGATAAATATGATGACTATGTTTGGAATTTTGTTCAGTCTATGGTTTTTGAGACTCAATGTTTTTCTAGTGTTGTTGAAACTAAAATTTTAAATGATATAGTTTTTGATTCATACTATGATTTAACTAAACGTCTAAAGGAGTCTGAGGATTTAGTTTTGAGTGATTCGGAAAACTGTTCTAGTTCTTCTGAAACCTCATCGAATACCTCAGATATTTCCAAATCCTGTGAGACTGAAAATATTGTTGTGTTGGACTGTGTGAATGAAATTGCTTGTGAATAGGAGATGTCTGATATTTCTGGGAATCAGTCTAAAGATTCTAACTCACCCGATAATGAGTAAGATGATTACGGTAGTTAAAATAATGACAAAACCTGCTCATCATCCGGTAACCAAGAACCTATTGATTTTGTAAGCTCAGCATCAAATGAAACCGTTTCGAAAGAAACTGAAACAGTTGTTTCAGAATACTGTTTCAAATGAAACTAAGCCCACATAATCCACTCCTGTAAAGAATAAAAAATCTAAAAGAACTAGAAAACAGCACAAAATGAAAATTCCGGAGGAAGTTTTTTCAAGTGTTGTACATCAGAAGAAAAACCCAACTCAAAAACCAACCGAATCAAGGTTGAAGGGTAAAAATATTGGTACTCACTTTTGTGATGAGATTTGTGAGCAGGTTTCACCCAAGAGTAAATATGTACACACGAAATCAACACCTAGTGGAAAGAAGAGACCCAGTCAGTTCCCCAGAATAACATAAACGGAGTTAAGAGTCTTTTTCTCGAAAAGACAGACTTGCTTCAATTGTGGAATTCCAGGGCACATCGCTAGAAACTGTGTTCATCATCCCTTCGGGTCCTATCCATCCAAAATCTCCATCCATCAGACGGCTTCACGCCATCGACGTCATGGTCATCAAAAGCCTCCTGATGGAGACTGGAATCTAGCAAAGAAAACCAATAAAAAACGTTTAAACTCATATGATTTCGTAAATCAATACAAGAAATTAAACACAACATCATCTCATGTCTTTTAAAACAACAAAGAGTTAAAGATTTCAAAACCTAAAAAGATTGCTAGATCTTACTCAGAGTGTTCTCACTTGCCAAATTCTATTTCCTTATCTTCTAATTTTTAACCCAGATTGAAAATGATCTGAGTTCCTGTCTCCCACTAATCTCGTTTTGTGTGCAGGAACGAATTTGGAGGGCTGTTGTTAGACTGTGGTTTATCGACAGTGGCTGTTCTAGACACATGATAGGGGACATCTCCCAGTTGAACGACATCAAAATCTTTGATGGTTGATTTGTCACCTTTGCAGGGGGAGATACGGGAAGAATTACTATGAAAGGCACACTCCGAAATGGGGTTCTCAGCTTTCTCTGATGTCAACTATGTTCCTGAACTCAAATACAGTCTTCTCAGCATCTCTCAGATGTGTGACAACGGTTTAGAGGTTTTGTTTACAAAAGGTGGATGCGTGGTTCTGAAGCACAGAATTGTCATACCAGAAGATTGGTACTTGATTGAAGCTGAATGCCAGGGAAACGCCTACGTGATTGACATGAACAAAGCCCCCACTGATCAAGTTACTTGCTTATTCGTTGAAATTGCTGAACATGATGCAATGCTGTGGCATCGACGACTTGGCCATCTTAACATGAATAATCTTAATCGATTGGCAAAGGGAGGTCTAGTCAGAAACTTACCAATCAAGGATTTTATGTAGATTGAAAAATGTGAGTCTTGTGCCTGTGGGAAGCAACACCGTAAACCTCATAAGCCCAAGTTTGTGCACACAACATCCAAAGTCCTGGAACTGCTTCATATTGATCTTTTTGGTCCTATGAATGTGCCGACCCTTGGAAGAAAAGTGTAACACCCTGTAAAATCGTGTCCAATAATATAGTGACATGTGTTGTATTTTTAATATACTCAGTTAAAGACTAATAAGGCCTAAAAGTGACAACATGCTCAAACTGAGCCTCTGAATGACTTTCTGATGTCAAAATGCATAAACCTGGCCTCTGAACGACCATTAGTGTCGTCAAACGTAGCCTCTGAACAACCATTATTGTCGTTATGCATAAAGCGTAGCCTCTGAACGACCATTAATGTCGTTATGCTTAAACTAGGCCTCTGAGTAACCGTTGTGTCAACATGCCTAGCCTCTGAGTGACATCAGAGTCAACATGCTTATACTGAGCCTCTAAGTGATCCTTTACGTAGTCCTAACTCTCATATGTCCTGTTTGTTGGACGAGAGTGATTAAATCCAATAATATATAAAAGTTGGATAATGGAGGGATTAAAAGTGTCAACATGTTAATTTATACCTCTGAGTGACCTTTTAACGAACCGAGAGCTCGACAATGTCCGGGCATAATCCCGGGTATGCCAAGTATTGGCTACGGGGGCTAAGTATGCCAAAAAGGTGTTTTAGAAGGCTTTTATAAGCTCTTATAAGTTAAGGGGGCTAAAGTGTCAAAGTTTTAAAGTGGTCGTGGGGCGGTCGCGGGCCGCGAGAGACATGGCCTATGTCTCTCGCGGGGCGTGAGAAGCCCTCTACTACAGAAAGTTTACTTGGCGTCCAAACAAAAATGCAAAAAACCATTAAATCGATACCATGGCTTCCCAAACTGCTATGCCACGTTTTGGGACACTTGTAAGCTTCTTCTTACACCCCTAAACACCTGGCTTCACCTCCTTTGAGTTCTCCAACTATAAATAGGTGCTTAAGTTCACATTCCAACTTGCACCTTTCTCATTTATTCACTCTTCTCCCTCCTCTGGAAGTTCCTAGCTAAAAAGAGCATCCAACATAGTTCTTTTGCACCTTAGGAATCACTAGTAAGTGTTCCTTCTTTGTGCATTTTCGTTTATAGACTTTTATAGCCATAAGTAAAGCGTTTTACGGAAAACGCTTTGACTTTTGGTTAAGACCATTATGGTCCAGCCATTGTTCGAAATGAACATGGCTAAGTGATCGTAATAGGGTAGATGTTAATCCCTATAAAGAGCACCTCCTGAAGATCACGTTTGCTAAACCAATTGACTGTTCAAAGTTACGATATTAAAAAGTCAAACATGCCATTTTTCAGAAAAATCATAAATTGATATTGTACATGTTATGAAACCTATTTTGACACTTAAAAAAATTGATAATAATTATTAGAACATGTATGAACAGGTTTGGCTCGTCAATTTCAGTTCTACGGTCGGTTCGCAAACGAAAGTCGCAAACTTTGACTTCTGCTTTGACTTTCGATTCTGACCCAATTTAGATTAGTTAACTAATGATATAAAGTTGCATTATGATCATAATATAATGTAGCATAACCCTCTGAGGTTATATTACATGATCATAATCAGAATCCAAGTTTATGCGCAAGTTCTATAATTATGCCATTCTCGACTAAAATGCCCTTTTTGTATAAAACAAGGTTTTAAATGGTATTGAACTTGAAAATGAGTTTCTACTGATGTAATATCATAAGTAGAATTATTTGGGATATTAAACTAAGTTATAAACTGAGTTTTCAAGCAAGTCCTTAAACTATGTCGATAAATGACGGTTTTAGCCCTTGTGGCTCATAAAATGATTTTAATCAATATTTTCAAGGTAAATCATTTACCTACTGATATGTTATATTAAATAACATATTCTAAACATTTTAATCTGACCTTAACATCAATTTTCGTAACCATCGCTTAAAGACGTCATTTTACGACATAAGCGCCGTGTCGGCGCATAGTATGGTTTTAAACCATATTATTGACCAAGACTTGATACCTACTAATTTTAAAACTTATTTTAAACATATTTACAGTAGGTACATGTTATAAACTCAGAATCCCAAATAATTTATAAACTATGTGTAAAATGACCAAAATGCCCCTTCGGTGCATTATTTGGTCATAAAAGTTAAAATACACATATAATTGATATCCTACTGATATTATATCATAAATAAAATATTTTTTAGAATACTCATGATTATAAACTTAAAACATGTTCATGTTCCTTTTATATGGTATATAATTACCGAAATGCCCTTATGAGGCATAGTTTCGTTTTAAAACCTTAACGGGCATATAAGTTGATATTCTACTGATATCTTAACTTATTTAAAATATAATGGCATATAGAACTTGTCCATGACTTATCCGATTACCCATTATCACTTATAAGCATACGGTTGATTATATGTAACTAGTATACGGAATTTAACCGAAACGGGTTTCACCTATTCATTTTAATCTCAAAATCCAGAATGTTAATTGTTTACCCATATTATGCAAGTCAAAGTACTTGTTGGGTTTAAACTACATTCTATCCGATCACCGTTTAATTAAGCGTTATACGTCTTGATCATGTACACTACTCGGTCTAAGTTTATGACTTAAATAAAGACCAATAGTATTTAATTGGTTAGCTTATGCCATAATCCAGACTAGTGCCTTCCCGGTAAATGCTATCTGCACTTGGTACTTTTGTATACGGCTGAGTTATTTAAAAATAAAAGAAGAAGACTAGCTCAGGTAAATACTCTCAACTTATTTTCCCTATATGGGCTTGGGATACGGGAAATTATTACCGCTTGGTCCAAAATAGGGTCAATCGAATGCCCGTTTGTGGCTAGTAAACCCGCATATTCCGTTTAATCAGTTTTGTTTGATAACTTAAATATCGGGGGTTGAATTACCGTGTCCTGGATATCCTCGGCTTAATACATTAGATATTGGCCTCGACCTTAGCGCAGGGTGTAGGCATACACCTGACAGACGCTCATATGCAAATTACCCAAGACGTTGGGGATAACTCCTTCGTGAGTTCGTAGTGGTGTGTATTTAATCATGTCTTGGTTTCTGTACTGGGCCCTATATATATTGACAAACATGTGAATCTGATACAAGGTTGCAAAGTCAACTTTCCCAAGTTAATAAAAGAATTTGTACCATTTTGCACTTAAAAATCATTTTAAAGTTTTCAAAATGAGTCAGTTGGGTGTATTTACAAGCCAGCGTAAGCTGACGTTTCGTCCAAACACTAAACTGCAGGTACAATACGAAATAGGCCGGAAGCTGCTCGGTAGTGAATAAGAGGATCTTGTAAATCCTTAGATCTGCCCTAAAGTCTGTTTTATATTCTTTCTTGTACATTTTACTGATCCGCCTGTGGATCTTCTATTACGAGCCTGTATATTATTTTATATTTCCAACATTCGGTTTGTAATAGTAATTTTACTCCAAGACTTCCGCTGTGCTATGTTTAATTGACAATGATGTTATCAACTTACGTCACGATACACCCCACCCGGGCCCACCGGTGTATGGATTTCGGGTTGGAAATCCGGGGTGTGACAGGTTGGTAATAGAGCCAACGTTTGAGAGAATTAACACTACCTTTTGTGTTTAACCTCAAAGTTACACGAGCACATTCCTTAGACTTCCGAGTCTAGGCATTGACCTAGGACTACTCATTTCATTATTAAGTTATTTGTATTGTTTTGAATTGATTTTTGATAGGAAAATGCCGCCACATGTACGAGGACAAAGTGGGAGAGGAAAAGTTCCAATGAGGGGAGGACCATCGGGGCGCATTCCCCCTCAAACTCATAACTCAGATGCCTACCAAGAATCAGGAGATTCGTCTCCTTGGCAACCAGCGAGATGTTCTGTCTCTAATAGACACTCGCCCTCACATTCCCTAAATTCTTACCACTCTCATCAGTCTTACCATGAAGAATTTAACCCTAACCATTACTTTAACACACCTCCAGCCGATCAAAATCAGTTCGACCAGCCAAACCCTATGGACGAGGACTCCGACCTGGAGATGCCGCCATCGGGATCGAACGCGCATCCCATAGAAATATCAAGCGATTCGAACTCCTATGCCGGATCACCCTACCAAGGTCCTAATGAATGGGACCAATATTGGAACCAATTCACCTTTCCCCACACTCCTTCTCATCACTCTCAACCACCCCCAATACAAGAAGATGTCCACATGGAACCGTTGTACCAACCTCAACCACCACCTGAACCACCAAGAATTAAGCATGGAGCACGCATGTCGATACATGCCGGACAAAGGTCGGGATCGCTGCCACCTTTGCCCAATTCCTACCCTACCATTCAAGAGGACCCACAAATGGGTGGACCCTCTAATATTTCACCTATAGTGGAACCAACACCAACACCTGTTGTTCAACCACCATCGGGTTATACTAACTCAACCCCACATATCCAGACACATCTGGATATGATCCTTTTAACCCGTCTACGCCGGTAGACTATCAAGCATGGTCACAAGACCCCTACATGCAGGCGGTTATGCACAACGCACTTTACCCGTCTCCTTTCCCACCTACTTTTCCATCGACTGGATATCCAACTTATGGATACCAGTATCCGGTTGTGCCACAACCACAACCTCCGCCACCACTAGAGGCCACTAATGAGGCCTTGGAAAGAATGAAGGAAATGCAACAACAGGCGGAGAAAATGGAGAAGAAGACAAATAAGTTCTTCAAGAAGCTCTCCAAGCTAGTGAAAGGAAAGAAGGACGAGTGAAGTCTCTTCTATTATGTGTATTCCCTATGTGGACATTGTTATTTCTTTAATCCCTGCGTGGACAAGTTATTTCTTTTTAGTCCTTGCATGGACAATCAGTTTATTTATTTATTTCAAGTATTGTAATTTCTTATTATCATTTAATGAAATATTTTGGAATTATATGTATATGTACTTATCCTCTTCAAGCGATCGTCTCAATTTTACTCGAATTTTTGATCAGCTATATAATTCCAAAACAGATCTTAATGGTTTTGATTTAGCCAAGTGGCACAGACTACACATTTGGCCAATTATATAATGATAGTTAAGAATGTAATGGTCTTCTATCATGATAGTCAAGGGATATTATCCTTCTCTCTAGAGGTGGTGGACTAAGTTCAAGCCTCCAAAGTCATTAAGGTCAATGCAACCGGGACTATTAATCAACCATTAAGGTCCTCTTATGTTAACATTCAAGTAATGTTCATACTCATGGTAGTGTGACTTGAGGAATCACACTAGCCTTCAAGGTAATGGACTATGTCCTAACCTTATATAGCCCATGTGATCTGTTTGATCCCGGCTAATATCACCAGTGCGGTGATGAATAAAACATCCATTAGTGATGTATTACCATTTCGTTTATGATTAATTTATTATAGCCTATGTGATCTATTTGATCCCGGCTAATATCACCGGTGCGGTGATGAATAAAACATCCATTAGTGATGTATTTACCCTTTCGGGTTATGATTAATTTATTATAGCCTATGTGATCTATTTGATCCCGACTAATATCACTAGTGCGGTGATGAATAAAACATCCATTAGTGATGTATTACCCTTTCGGGTTATGATTAATTTATTATAGCCTATGTGATCTATTTGATCCCAGCTAATATCACCGGTGCGGTGATGAATAAAACATCCATTAGTGATGTACTACCCTTTCGGGTTATGATTAATTTATTTTAGCCTATGTGATCAATTTGATCCCGGCTAATATTACCAGTGCGGTGACAAATAAAACATCCATTAGTGATGTATTGCCCTTAAAACTATGATTAATTTTATATAGCCTATGTGATCAATTAGATCCCGACTAATATCATCAGTGCGATGTTAAATAAAAGATCCTTTAGTGATGTAGTGCCTATGTGCCCTATTTTATGTCCATTAGTGACATGCCTGTGTGCCATATTTTATATCCATAAGTGATGCAGGCTTATGTGCCATATTTTATGTCCATTAGTGACAGGCCTATGTACCATAATCTTATGTCCATTTGTGACAGATCCCATGTGCCATGTTTTAAATGTCCTTTGTGACAAGCCTACGTGCTATACAATTGTCAAAAAATGACAATGACAGTTGTGACATTATGATCCACTGTCTAGTAATATATGGACCTTATCCAAATTGTAAATTGCCTATAATGGTCCTATTAAGACCTAGGCCAAATATAGATACTGTAAGCCTAAGAGTTGTGATGTTATTCACACTAGTTTAAATTAGGCGATGGATTGTTATACCCAACGTTTTAAAGCCGATATGGTTGGTATACTATGGCTAAGGCAAATTTTATTTTGTATATAGAACCAAAGATTTGAAGAATGGCTAATTCTAATGAAGCAGAAAGTAGCCATCGGAACGTCAACTCTAAGGACGCCGAAAATGTAGCTATAAATGATAATGATATCCAAGCTCGCATTGATGCGGCTGTGGAAAGGGCCATGGGTAAGGCCATAGAAAAGCTAAGAGAGTCGAGTGCTACTCGCTCTAGTCCACTATCAATTACCCCATCTTCAGCTCATAAAGAGAGCTCTGTCCACTCTTCAAATGCGAAGAGTGAACCAAGGAAGGTAGACTTTGCTGATAGGTCCTGTTCTGCTAAAGACGGGTGTACCTATAAATACTTCATCTCCTGTAAGCCCTAAAGTGGCTGGACAAAATGGAAACCATCGTAGACATCAGCGGTTGTGCTGATAAGGATGTGGTCAAGTATGCATCACATTCCCTCAAGGGCAATGCATTAATATGGTGGAAAGCCATGATTCAGTCTACGGGTAAAGTATACTTGTATAATCTGGGATGGTCCAAATTTGTGGATCTCGTTAAGGAGACCTATTGTCCACCCCATGAGGTGGAGAAAATAGAGACAGACTTCTTGTCTCTTTCAATGAAAAACCTAGACTATCAGAAGTATGTCTTCGATTTCAATTCCCTATCTAGGTTAGTATCCTACTTAATCACCCCTGAGTCCAAACGCATTGCGCGTTTTATCAATGGATTAGCGCCCGAGATTAAAGGCATGGTAAAGGCTGCTCAGCCTAATACTTATAGGTCTGCTGTAAACCTATCTATCTCTCTTACCTTGATCTTGTAAGGCAAAGTCAGTTAAGCCAGAAACTGACGGAAAAGGAAGAGATATGAAGATAACTCCCAAAGATTTAATAAGAAAAATAAAGGGCGATTTGGGTTCAAAGGGAACCAAGGCAAGTCGGCTGTGATGCCATTTTGCAAGACTTGCAACCGCAGACACTGGGGACAGTGTAATTCTGATTCACAAGCTAGACCTTGTGGTATTTGTAAAAGAAGATGGCATAAGACCCTAGATTGTAAGATCTTAAGGATGCTGTATGTTATATTTGCAATGAAAAAGGGCACATTGCAACTAACTGCCCTAAGAATTCAAAGAATAATAATCCGAAGCCTGGAGAGGCCAAGAAGGGGAATGCACGCACTTTTCGACTGACTGCTAAGGAAGCTGTTAATGACAATAACGTCATAACAGGTACTTTCCCCATTAATGATATTTATGCTAGAGTTCTTTTTGATTCGGGAGAAGATAGATCTTTTGTTGATCATAAGTTTAGTAAGCTATTAAACCTGCCCATAAGAACTATAGATAAAACTTATGAGATAGAGCTTGCTGATGGAATGATAGAATCCACATCTTCCATTCTTGATGGATGCTCTATATCCATTAAAAATCATTCCATCCCTATCTCTCTTCTGCCAATGAAATTGGCGGGGTTCGATGTTGTCTTAGGCATGGATTGGTTATCTCATAACCAAGCCCGCAATGCCTGCGATAAGAAGCTCATTGAAATTAAGACCCCATCTGGTGAAGTGATCACCATTCCCGGAGACTCACACTATGGATTGCCGGACAAAGTGTCGTTATTTAAGACATCCAAGTGTTTGAGAAAAGGTTGTGTCATCTACATGGCACAAGTAACCATAAATGAACCTAAGCTGAACCTTGAAGATCAACCAATTATTTCGGAGTATCCTGATGTTTTCCCAGAAGAATTACCAGGCTTACCTCGGGATAGGCAAGTGGAGTTCAAGATTGATATTATATAGGTTCAGCACCCGTAGCTAGAGCTCCACATCGGCTAGCACCAACGGAAATGAAGGAATTGAGAACGCAGCTAGACGAACTTTTGGAGAAAGGCTTTATTCAGCCTAGTTCCTCGCCTTGGGGAGCTCCTATCCTCTTTGTTAAGAAGAAAGATGGATCAATGCGGATGTGCATTGAATATCGGGAGTTGAACAAGCTAACAATTAAGAATAGATATCCTCTGCCCAGGATCGATGATTTATTCGACCAACTTCAAGGGGCTAGTTACTTTTCTAAGATAGATTTGAGATCAGGATATCATCAACTGAAAGTTAGAAGTAAAGATGTTCCTAAGACAACCTTCAGGACCCGCTATGGTCATTTTGAGTTCTTGGTGGTGCCTTTTGGGCTCACAAATGCACCAGCAGCATTCATGGACCTCATGAATAGAGTCTGTGAACCGTATTTGGATAAGTTTGTCATTGTCTTCATAGACGACATACTTATCTATTCTCGTAATCAAACTGATCACGAGAAACATTTTTGGTGCATCCTAGAATTATTAAGACAAGAGAAACTTTATGCAAAGTTCTCTGAATGTGAATTTTGGCTTAGAGAAGTCCAATTCCTTGACATATGGTAAGTGAGTGTGGTATCCAAGTGGATCCCGCCAAAATTGAGGCCATCATGAATTGGGAAGTACCCAAAACCCCATCGGAGATTCGTAGTTTCTAGGATTGGCCGGTTATTACAGGAGGTTCATTGAGAACTTTTCAAGAATAGCCACTCCTTTAACTACCTTATCCCGAAAGAATGTTAAGTATAATTGGGGTCCAAAGCAACAAGAATCTTTTGAGATTCTAAAACACAAGTTGAGCAATGCTCCTGTGTTATCTCTACCCGAGGGTATTGAGAACTTTGTTGTCTATTGTGATGCTTCGCACACCGGTATGGGCTGTGTGCTAATGCAAAATGGCAAGGTAATTGCCTATGCATCACGACAACTAAAGATGCCTGAAAGGAATTACACCACCCATGATTTGGAATTGGGTGGCGTTGTATTTGCACTAAAACTATGGAGACATTACTTGTATGGCACGAAATGTATTATATACACTAACCATAAGAGTCTCCAACACCTGTTCAATTAGAAAGAATTGAACATGCGACAACGCCGTTGGATGGAAACTCTTAATGATTATGATTGCGAGATTCGCTACCATCCCGACAAGGCAAATGTAGTTGCTGACGCCTTAAGTCACAAGGAAAGGGTTAAACCATTAGGATTAACGCCGAGAGCATTGAGCTCAAAAATACCTTGAATGAGAAGCTATTAGATGCGCAAAAGCAAGCCCTATCAGAGGCTAATATTCCTAATGAGGGATTAGGTGGAACTGTTGATCAGTTAGCGCCTGGGAAAGATGGAATCCTTAGATTTAATGGAAGGATCTGGGTTCCAATCTTTGGAGGACTTAGAGATCTAATCCTCCAAGAAGCGCATAGTTCGAGATACTCAGTTCACCCGGGAGGTGACAAGATGTATCAAGATCTAAAGAAGAATTATTGGTGGATGGGTTTGAAGAAATCCATAGCCACTTATGTAGCTAAGTGTCTGACGTGTTCGCAAGTTAAGGCTGAACATCTAAAGCCGTCAGGACTTCTACAACAACTTGAAATTCCCACTTGGAAATGGGAAATGGTAACTATGGACTTGATCTCCAAGTTACCTAAGACTAAAAGTGGAAATGACACTATTTGGGTAATTGTAGACAGACTGACTAAGTCAGCTCATTTCTTGCCAATCAAAGAAACGTATTATCCAGATAAATTGGCTAAATTAAATGTGGACAAGATTGTGTCCCTACACAGTGTGCCAGTATCTATTGTATCTAACAGAGATACTAGATAAACGTCTCACTTTTGGAAAAGTTTTCAACAATCGTTAGGCACACGATTAAATTTCAGTACCGCTTACCATCCGCAGACTGATGGTCTGTGTGATTGATTTAGGTGGAAGCTGGGATGAGCACTTGCCCCTAATAGAATTCTCCTACAATAATAGCTATCATTCCAATATCAAGGCTGCTCCTTTTAAGGTCTTGTATGGGGGAAAATGTAGAACGCCCGTGTGTTGGGTATAAGTTGGGGAAGCCCAACCATCTGGACTTGAGATTGTCCTGGAGACCATGGAAAAGATTGTGTAAATCCGTGATCGTCTCAAAGCTGCCACGGATAGGCAGAAGAGCTATGCTGAGAAGAGACGTAAACCTCTTCAGTTCAAAATAGGGAACAAAGTCATGCTGAAAGTATCACCCTGGAAAGGTGTCATGCGTTTTGGAAAGAAGGGCAAATTGAGCCCAAGATATATAGGACCATTCAAGATAATTGAACGTGTCAGCACTGTAGCTTATAAGCTCAGGTTGCCAGAGGAGCTTAGTGGAATGTATTCCACATATCAAATCTTAAGAAGTGTCTAGCCGATGAGTCGCTAGCAATGCCGCACAAGGATGTGTAAATTGATGAAAACCTGAGGTTCATTGAGAAACAATTTTGATCGAGGATCGACAGGTTAAGAAGCTCTGAAGAAAATTGATACCTATAGTAAAGGTTAAATGGGATGCCTTTAGAGGTCCCGAATATACATGGGAGGTCGAGTCCACTATGCGACAAAAGTACCTCCATCTTTTTGAATAAAATCTCGAGGTCGAGATTTCTTTTAAGGGGGTGAGGATGTAACACCCTGCAAAATCGTGTCCAATAATAGAGTGACACGTGTTGTATTTTTAATATAGTCAATTAAAGATTAATAAGGACTAAAAGTGACAACATGCTCAAACTGAGCCTCTGAATAACTTTCTGATGTCAACATGCATAAACCTAGCCTCTGAATGACCATTAGTGTCGTTATGCATAAAACGTAGCCTCTGAATGACCATTAATGTCGTTAAGCTTAAACTCGGCCTCTGAGTGACCGTTGTGTCAACATGCCTAGCCTCTGAGTGACATCGGAGTCAACATGCTTATACTGAGCCTCTGAGTGATCCTTTACGTAGTCCTAACTCTCATATGTCCTGTTTGTTGGACGAGAGTGATTAAATCCAATAATATTTAAAAGTTGGATAATGGAGGGATTAAAAGTGAACATGTTAATTTATATCTCTGAGTGACCTTTTAACGAACCGAGAGCTAGACAATGTCCAGGCATAATCCTGGGTATACCAAGTATTGGTTACTGAGGGCTAATTATGCCAAAAATGTGTTTTAGAAGGTTTTAGAAGCTCTTATAAGTTTAGGGGGCTAAAGTGTCAAAGTTTTAAAGTGGCCGTGGGGCGGTCGCACACCGCGACAGACATGGCCTATGTCTCTCGCGGGGCGCTAGAAGCCCTCGGCTGCAGAAAGTTTACTTGGCTTCTAAACAAAAATGCCAACAACCATTAAATTGAAACCATGGCTTCCCAAACTGCTATACCACATTTTAGGACACTTGTAAGCTTCTTCTAACACCCCTTAAACACCTGGCTTCACCTCCTTTGAGTTCTCCAACTATAAATAGGTGCTTAAGTTCACATTCCAACTTGCACCTTTCTCATTTATTCACTCTTCTCCCTCCTCTAGAAGTTCTAGCTAAAAGGAGCATCCAACACAGTTCTTTTGCACTTAGGAATCACTTGTAAGTGTTCCTTCTTTGTGCATTTTCGTTTATAGGCTTTTATAGCCAAAAGTCATGCGTTTTACGGAAAACACTTTTGAGTTTCGGTTAAGACCATTATGGTCCAGCCATTGTTCAAAATGAACATGGTTAAGTGATTGTAATAGGGTAGATGTTAATTCCTATAAAGAGCACCTCCTGAAGGTAACGTTTGCTAGACCAATTGACGGGTCAAAGTTACGATATTAAAAAGTCAAACATGCCATTTTTAAGAAAAATCATAAATTGATATTATGCATGTTATGAAACCTGTTTTGATACTTAAACAAATTGATAATAATTATTAGAACATGTATGAACATGTTCGGCTCGTCAATTTCAGTTCTAGGGTCGATTCGCAACCGAAAGTCGCAAAGTTTAACTTCTGCTTTGACTTTCGATTCTGACCTGATTTAGATTATTTTACCTACTGATCTAAAGTTGCATTATGATCATAATATAATGTAGCATAACCCTCTGAGGTTATATTACATGATTATAATCAGAATCCAAGTTTATGCGCAAGTTCCATAATTATGCCATTCTTGACTAAAATACCCTTTTGTATAAAACAAGGTTTTAAATGGTATTGAACTTGAAAATGATTTTCTACTGATGTAATATCATAATTAGAATTATTTGGGATATTAAACTAAGTTATAAACTGAGTTTTCAAGCAAGTCCTTAAACTATGTCGATAAATGACGGTTTTAGCCCTTGTAGCTCATAAAATGATTTTAATCAATATTTTCAAGGTAAATCATTTACCTACTGATATGTTACATTAAATAACATATTCTAAACATTTTAATCTGACCTTAACATCAATTTTCGTAAACATCGCTTAAAGACGTCATTTTACGACATAAGCGCCGTTTCGGGGCATATTATGGTTTTAAACCATATTATTGACCAAGACTTGATACCTACTAATTTTAAAACTTATTTTAAACATATTTACATTTGGTACATGTTATAAACTCAGAATCCCAAATAATTTATAAACTATGTGTAAAATGACCAAAATGCCCCTTCTGTACATAGTTTGGTCATAAAAGTTAAAATACACATATAATTGATATCCTACTGATATTATATCATAAATAAAATATGTTTTTTAGAATACTCATGATTATAAACTTAAAATATGTTTAAGTTCCTTTCATATGGTATATAATTACTGAAATGCCCTTATGAGGCATAGTTTCGTTTTAAAACCTTAACAGGCATATAAGTTGATATCCTACTGATATCTTAGCTTATTTAAAATATAATGTTATATAGAACTTGTCCATGACTTATCTGGTTACCATCATCGCTTATAAGCATATTGTTGATTATACGTAACTAGTTTACGAAATTTAACCAAAACGGATTTAACCTATTCATTTTAATCTCAAAATCCAGAAAGTTAATTGTTTACCCATATTATGCAAGTCAAAGTACTTTTTGGGTTTAAACTACATTCTATCCGATCACCGTTTAATCAAGCGTTATACGTCTTGATCATGTACACTACTCGGTCTAAGTTTATGACTTAAATAAAGCCCGATAGTATTTAATTGGTTAGCTTATGCCATAATACAGACTAGAGCCTTCCCGGTAAATGCTATTTGCACTTGGTACTTTTGTATACGGCTGAGTTATTTAAAAAATAAAAGAAGAAGACTAGCTCAGGTAAATACTCTCAATTTATTTTCCCTATACGGGATTGGGATACGGTAAATTATTACCGCTTGGTCCGAAATGGGGTCAATCGAATGCCCGTTTGTGGCTAGTAAACCCGCATATTCCGTTTTAATCAGTTTTGTTTGATAACTTAAACATCAGGGGGTAAATTACCGTGTCCTGGATATCCTTGGCTCAATACATTAGATATTGGCCTCAACCTTAGCGCAGGGTGTAAGCATACACCTGACAGACGCTCATATGCAAAGTACCCAATACGTTGGGGATAACTCCTTCGTGAGTTCGTAAGTGGTGTGTATTTAATCATGTCTCGGTTTCTGTACTGGGCCCTGTATGTATTCACAAACATGTGAATCTGATACAAGGTTGCAAATTCAACTTTACCAAGTTAATAAAAGATTTTGTGCCGTTTTGCACATAGAAATCAGTTTTAAGTTTTCAAAATGAGTCAGTTTGGTGTATTTACCAGCGTAAGCTGACGTATCGTCTAAAGACTAAACTGCATGTACAATATGAAATAGGCCGGAAGTTGCTCGGTAGTGAATAAGAGGATCTTGCAAATCCTTAGATCTGCCCTAAAGTCTATTTTATATTCTTTCTTGTACATTTTACTGATCCGCCTGTGGATCTTCTATTACGAGCCTGTATATTATTTTATATTTCGAACATTCAGTTTGTAATAGTAATTTTACTCCAAGACTTCCACTGTGCTATGTTTAATTGACAATGATGTTATCAACTTACATCACGATACTCCCCACCGGGGCCCATCGGTGTATGGATTTCGGGTTGGAAATCCAGGGTGTGACAAAAAGCATATTACCTAGTCATCACTGATTACTACTCGTGTTTTACTTGGGTATTTTTCTTGGAACAAAATAGTGAAACTGTAGGTCTGAGAAAGAAATTTATCACTCTCATGGAGAACTAAGCAAACGAGCGAGTGAAGATTATGCACTGTGACATGGGACAGAGTTCAAGAACGTCGAGCTGAAACATTTTTGTGCTTCAAAAGGAATTGATCATCAATACAGTAAAGCTCGAACTCCTCAACAAAATGGAGTTGCAGAAAGAAGAAATAGAACTCTCATTGAAGCAGCCCACACTATGCTGATAGATTCCGGTCTTCCACTGATATTTTTGGCAGAAGCAGTGAATACAGCCTGCTATGTACAAAATCATGCACTCATCAACAAACGTCACATGAAGACACCTAATGAAATATTCGAAGGACAGAAACCCTCGGTATAGCATTTTCACACTTTTGGCTGTCCTTGTGTTCTCCTTATCATGGATGCCAAGGAGATCCATGCTATTTCATCGGCTATGCAAAGAACATCTCATATCGAGTTTACAACAAAATCAAGAAGCAGATCATGGAGATGTATTATGTAGATTGGCTGGAAGAAAATCCAAAAGATGCATGACTTGGACCTGATTGGTTAGATGATATTCTTCCTTGTTTAAGTCTTTTAATATTCTACCTGATTTGATTGTTGATGCAGATGTCTCAAAAACTGTGATACCCATTCCTATCATAGCTGAAGATGATGTTGTCCCGATTCAAGATTCTTTCAAGAAATTACCGTAGATCCTCCGGGATTTCATGAAGTTGCTACGGACATGAATCCTTCTTCACAAATGCGAGAAAAGGTACTCGAACCTAATGCTGCCAGCAATATTGAATCCTCTGCATAACAAACTACTGTTCAAAGAGCTTCACTGTTTCCAGAGCCGATTCCGTTAGATTGCACAGTAGATCCTCCTGTAATCAATACTGCTTCTGCATCAAATGAGGGGGAGCAATCTAGATAGTGTCAGGAAGTGCTTCTAACTTAGAATCTAATTTGCAAGCACCAGATGTGGCAATCCCTCAGCACGTTAAGAGAAATCATCCAATTACAAATGTTAGTGGTCCTTATCTACCGGTGTTCAAACACGCAGTAGATCAAGAACCACTAACACATGTTTATATTCATGTTTCATATCACATATTGAGCCTAAGAACATTGATGTTGCTTTGCAGGAACCTGGATGGGTCGATGCAATGCATGAAGAGCTCAAACAGTTTGAAAAGATGGGAGGTGGAAATCGGTGAAGTTGCCAGAGGGAAAACAAGCTCTTGATACTCGTTGGGTATATAGAAACAAACAAGACGATACTGGAGTGATCGTGCAGAACAAAGCTCGGTTAGTGGTGCAGGGATTCAGACAAATCAAAGGTCTTGACTATGATGAGGTATACGCACCCATAGCTCGTATAGAAGCCATATGCATCTTCTTGGCATATGCATCCTATATGGGTTTCACAGTTTATCAAATGGATGTCAAGACGGCGTTTTTGTATGGGAAGGTCAAGGAGGAGATTTATGTCGCTTAACCCCCTGGTTTTACAGATCCTAAGAAGCAAGGATATGCATATAAGTTAGATAAAGCTTTATATGGTTTGCATCAAGCACCTCGTGCATGGTATGCAACTATAATAGAGCATTTACTTGCTCATGGTTATGCACGGGGAATGATAGATCAAACGTTGTTCATTAAATGCTATGGCGAGGGCCTTATCCTTGTTCAGATCTATTTCAACCACATTATTTTCGGGTCTACCAATGAAGAGCTATGAAAAGAATTTGAGGACGTATGAAGAAGAAGTTTGAAATGACCTCTCTAGGTGAGATGACTATGTTTCTGGACTTGCAAGTTCGTCAGAGCAATCAAGGAATCTTGATCCATCAAGGAAAGTATGTTCAGGATGTTCTCGCAAAATTCAACATGTCAAATTCGAAGCCCATCGACTCACTCATTGCTGAACGACCATTGCTGAATGAGGATGCTGAAGGAGATCTTGTTAATCAAACGATGTACCAATCCATGATTGGTTAATTGATGTACTTAACTACGAGTCGGTCAGACATTATGTTTGTGTGCTGCCAATGTGCCAGATATCAAGCTAATCCTAAACTTTCTCATCTTTCAGCTGTTAAACGAATCTTTAGATACCCCAAGGGAGCTCCAAAATTGGGCCTCTGGTATCCTACAGATTCGAATTTTGATCTGTTTGCTTTTTCTGACAGTAACTTTGGAGGGACAGATAGGGATATGAAGTCCACATCAGCTGGATGCCAATACTTGGGAGACAGTCTTATTTCATGCTAGTGCAAGAAGCAACAAAAAGTGTCTTTATCAACTGTAGAAGTAGAATATGTTGCAGCATCTACATGCTGTTCCCAGGTTATTTGGATGCAACATCAGCTTGAGGATTACGGTTTGACTTATCTTAACACTACTATCTATTGTGATAATGATGCCGCTATCTAGATTGTCAAAAACCTTGTTTTTCATTCCAAAACCAAGCACATTGATATCAAAGTTCATTTTATTCGAGATTGTTTAGACAGAGGTTTAATTAAACTTGAACATATCCACACTAATGCTAATACAACGAATATTTTTACAAAACGTGTCAGCAATTCGAGATTCAAAGTTGTTGTGGACCTTTTAAAAATGATGCATTTTACCGACTAAGCAACTTTAAAAAAAACGCTTATCTTTTCAGCAAATAACTAAATTTATGCATAAAGTATTCTACTTCTGCACAAATTTAGGTGGAGAAATATTTGCTTTGTTCAAACTAACGAACTTGGTTAACATATGTAAGGTATCGATGCTGTAAAAGCGAGGATCTTTTGTGATGTGTTGATAGGCTTATCGCTCAAAACTCAAAAAGATACTAAGTGACTACCTTTGACAAGCTATGCATCTCGCGGGTAACATATCATCGGCATATGATTTCATGGTCTTAAATCCGATGTTGATAGATAGCCAACGTCTGAAGTTTCAAGTCTTTATGCCGATAAGTCATCCAGGATATCAGGACTGCCCTTTTGTTGCATCCAGATACATGCAGACCTAGGCACAGTCAGGATATCCTTAAAAAGAGCCTAAAGGGAAAGGCCAAAACCTTAAAAAGGGAAATCTCTCATGAGAAAATCCCATGTGCTTGCAAAAGTCAAACATACCGTATAAGGTATAATACATGTAACCCTTCTCTGATATTGTCTGGTATCTTTGTAGTATGTTGTATTGACTTGCTCACCAATAAGTCGGACATTGTAAAAAGAAAGGATGATCTCGATATATTCACTTGTTACAATGAACTGTTGTGCTTACCTTGATCGCAAGGGTATGCCTTGCTATAGGACACACGGATGTATCGCATACTCACTTGATGAAGTCACAAGGTTGTAAGTTGAAGATTGATGCAATAAGTTTGGAAGGACAAATATATCGGCAACTGCACGGTTTTGTTTGACCAGGCTCATGCTGAAAAATGTTTCTTAATCGGTTTAGAATTGGTTTAATCTCATGGAAACTCTCCCCTTATCACTTAATTTTTATTATTATTTCCTCTTCTTATAGAACTGGTTGCTTGGTTGGTTGGATCGCAGATTTTGACAAAAGGTGTTACTGTTCATAACTTGTAAAAATTGGCGGGGCCCGAAAAGTTCAAAATATATCTGTTTCGAGTGGGCCCACTCATCTCGAATAGACCCACTTTATTTTTGAACACTGTTTCGAGATGGACCAGGCCCAACTATTTCGAACTACTGTTCTGAGATGGGCCTGGCTCTATTTCGAGTCTTTATAAGCCCATCTCGAGTCATTTCGAGTTATCTTGAGTCATTTAGAAGACTTGTGTATCCCGGATCTCTCTCATTTTAGTCTCAGAGGTAGATTTCTTCATATTGGATGCATCTCGGATGCCTCTCAGATGCATCTCTGATGCATCCCGAATGCTCTTATATGAACCTTCTCGAATAACAAGGGGTTATTGAGTTGAATGCTTGTAATCCGAGTTCATCTGACCTGTTCAAATTGGTGAGAACCTTTGAACATCAATTTCCTTTGAACCTCTGACCTTCCTATCTGAACTATTAATCGGAGCGTCGCGCCCCAGTCAAAGATAATATTTATAACCCTAATTACTCTTAACAATGCGTTAGTGGTAGTAAGGGGTCGAACCACAAAGAGTTTGTGGTTTAACGTCGGATGTGATTGATTTTTAATAAAAGTGTCACTGTTATGAAGCTTGCTATTTTGATTGTTTAGATGTTTGTTTGTTTGAAATGGATGTCAGAATTATCCGACAAGCTTGTTTTGACTACTTAACTAATAACTTAGAGAATTGCACATAATGAAACTACTTGATTAAAAACAATTATTGAGAACAAGGTTTACACCCGGTTCGGTAATGCAAATCCTAGGGTTCCTACACGCTTTTAAGTTCAATTCCTTTGTATCAATGACCAACAAGTTTAGTGTTAAATGAATTAGATGCCAAGAGCTATCAACGTTATGAACAACAGACTACAATGCACTTTATCATCACAAACAAGTAATCTTTAACCTAGACAAGGCATAATTGCACATAGACATTTCACAAAGTCAAATTTAATCTTCATTTGACAATTCATGAATTCAATACAAATGCAAGACAATTATCATAGGTTCCAAAATCAAGATACAACTTGTCACAAATCAATATTCAAAAGCACGTCAAACCCTATAACTTACAAACCTACACCGGGGTGAAACCCAACGAAACTAGCCACTCATGGTGAACGACACTTGATCAACGGAAGGTGAACGCTTAATCATTGACATCTTGAGTTTAGTGATGATGATGGATGGTGAGTAGGGTTTAGGGTTGACGGTGAGGATGAATGGATTGATGGATGGATGAAGATGAGGATGATAGTGGATTAGGGTTAGGGATGATGAGGATGATGAATTGGATGATTGGATGGAATGGAATATGATCAAGGTGAAGGTTGGGTGGTTGCTAGGATCCAAGAACAAGTTCAAACCTCAAAATTTCGTAACTCCTTGCAAATGGGTCAGACACCAATTAAAAACCCGTTCAAAATTGAATTTCAGCGACATGGGAATAGGAGGGGCGTCGCCGACGACCTCTAGTTATTGTGGTTTTCCTCCGACGCCTTAATCCACTGTCTACGACCATTTTTCTCTGACAGGTTATCTGGAAGGCGTCGCCAACGGTCCAGGAGGGCGTCGGCGATGACCCCTCTAGTGCATGCTTTCCTGTTTTCCCAATTTGTGATACCGATTGACCCGTTTTCCATCCCAAAGTTCCAAAACGCTCCCCAATAGCTCCTTAAACTCTGTAAACCTGTAAAACACAAATTCAATCAAAAGTAGGCTATTCGAAACTAAAAGTCACGTAAAACGTTAACTTAAACTCAATAGAAATATTGGTTTTCGACCACGTATCAACTGTTATCTTATCAACTAAGTTGATCTATCAAATAGTCAAGAGGGTCGATGAAAGTTAACATTTGCAATAAATGTTGACATCTCTGTTTCAAGTGCAAAAAATGGCACAGAAAATGATGGATAAACGCAAGCTAGAAGTTGAGGCCTTTCACAATCAAGGTTTCTATTTATCTGAGCCTCCGCCAGGATATCGTCAATGATTCAATTCTCTGATAAACGGACTGAGCAACTGCCGACTTACTCACGCGTTGAACACAAACCCAGTCATTGATGAAGACATGATTCAGGACTTCTGGTCTAATGCTAAAGTCAAAGGAGGTGATGCTTACATTGAAACAAAGATTGGAGAAAGAAAGATAAAGGTTTCGGAAGCAGATGTACGAGAAGCTCTGTAGTTTGGAGACAACGAACGTCATCCAACAGCATTCGATAGAGATAGTGTGGTGAAATCTCTACATCGCATGAGCTATGAAGGAGCATATCTGACCGTGTTGACGAAACTATTCCCACCATACTGTAGGTGCCTTGCTCACATCTTTTTATAGTGTATTTCCGAGAATAAAGGTGACCAGGATCAGCTACAATTTTTCAGTTTTTATATTCGACAAGATGAAGAGTATGTTGGAAAGCACAAAGAAGAAGGTGTTCTTTTTATATCCAATATTCATACAAACGATCATTGATAAGAAGTATCTCAAGTTGATTAAGGGCACACACCACCTGAATCTAAAGCTGCTAGGATCGAGCTGTTTTGAAGCGGCATGCAAACGGCGTGATTCTGCCAGGGTCAAGTTTGTTGGAAGATATGAGCTGGTTAAACATGGGAAGTTCAAAGAAGTTGCGTCTAAACCAAAACATGTGATAGCATTCGTAGCAGAAGAACATGATATTCAGATCGTCAGTGGACCAAGTTAGACAAAACCAGTCGTTAAAGATCTTGTTTCTAATGAAGAGAAAGAAAAAGCGACAGCACAGGCTGAAATAGAGATAACTGAGAGACTGTTAGAGAAATGAATCTAATTTATGTTGAGAACCTTGGAGCCCTACTTGCATCAATTAAGGGCGATTATGGGATGTATCCTCCTGGTATCGTTCCTTCCGATGAAACGCAGTCCGAAGATGATGAAACGGAGAACGTTTTAGCAGTTGAAGCCCCTAATAGCCCCAAGCCCTCAAGTTCAAGTACTAATCCTGACCGATATCACAGCCAGATAGTTCAAGTGGAGCTCGTGATGAGGAAGGCAGTTCTGGCGGTGGTTTGTCTGATATGATGAGGTAGCAATGAGAATGGCAGCTGAAAAGATGAACTTTATTGAGCAGTCTGATAGTGATGAAGATGAAATAGTGGATACTGGTAAGCTACAGCGAAGAGTAGTGCTGCTGGAACAAGACAACGAATTGAAAAACACTCAGATAGCATCGTTACAAAATCAAATAACAATCAGAAACCAATCTATTGAGCAACTTTAGGTGATGTGAGCTTGCTAATGATAGAGATCTACGAAATGAAAGCTAAGTTGTAGAAGAAGTTTGGTATTGAATTTGCAAATAAGGATGATGATCCTCTGAATGTTGCACATCATGAGTGCACAGAAGTGGAAAAGGCTGCTGCTGGTGTAGAATATGAAGAAGATTTGAATGCCTATCTTTCAGCTGAAAAATCAAAGAAAAGAAAGCAGCCACAGAAAAGGAATACCAGCAACAAGAAAATACTTGTCATGAAGAACCAAGATGTAAATCCCTTGTTGAAATGGAGATAGGATCAAGCCACTATGATAAAGTCAGAAACAAGTCAGAGGTGAAATGTTGGAGATACGATCATGACAGGAACCTATGGATAGTCATGAGGGAGAGCGGCCACATAGAATATTACTCCAAGTAGACACAATTTGAATCTTGGACAAAGATTGATCTGAAAAGTCTGTTGAGGGCTCACTACTCTAACTCAGATCCAAATCAACGAGGTCCTGGATGGGCATTTCATTCAAAACTTGAACATGAAGTATCTCATAACTTCCCAACTATGAAAAATGCTGAATCATATATGAAGAAAAGCCCAGGTATTCGAGATCCTCATACTCATAAACGTCTTCAAAATGTTATCTGGCCACCAACTGACAAAGATAAGGTATCTCCGGCTGCTCCAAAATTTCCAAAAGGTGTGCTAAAGAACTTCTGCTACTGGGCTTATGATCCGAGAATGGCTGAAGTAGTTATTGTTACAAAAGAAAAGGCATTCCGATTGGCTGATACTTCGGACTTGATTAGCTTTCACGAGGAGGACATTCTGATGCTAGGTGCACATCAAATTCAAGCAAGTGATAAATATGAAGAATGTGCGAAATCTTGGACGAGTGCGGTGGCAACAATGATTCAGAACAAACTATTTGCACAAGATTAATCCTTAGTTCAAGACAACAAAGATTGGAAATCCTGAAGCATAAGGCTAATTCTAATGCAGTAAACCTAGGGGGAGATTGTAGAGGCATTAATAGGTTTATGCAATAGTATTAATTAGGGATTAGGACAGTATAATTGTAATGGGCTTAGGGAAAGGCCTTGTGCCTAAGAGCTTAGGGTTTTGGAACACTAACCCTCTAGTATATGTAGTTAATGATGTATTAGGGTTTGGTGGCTCCTTGATTGTTCTTCACTTGCATTAGACAAATTCCTAATTTGTATGCAAGTTGAACCTTTCCATTTAGACAAATTCCTAATTTGTATGCAAGTTGAACCTTTCCATCTTCATCTTATTTTGTTCATTTAATTCTTAAGCTTGTTAGTGTGATTCCACCACCTTTCAAGCTAAGTGTGATATCGAAAGATCCGGTTTTCAGGAATACATGTGATATCGTAAGATCCGGTTATCGAGACTTACAATTGGTATCAGAGCCTGTTGAACATGTTTCCAGGCTCAGATCTGATATCACACTATCTCGGATTGCACCTGTTGGTGTTTCAGAGTTTCTACTGTTTTTTTGATGCATTTCAGATCATCTCGGACGAACTCGGATCATCTGCTTGAATATCTCGGATGATCTGTTGAAGACTCGAATCATCTCGGATACCATCTTGGATCATTGTTTGCATCTCGGATTCCATCTCGAATCATTACTTGCATCTCGGATTCCATATCAAAACAATAGTGTTGCATCTCGGACATTACTATTGCATCTTGGATCATCATCTGCCAATTCGAATACCATCTCGGATAAAGTACTGTTCCGAGTTCGAGATATTGTTTGAGGTTTCTGTTCTGACTCGAGTTGCTATTCAAATCACTGTTCCAAATTGACTCATTTAGATCCTGTTTCGAGTTGACTGTTTGACCATTTCCAATTTGACTTGTCACTTTCATTAAAAATTTAATTTAACTAATATTCGGTAAAAGTTAAAACTGATGAACCCGAATGGTATTTTGACTGTTGTAGATCTCACCAATGCTACCTTGATAGCCATCCAGTCTCATACTCTAACAATGCATCAAGAACTAGATCAGAGTATCGGAACGTCTACCAAGATTCCAAGGTTGATGTGTGGAGATGACTACTTTGACTAGTCCTAGCATTTTGAGCAGTTTGCAAAGCCAAGGAACCCAGTATGTGGAGGTGTATTCTTGATGGTCCCCGCACTATCATGTGCGCAACTGCAAATGATCCACACACTCAGATTCCTAAATTAGAAAGTTTGTGGTCCGATGGAGATCAAAAAATCATGGATGAAGATGATAAGGCAATGGAAAATCTTACTATGGCTCTCGGTCCTAACATCTCGATAGTTGTCAGAAACTACATAAATGCGAAAAAAATCTGGGATGTGCTTAAAAATCTATACGAAGGAAACATTGACATGAAGGCTGGCAAGGTAAACATGTTGAACCAACAGTTCTGTTCGTTTAATCACATCTACGGGGAGACTGTGGAGAACCAAATCAGGATATTCGTGAAACTCATCTCACAGATGATCAATGCTGGAATTCTAACCACAACAGTGGGATGAATCTCCAACTGTTGAATTCACTGCCAAAGTCTTGGGACATTGATGTTTTGATGATTAAACGTACTACAAATCTGAATGAAGTTGCTCTCACCGAACTGATCGCCACCATCAAATCATGTGAAATTGACAACCAGCAAAGAAAGCTAAACCACAAGAACTCCATGATGGCTGTAGGGGTGACCGGCTCTAACACTGCATTGATGTCTCAAAGTCATCCTAACCTTATCTTCAGCCCCATGACGAACAGTAATCCAAATGTTGTTTTTAGTCTGTTGACTCAAGCACAACTTCAAGCTCAAAAGACAAACTACGTTTATAGCATATCTCTTCCAAACAACTCGGCTGCTCCAACTACTGTTACTGCTCAGTAATTACCACAACACGCAAACATGGTCTACAGTCCTGTTAATCCCTCAGCCTCTCAAAATGTTCAATCTATACCCTTCGCTGAAAATCTCGCATTCCTGACCAAGCAGAACAAAGAGAAGTTGGCACTAGCAGCATCCATGCTCAATAGTTTGAATGCTTTTCTTGTAGGTGATCTCTTGCCTCCTTCATTGTTTTCTACAGAGATGAATCAAGTTGTTGAAAAAGATATTGAAGAATTGGATGCTTCATGGAATCTGGCTATGGCTGCGTTTCGAGCAGAAAAGTTTCAAAAGATATACGGACCCCGTCCCATGTCAAATATTCGCACTGGGTCTGTCAAAAATAAAATGAGGTGCTACAAATGCCATGAACCTGGACATTTCACTAGAGACTGTAGAAAGACACACGCGGGTTATGAAGCAACTGCTACTGCTACTGCTAGGAACTCAGAGAGATCCATGGTTCTTGTCACTCCGACTCAGATTTTTACATCAACTTCAACCTCATCAAGCCATGGAGGAACTGGTGCGGGAAAGGCACTGATGGTGCAAGAGCAGCATGGTTTTAGCTGGGTTGATGTTGCAGCTCAAGTGGAATCTCTGAATATTGCGAAAGTTGCAGATAGTCATCTCCATTGCTTGATGGCACAGACTGAGGAGCCAAAATCTTTATCTGAAACGGTAAACTCTCTTTTGTGCTCCGAAAATTGTAGAAATAAAATGATATATGAGAGCACATAATTTCATTCTCATCAGTGATTACAACAGTGCCATGTCGAAGTGCATCGGTCTTTAAGAGAACAATAAAATTCTTTATGAAAAGATTGATGCATTAAAGAAGGATGTAGCTCAATTCCACCTTGATGTAACCAACAAAAATGTTGGGTCCATGATTATAAAACCAGACTACATTCAAAAACCTTGGAATGCGACTTGATAAGAGTTGAGCTAGGACTTCTTACTAGAAAGTTTCAACAAAATGAGTTGAATATTAAAAAATATGATACTTCCAGTGACACTGTTCGTAATGTTTGCAATGTACAAATGGCGTACAAAGAAACAAGGGAAAAGGGTTGAGTTATTCACAATTGCCTGCGCCATATAATCATAATCATTCAAGAATGCCACTCACTGAGCAAGAATTGGAAAATTATGATAAAATGATGTATGGTAAACCAAGTGACTACGTTCCTTGGGAACGTTTCAAGCCTAAGAATACCCAACCAACTGATTTTCAAAAGCCTATAAGTTTTGTAAAATATATAAATCAAGAGTGCTTGAAGGAATCAGTTGAAAATTTAAAAAGGGAAAAGGAGTCGACAAAAACTCCATCCGAAGAACCATAGGAAACGACTTCTACCTCTAATTCTGTAAAAAATGTTAACTGTTTTAGTGTATGCACATAGTCAATGATAGATGAGGAGCGGTCAAAAGTGGATGATGAACCTCATCCAGTTGTTGCTGATGACTCAGATGTTTCTTTATGTGATAAACATGATAATTATGTTTGGAATTTTGTTCAGCCTATGGTTTTTGAGACTCAGGGTTTTTCTGGTGTTTTTGAAACTGAAACTTTGAATGATGTGGTTTTTGATTCAGACTATGATTTAACTGGTTACCCAGAGGAGTCTGAGGCATCAGTTTCGATGATTCAGAAAACTGTTCCAGTTCTCCTGAAACCTCAATGGCTGCCTCAGATATTTTTGAAACTTGTGAAAGTGAAAATAGTGTTGTGTCGGATTGTGTGAATGAAATTGCTTGTGAACAGGAGACCTCTGATATGTCTTGGAATCAGATTGAAGATTCTAACTCATCGGATAATGAGGAAGATGGTTGTGATAGTCAAAATATTGACGAAACTTGCTCATCATCTGGTAACCAAGAATCCATTGATTCTGAAAGCTCGGTGTCAAATGAAACCGCTTCCAAGGAAACTGATACAGTTGTCTCAGAAAACTTAGTTTCTTAAGAAAAGGTTTCAAATGAAACTAAGCCCGTAGAATCCACTCCTGCAAAGAAAAGAAGATTTCAAAGAACAAGAAAACGACACAAAATGAAAATTCAAGAGGAAGCCTCCTCAAGTGTTGTAAATCAGAAGAAAAACCCAACTCAAAAACCAAATGAACCAAAGTTGAAGGGTAAAACTATCGATACTCACTTTTATGCTGATGATTGTGAGCAGGTTTCATCCAAGAGTAAATATGCACACAAGAAATCAGCACCTAGTGGAAAGAAGAGACACAATCAACTCCCAGAATAACACAAGCGAAACTAAGAGTCTTTTTCTTGAAAGGACAAACTTGCTTCAATTATGGAATTCGGGGGCATAAAGCTAGAAACTGTTTTCATTGTCCCCTCGTGTCTTATCCATTCGGAAACTCCATCCATCAGACGGCTTCACACCATCGACATCAAAAGCCCTCTGATGGAGACTGGAATCTAGCAAAGAAAAACAATCAAAAGCATTCAAACGCAAATGGTTTCATAAATCAATCTTGGAAATTAAATGCAACATCATCTAAAGTTTTTTCAAACAACAAAGAATTAAAATTTGGAAACCTATATATATTGCTAGATCTCAGTCAGAGTGTTCTCAATCGCCAAATTCTACAGCCCCATCTTCTCAAGCCTCAAAATCTACTAACAATGATGTGACCTTCCATGAGGCTTTGCTAAAGAACAATGATTATCAACCCAGACCGAAAATTATCTAGGTTCCTGATTCCCACTAATCCAGTTATGTGTGCAGGAACGCCTATGGAGGGCTGTCATTAGACTTTGGTTTATCGACAGTGGTTGTTCCAGACACATGACAGGGGACATTTCCCAGTTGAACGACATCAAAATCTTTGATGGTGGATTTGTCACCTTTGTAAGTGGTGAAACGGGAAGAATTACTATAAAAGGCACACTCAGAAATGGGGTCCTCAGCTTCTCTGATGTCAACTATGTTCCTCAACTCAAACATAGTCTTCTTAGCGTCTTACAGATGTGCGACAACGAGTTAGAGGTCCTGTTTACAAAAGGTGGATGCATGGTTCTGAAGCCCAGGATTGTTATACCCGAAGATTGGTAATTAATTAAAGCTGAACGTTGGGAAACACCTATGTGAACGACATGAACAAAGCCTCCACTGATAAAGTTACATGCTTATTCTCTGAAATTGCTGAACATGATGCAATGTTGTGGCATCGACGACTTAGCAATCTAAACATGAAGAATCTTAATCGAATGGCAAAGGGAGGTCTAGTCAAAAACTTACAAACCAAGGATTTTTATGTAGATTGAAAAGTGCAAATCATGTGCACGTGGGAAGCAGCATTGTAAGCCTTATAAGCCCAAGCTCATGCACAGAATATCTAAAGCTCTGGAACTGCTTCACATGGATTTCTTTGGTCCTGTCAATGTGTTGTGGAAAGGCTTATTGCTTAGTTATCACCGACGACTTTTCTCGTTTCACTTGGGTGTTTTTCTTAGAACAAAAGATCGAAACTGCTGGTCTGATAAAGAAATTAATCACTCTCATGGAAAACCAAGCGAACGAGCGTGTGAAGATTATATGCTGCGATAATGGGACATAGTTCAAAAATGCTGAGATGAACAATTTTTGTGCTTCAAAAGGAATTGATCGTTAGTACAGTGCTGCTCAAAACCCTCAACAAAACGAAGTTGCTGAAAGGCACAATCAGACTCTCATCAAAGCGGCTCGTACAATGCTAGTAGATGCCGGCCTTCCACTGATATTTTAGGCAGAAGTAGTGAACACCGCCTGCTATGTTCAATATCATGCGCTTATCAACAAACGTCACATGAAGACGTTGTATGAAATAGTAGAAGGACAGAAACCCTCTGTACAACACTTTCTTATGTTTAGTTGTCCTTATATCCTCCTTACCATGGATGCCAAGGGAAAATTTAAAGCATGAGGAGATCCATGCTATTTCATCGGCTATGCAAAGAATACCACATATCAAGTATACAATAAAATCAAGAAGCAGATCATGGAGACGTACTGGCTGGAAGAAAATCCCAAAGACGCACAGCTTGGACCTGATTGGTTATATGAATATTCTTCCCTATTTAAGTCATTTAATATTTTATCTGATGTAATTCTTGCTGCAGATTTCTCAAGCACTGTGATACCTATTCCCACTATAGTTGAAGATGATGTTGTCCCTATTCAAGACTCTTTCAAGAAGCTTATTGTGGATCCACCGGGATTTCATGAAGCTACTACAAAAACGCATCTTTCTTCACCAATTCAAGAGCCGGTCTTGAACCTACTGTGACTGTTACTCCTAAGGTTGCAGTTCACAAATCTGATGATTGTCTGAGCTGCAAGAAGGGGAAGCAGCAAAAGAAATCACACCCGAGAAAGCTGTTGAATTCTATAAAGCTACCACTAAAAAGGCTACACATGGATCTCTTTGGACCAGTCAATGTCAAAAATATTTCTGGAGATCTATACTGCCTTGTCGTTATAGATGATTATTCTAGATTCTCATAGTTTTTCTTTCTGGAGAGTAAGGATGAAACTCTTATGATCCTCTTCAGAATACTTGAAAATCTATATCACTTGCCACTCAAGAGAGTCCGCAGTGACAATGGAACGGAATTAAAGAATACGAAGATGCAAGAGTTCTGCAATGAAAAGGGGATTCTTCATGAATTCAGCGCCCCCTATACTCGACAACAAAATGGAGTAGCTAAACGAAAGAATTACACATTGATAGAAACTGCCAGAACAATATTAGTTGAATCGAAATTACTGATAAGTTTTTGGAGTGAACCAGTAGCGTCAGTGTGTTATACCCTGAATCGTGTGTTGAGAGTTAAGCCTCACAAAAAGACATCTTTCGAGTTACTAAGTCAACGAAAGCCCAACGTAGAATTTATGGAGCCTTTTGGATCACCGTGTACCGTTCTGGACCCGACTGGTAAATTTGGTGCCAAATCCTTGGAAGGATTTTTCGTCAGTTACGCTACTCCTCAGAAACAAGTCCTCTTGCCGAGTCTGAACCAGGTTGTTCTAGCGCATCATGTAGATTGTCAAAGATATACGACGCCTACGCAGAAACCTGGGGATCCATGGCTGTTTAACTATGATGGATTGTGGGATTCGTTTGATCTACTAGATGTGCCATCTGAAGAAGAACTTGTTATGCTCTTTCAACAGCATCAATTATCTAATCAAGAACAAGTTGCTAGACCATTGGTGATTTCTACATCATTACTGGTCAACACGTCTGATGTCAGTCAAAGCTCTTCTGATCAAGTTCCTGTTCCTGCACCAAACATCAATACTGCCGAATCGTCTGCCCAACCGAATGCTAATACTGACTTTGATCGGGAACCAACTTTCAACGATGGAGGATCTAGTTCTGATGAAGGATCTAAACAGATTGAAAGCTTCTTGAAAAACCAGGTTAATCAGTCTAATGCTAGGAATGAAGCCTCTTCATCTGTACCATTCGTTGATGAAGTTCTAACGAATTTGCAACCGCAAGTAGATGTTCCAACCGAAGTAATGCCAAGAAAACTTTTATATCATCCATCAGAAAACATTATAGGCAGCTTACAAACGGAGTGCAAACTTGCAATCAGATCAATAAAGAAATAAGTTGTTTCTATACTAGTATTGCTCCACTCCAAATTCGACTTTCTAATAGTTGTTTTGTTTCTCAGGTTGAGCCGGGAAGCTGGAAAAGACGCGTTAAAGGAAGAAAGTTGGGTGGATGCGATGCAGGAGGAATTGCTTCAATTCCAGAAACTAGGAGTCTGGAATCTTGTTGACCTGCCAGATCATCATAAAAAGAATAACACTAGATGGGTCTTCAAGTGCAAAAGAGATGATCGAGGAGTTGTGGTACGCAACAAAGCTTGACTTGTGGTTGTTTATGCACTTTATGGTTGTCACTGTGCGAATAGACTAGATAGAGTGTGTATTGAATGTTGTATTAGATTAGATTCGAACACACAACCCAAGTGCGAACAAGTACTGTTTCGTACGAATCATGTATAATTCGTACGAATAACTTAATCGTACGAAATATTCGTACGAGTGACTCAGGTTTGATTCGCATGAAATGTCATGTCTATATATAGGCGTTGTGTGTTCATTGTTTGCAAGTTTTGGAAGTTCCCTGAGGGGAAACGCTGCGGATTCTCTCCAGGAACTCCGCCAGCCAGACCAGATGTAAGCTCTTTCGGTATGAATGAATGAATGAAAAGCTTCCATTGATTCTCTTGTGCTTAATGTTTATTTTTGTTCTGCCAGAACTGCTCTATACCCAAAACCGTCGTCTAGAATCGCCACCGACCACGGGACCACAGTGGTTCAAGGTTTCACCAGCAGGAAGGGATAGATTATACTGAAGTCTATGCCCCAGTTGCTCGTCTTGAAGCGATTCGCATATTCTTGGCCTTTGCCTCATGGAAAGGGTTCAAGGTGTACTAATTAGATGTTAAATCTGCTTTCTTATATGGAAAAGTGAAAGAGGAGGTGTACATCGGCCAACCACCGGGGTTCTTTGATCTAGTGCACAAAGACAAGGTCTACCTTCTGAACAAAGCCTTATATGGTCTTCATCAAGCCCCGAGAGCTTGGTATGAAACATTGTCAAGTCAACTTCTAGACAACGGCTTTATTAGAGGAATAGTAGATTCTACCCTCTTCACAAAGGAAATAGATGGGCATTTAATCATTGTACAGATATATGTGGATGATATTATCTTTGGATCGACAAATGATAAGCTGTGTAAAGACTCCGAAGAAGTCATGAAGCGTAAATTTGAAATGAGCGCAATGGGGGAGATGAAGTTCTTTCTAGGACTTCAGGTTGATCAGTTGCCTGATGGTATCTTTATTTATCAGACAAAGTATGTTCATGATATATTGGAGAAATTTAATATGACAGGAACTAAACCAGCATTTACCCCATTAGCTCCAAATCACGGCATTTGTCCAGATCTTATTGGAGAAAGAATTGATGAAACTTTATATCGCTCCATGATCGGATCCTTGAAGTATCTTATGGCTTCTCGACCTGATATCATGTATCTAACGTGCCTGTGCGCCCGTTATCAATCTAATCCAAGAGAGTCACACCTGCTTGCCGTCAAACGCATAATGAGATATCTAAAGGGTTTTCCAAGCACCTGCTTGTGGTACCATAGACATGATGATTTTAATCTTGCAGGATACTCGGATTCTGATTTCGGATGCTACAAACTGAATACTAAATCTACAACGACTGGCTGCCAGTTCTTCAGAACCCGTTTGGTAACGTGGCAGTGCAAGAAAAAGACCGCGTTCGCTCTGTACTTGTTAAGCTGAATACGTTTCAGCATCCAGTTGTTGTGCCCAGATACTCTGGATTCAACAACAGATGAGAGACTTCGGACTGCAATTTCTTGAAAATTTATGTAGATAATTAGGCCGCGATCGATATCACCAAAAACTCTTGCCAACACTCACGCACTAAACATATCGAGACCCGACACCCCTTTATCTGTGATTGCTACGAAAAAAAGTTGGTTAGAATTGAGAATATCCACACTGATGACCAAAAGACAGATTTTTACACCAAAGCTTTTGATAAGACAAGATTTAAAAATCTTTTAAAGTTAAATGGTCTAAAAAAATGATATCAGGGGATATACATGAGGTTGAGTTTGAGGGTGATGACGACCTAATGTGAATTTTTCATCTGTTAGACGCTTTTCTATACATTCTTTCTAAAAAATTCTAAAAATCCAAAAAATATGTTTTTGATTTTAGGGGGAGAATGTTTGGGGAAAATACAGAAACATTATAAATTTAAAAAAAAAAGTTTTTGTGAAAAGGAGATATATTATATTAGAAAGACAGTCACAGTATGCTAAAGAATTGGAATGTTAAACAAGTTGTTAAACAGGTCTTACTGAGGATGTGCCAGTACGCTTCACTTGTTCAATGGCCTAGAACTTGTATAATACTTTACACATTATTCGCCCAAGCTGCATAAAAATGATTATGTCATAAACTTTGTGACAACTGCAGCATAAAAGATTCCATGTATGGAACACCACCAAAAGACGAGCCTTCATCTCTTTGTCTGTATGGAAATACTAACCTGAGCTCTCAAGGTCTCGCACTCACCTATTTACAGATATCAATTAGATACATTCACCTGTAAAGTGACATTCTGGGAATCTCGATAAGGGAGTATATTCTGAGATGGGAAACATAGTTATTTCATGTTCCTAAATTTACCTAACATATCTTGGAACAATTGAGAAACGAGGAGAAGTTTAAAAGGACAAGAATATTTGCAATCTAAGTAAATCTGGTTAAAAAACTTAATGAGTATACCAAGATCAACGGTCCTGGTGATTTGTTATATACTTGATATGATTCTCTATAAACACAAAACTCACAAAATATGTATGTTATTTTTGATAAAGTTCTTTAAAAAACCAAAAAAGATTTTTAGTTTCCTTAGCTTGTTATATTTGTTTTAGTCTACTTATGTTGAAGACACTGATGGTTGAAATCATAGCAACATCTTGCTGAGTGAGAACTGAAACCACGGGTTGGGAGCTAATCTTTATTGGAAATTTACCTAAGCGTCAAAAAAGTTCATTAAATTGAAACTTTACATGTTAAAATAAATTTGTTTTGGTCAAAAAATGGTCAACCAAGGTCATTAACTTGGACTTGATAGAAAACATCGGGCAACCAGGGTCATTAACTTGGACTTGGTTAACCGAATGGGTTTTAAGTAGATAAAAATGGTTAAAAAATAAAAATTACAAAAATAAAATCAAAAAGTTCAATTTTTCAGTAGTGCTTCGTACGAAGTTCTTTACTTTGTATGAAGTAAATGTGTTTATTTCGTACGAACCAACAAGTTCGTACGAAGCAAACATACTAGTATATAAACTTTATAACTTCGTACGAAATAAGTTTATTCTTCTTTGAGAACTATTGTGCAAGTTAGAGGGTTTTTGTGTGAAACATCTGTTGAAACTTCATTTCTTGGCTTATTTCTATTCTAATCACATTGGGGAGGTTGATTTGCACATCTCTTGCAATGGGAAAGGTAATTTCGCAGAAACCAAGTAGTTATAATGCCGAATTTGAACAAATCGGACATAAAACTTAGATCTAGGGAGATTGGACCGGTAAAACTTAAAATTGACTTCAAAAATGTTAATATCGGCATTGGTAACCCAAAATCGACTATCATTTGTTAAAATCTACAAGTTTTAAGTTCTGATTAAACTTGGTTATTTTGGAACGAAGAATTTGCTCGTACGAAGAATTGGCTCGTACGAAGCAAGTTTTTACATGTCATAATATTTGGCTCATACGAAGAAACTGTTTCGTATGAAGTAAACTTAAATGTTGAATTGTTAAATTTTGTTAAGTGTTTACTTCGTTCAAGGTTATGTTTCGTACGAATAAAAGTGTTAAATTCGAAAAGTTTAATATTTTTCTAACGGTTGTTTGTTATTTTTGTGAACAGGCCAAGAAATCTTCGTTTTCGCCATTTCACAATATCTGCTATTTAACTAATGGTTCAATTCCAGAGATCGCTGCTTACCCAGAATTTTAGATTTCCTTGCACGTATACGGATGACTAAGGCGCTTACTGACAGACATACAGTTTACCAGTCACATGTTGAGTACTTCTGGAACACCGCAAAGTTTAGTTTAGAAGATAATGCTATAGTTTCTGCTGTGAAGATTAATGATGAGGAAATACCTGTCAAGATAAACGAAGAACTAATACGTACGGTGTTAGAGTTCAAAGATAATGAGAATGATCTGATAGGGTTTTCAGAGTACATGGTGAAAGGCTGTTTTTATCGCATGGGTTATGTTGGGTTTGTGAATGCTGCACCTTTCAATAAAGCCAATCTGAGCGCACCGTTTAGATATCTTGCTCATGTTATTGCGCACGGTCTCAATCACCGAAAAGGAGGATATGATGATCTTGTGGATTATCAAATGTGTATGATCACTACATTGGTGCTGAATCTGCCATACAACTTTTCTAAAGTTATCTTTACGCAGATGGTCCAGAATATTCAAAGAGAGAAATTTTTGCAATACCCGAGGTTCGTACAGATGATGCTTGATTATTTACATCCAGACTTGAAGAAAAGTACAGATCATATTTTAAAGCTTGAGCACATGGATATTTCTACCTTGAGAAAGATGAAGTTGCATCTTAAGACTGCTCCAAATGCTAAGCCAATGACCGGTGCGATTGTGGATAAGGATTATATTTCGCCAGCACCAGGTCGATGGAGGATGGATGCAAGTGGTGATGAGGATGAAGAACTTGAAGCTTTATCTATGTTTGTGGCGAAAAGAAGTCTGTGGTTTGTGAAGGATGGTGAAAAGGGTGCCAAGCGTAAAGCTGCTTCAACGTCTACATCTGCTCCAAAAGTTCAGAAAAAGAAAGCTGCAACAGCTGCTGAAAGTTCTGGTCTTCGTGATGAACCAGACACTGAGGAGAACATTGAAGATATAGCTGCGGATATTGAGCGTCAAGCTTTTGGTACTGAGAAAGTAGCTGAGGATGTTTCTTCGTCAAGTACTAATTCTGACGAACGCAAAGAAGGAGAAAGAAAGAGGGCACAAAAGATTGAGAAAAAGCGTCAGGCTGAACTTACGCGTAAGGCTGAAGAGCGTAAACGTAAAGCTACAGGAGAGGATGATACAACATATGTACCATCTGAATCTGATTCTGAAGCTTTTTTAGCACGCCGATCAAAAAGCAAAGGAGGATGAAACGATCTACTGCTCTGAACCTACCATAGAAGAAGTCGTGGTTGAACCTTCACAGCAAACACCGTCAACACCACCACGACAAGCTCCACAGTCTCCACCACAACCACAGCACCAACAAACACCACCACAACAACAAGTTCCTCAACAATAAGAGCAACATAAGCGAACGCCTCAACAATCACAGCAACGACAACAACCTCAACAACGAACGCCTCAACAACAAAAGCATACTCCGTAACAACCATCGCATACTTCACAGACATCACCGTCCCAGTTTGACTTTAATTTTGATTTTGCTGACATTCCAGGGGGTGATGAGTTTACATTTAATGATCCGCGGGTGGATGATCTGCAGAAGCAGATTTTGCTAAACATAGTGAAGATTGTCGAACTTCAGGAACAAATCAATGTGTTGACAGTTGAGAAACAAGAAATGCTTGAACAGATTAAAGGATTAACTAAAGAAAAGCAACAGTTGGAAGCTATTTTAGCAAGCATTGTTTCAGAAAATGAGAGGTTGAGACTACGAATGACTGAATATGAAGAGGAAAAACTGCGAAGTGATAGGCGTATGAATTTGTTTGAAAAGATTTTAGTAAAGAAGATGGGCGTGAATATTGCCGTAGAGATTGATGAGATTGAGCGATCTGAAGCTCGAGAGCGTGTTGCAGAAAGGGAAAGATTTGCAAAGCAGCAATCTGATGCTCAAGGGAAGGGAAAGGCTAAAGTCATGGAGGATCCTATCACTATTCATACTGAGCCAGAAACTGAATCTGTGCCAGTAACTTGCATGGATATTGTTGTGTATGAGGAGCCGAGAAATTTATTCTTATTGGATGACCAAAGGATGTCGATATTGATTCGCTTGATATTTCTCAGAGGCATCGCGATTGGTTGTTGAAGAAAAAGGTTGAGAAAGAGAATGATGAGGCTGTTGAAGATGTTGAGAAAGATGTAGAGGCAGAGGATGTTGATATAGATGTTATTGATTCGAGTAGTTCTGATGAAAATGATGATAACGATGATAATGTAGGAGGTACTGGAATTCGTGTAACAGAGTCAAATGTTAATGAAAATGTGGATGTTTCTATGTACCTTGATGATTTTGCAAATCAGACTGCTGAAGAGGAAAGGAATGACCGAGTTGATGAGTCTGTTAATGCTCAGCAGGCAGGTTTCTTCCGATAAATAGAAATATTTTCTGTTCCTGTCGTGCCAAAGCCCAAAGTACTGTATCTTGAGCACGATGTAGAGGAGGGTGAATTTGTGCATAGTTATACAAAGGAGGAGATAGCAGAGATGTTGGGAGTAAATGAAGAAAATCTTAAGTTTGATTTTGAAGATGAATTGAAAGAGATAGATGTGTTTGAACCGAACTCGTATGTACTTGAAGATATTAAGGATGCGAACGTGTATGATAGAGTTGTCGTGGAAGATGATTATGATGATGATACTAATCAAGCTGATCAGAGTACAGATGATTCACCAACTTTTGCAGATTTATTCGCAGCAGAAAGTTCCAAAATGTTGAAAAGAAAAGTTTCTAAAGCTGCAAAAGACAGAACTATTCCTCAACAAATGTCGAGTGCTGAAATAGCAGAGCAGAGGAAGAAATGGTTTCATAATGTTCCAGTTGAGCGTAAATTTAAAATACCCCTAGCATTCTTTACTCGAGATGCTGATATATCGCTAGGGGATATTCTAAGCTGGGGATGGATCGAAGAGCTAAATGTCTACGCGATAAAGAGGGAGTTTGGTATTCAATATTTCCGATATCTACGCGACATCAAAACCTTGCCGTACTGGGATATTAAGGAGCTAGTTCAAACAAAGACAATAAATCTGAAGATGAAATTTCATGACTAGCTGCTTTGGAAATTGATTAAGCGAGAGGCAATGCATCGTTTTATTCATTGGAAACCTCACTTTCCTCGTCGTATTGTTAAAGTTGATCCAGTGACGAATGAGAAGGATGTTACTTTGATAGTAAAGAAGCCATGTGTTATGAAGAACATGCCTCTCATAAAGATGGAACAAGATTTTTACAAGAACTTCAAATGGTGGCACTACGATTCGAGTACAGGAGAAGCTGTTATATGTGTTCAACCAGATGATGATTCTTGGAAGATTATTGAGGAATTATCCGAAGTCGTCATAGCACATAAATGTATATACGGTCTATGGCGTGACATTCGAGTACTAGACCCGATGTGGCTGGTAAATTGTTCAAAGAAGGATATTGAATGTCTATTTTACAGTAAGATAAGTTTCAAAGAAAAAGACAAGGGGCAAGCTCTCCAATTCCAGAAGTTAGTCAATGTCTGCTTTGCAAACGACATACATTCAGGATCGACTTGGAATACTTCTTGGAGGAAGCTTGAAGAGAAAGAGACGAAGAAGAAAGAAAAGAATGAAGCTCGGATAGAGGAGCGTGCTAGAATAGCATCGCTTAGGAGATTTCAGTTTGGCAATACAATGAACCGACCTCCTCCTACAAATCAAACACCAATTGCTTGTCGCAAGCCATCGAAGAGATATTTTGGACGCTAGAGTCAAATCCATTGAAGATTGTTTTTTGAAGACTATTCAGACTGCGACAACATCCAAAGGGGAGTTTGTTGGTGCATAATATCTATTGCCTACGTCTAGGATGTGTCTATAATGTATATAGGGCTTTCATGTCAATGTTTTTATGTTAAAATGTAAATTTATATGTTTTGTTAGTTTGGTTCGTACAAGCAAACTAGGTGGCTCGTACGAGTGTCTCTGACTCATACGAACCACATACTCGTACGAAGCATAGTTATTATTCAACACGCACTCCAGTACGAGTCATGTCGACCTATAAATAGAGGAGTGTTGTGTTAGAGCAAGTAAGTGATGCATCAGTTAGTACAGCAAAGCTCTGCCAGTTTGTTTACTCGCGTCTGTACTTGCACGCCTTTTAATACAACAGAAGAAGTTAAACAGTAAGTACTATCTTGTTCGTTTTGTCTACCTCTCTAGCAATGAATTCCGCCTCTACTAGTTGAGCGAGATCATGTCGGTTGCTCATTTCGGGAGCACGATCCCAGTTCATAGTTTCCATCAGCAGGAAAGGATAGATTACACTGAAGTCTTTGCGGCGGTCACACGTCTTGAAGCAATCCGCATATTCTTCGCCTTCGTCGATCTAATGAACAAGGACAAGGTCTACCTTTTGAACAAAGCCTTATATAGTCTGCATCAACCCCCGAGAGCTTGGTACGAAACGCTGTCACGACATCTTACAGACAATGGCTTTATCAGAGGAACCATAGATTCTACCCTCTTTACGAAGGAAGTGGATGGGCATTTGATTATCGTACAGATATATGTGGAAGATATTATCTTTGAATCACAAATGACAAGCTGTGTAAAGACTTCGAAGAAGTCATGAAGCACAAATTTGAAATGAGCGCGATGGGGGAGATGAAGTTCTTCTTAGGACTTTAGGTCGATCAGTTGCCTGATGGTATCTTTATCCATCAGACGAAGTATGTTCATGACATATTGGAGAAATTCGATATGGCAGGAGCTAAACCAGCATCAACCCCATTAGCTCCTAATCAAGGCATTTGTCTAGATCTTACTGGAGTCAAAGTTGGCGAAACTTTATACCGCTCCATGATTGGATCCTTGATGTATCTCACTGCTTCTCGACCAGATATCATGTATCCAACATGCCTGTGCGCCCGTTATCAGTCCAATCCAAGAGATTCGCACTTGCTCGCCGTCAAACATATCATGAGATATATGAAGGGATTTCCAAGCACCGGCTTGTGGTATCCTAGACATGACGACTTCAATCTTGCGGATTACTCGGATTCTGATTTCGGTTGCTGAAACTCAACACCAAATCTATGACGGCTGGTTGCCAGTTTTTCAGAACCATTTGGTAACATGGCAGTGCAAGAAACAGACCGCGGTCGCTCTCTCTACCTGTGAACATCCAGCTGTTGTCTCTGGATTCAACAGCAGATGAGAGACTTCGAACTGCAATTTCTTGATACGCCAATATATGTAGATAACCAGGCTGCGATGGATATCACTAAAAACTCATGTTAACATTCTCGAATCAAACATATTGAGATTCGACACCACTTTATCTGTGATTGCTACGAGAAAAAGTTGGTTAGAATTGAAAAAAATCCACACTAATGACCAAAAAGCAGATTTTTATACCAAAGCCTTTGATCGAACAAGATTTAACAATCTTTTAAAATTAAATGGTTTACGAAATCTGACATCAAGGGATATACACGAGATTGAGTTTGAGGATGACGACGACTTGACGTGATAACTCAGCGGTTGACGAATTTTCTGTACTTTATTTCTTAAAAACTCTAAAAATCCAAAAATATATTTTTGATTTTAGGGGGAGAAATTTTGGGAAAATACAAAAACATTATAAAAGTCAAAAGAGTTTTTGTGAAAAAGGGAGATCATATTATATCAATATGACAATCACAGTATGCTAAAGAATTGGAATGATTAAACAAGTTTTTAAACAGGTCTTACTGAGGATGTGCCAATAGGCTTTACTCGTTCAGTAAATTGTTATCAAGATATAAATCTAAAATGAAAAACTGAATAACTTGTGGGTTAACATCTCTCGGATATATGGACTTAGTACTCCGAAATTTCGTTTGAGAGAATGCTAGATTCTGCGATACTAGGTCTTTATATGTAATCGATATTCAGGGTATTATTCGAGTTCTCCTTATTTTGCGTAAGCAATGGCCTAGAACTTGTATAATACTTTATGCATTATTCGCCTAAAAAGATGCATAAAAATGATTTATGTCATAACCTTTGTGACATTTGCAGTTCAAAAGATTCCTTTAAGACACCACCTAAAGACGAGCCTTCATCTCTTTGTCTGTACGGTAGTACTAACCTGAGCTCTCAAGGTCTCGCAATTCACCCATTTACAGATATCAGTTAGATATATTCACCTATGAAATGAAAATAATGAGAATCTCGATACGGGAGTATATTCTGAGATGGGACACACAGTTATTTCATGTTCTTAATATTACCTAACATACCTTGAAACAGTTGAGAAACGAGAACAGGTTAAGTGGATAAGTGTATTGGCAATCTAGGTAAATCTGGTTACGAACTTAATGAGTATACCAAGATCAACGGTACTGGTGATTTGTTAAACACTTGATATGATCTTCTTAAAACACAAAACTCACAAAAATATGTATCTTTACTTGTTATTTCTTTTCGGAAAAATTTCAAAACCCAAAAAGATTTTCAGTTTCCTTAGCTTTTTAGTTTTGTTTTTAGTCTACCAATGATGTAAACACAGATAGTTGAAGTAATGGCGACATCTTGCTGAGGGAAATCTGAAGACCATGGGTTTGGAGCTAATTTTAATCGAAAAATTTCTTGAACGTCAATAAAGTTCATTAATTTGAAACTTTACAATTTAAAATAAATCTGTTTTGGTCAAAAATGGTCAACCAAGGTCATTAGTTTGGACTTGGTAGTAAAATCAGGTAACCAAGGCCATTAACTTGGACTTGGTTAACTGAGTGGGTATTAAACAGATAAAAAATTGCATAAAAAATAAAAAATATCTAGAAGTTTTCAAGTTTTATAACTGATTCGTACGAGTCTCACTAGCTTGTACGAACCATGTTTGGGATTCATTCGCACTAACCGCTGGTTCGTACGAATGACTCAAACTAGTATAAAAGGTTACCCTCTTCGCACGAACCAAAGTTAATGTTACTGTGCGAACTGAGAGAACTTTGTGCGAATACATTCTAAACTTCACATTTCTTGACATTTTTCGAGTACCATTCATTAGGGACGTTGATCCATACATCTCTTACAATGGGAAAGGTACTTTTGCTCAATCTTAGCCATTATAATGCCGAATTTTGACCAAACGAACTTAAAACATAGATTTAGGGAGATTGGACCGGTAAAACTTAAAATTGACCTTAACATCGGCCCTAATAACCTATAAATCGACTATCAATTTGTTAAAAACAACGTGTTTTAAGTTTGGTTTAAAGTTGGTGTTTTTGAAACGATTCAATATTCGTACAAAGGAACATTCGTACAAACTAAATGTGTTCAAAACTTTTGATTCGTACAAAGCATGGTTCGTATGAAGCAAGTTTGGAAAGTTTTTGAAAATTGTTTAACTCTTAAATCACTCGTACGAAGTAGTGATTCATACAAATGATAACTTGTTCCAAACTTGTGAAAATGTCTAAGTGTTGATTCGTACGAATGCATGGTACGTACGAATGATGTAGTAAGTTGAAAATTTTTAAAATTTTTCAACAGTTTTGAATTTTCTTTGTACAGGTCAAGAAAACGTCATTTTCTCCGTTTCACAACATTTGTTGTCTTTTTGACGAGACTATTCCGGAGATAGCTGCGTATAGAGATGTACTAAATTTTTTGAGCATGATTCCAATTACAAAAGCGCTCACCGATCGACATACCGTTTATAGATCTCATGTCGAATACTTCTAGAATGCATCAGAGTACGAATCTGAAGAAAATGCGATAGTGTCAGCGGTAAAGATTGATGATGAAGATATCCAGGTCAAGATAACGAAAGAGTTGATCTAAACGGTTTTGGATTTCAAGGATAATGTAGATGATCCTACCGGGTTTTTGGAGTACATGGTGAAGGGATGTTTTTACAGGGTGGGATATGCTAGTTTTATCAATGTCGCACCGTTCAAGAAAGGAAATCTCAGTGCGTCTTTCCGTTATATTGCTCATGTTGTTTCTCACGCATTATGTCATCGCAAGGGAGGATTTCATGATCTGGTTGATTATCAAATGTGTATGATTACAACACTGGTCCTAAATCTGCTATATAACTTCTCTAAAGTTATATTCACACAGATGGTGCAAAACATTCAGAGGGAAAAGTTTTTGCAATACCCTCGGTTCGTACAGATGTTGTTAGATCATTTACACCCTAACTTAAAGAAGAAGAAGGATGATGTGTTAAAGTTAGAGCACATGGATGTTTCTACACTCAAGAAGATGAATCTATATTTGAAGACGTTTCCGAATGCTAAATCTATTTTTGGTGCTATCGTAGACAAAGATTACATTTTTCCAGCACTGGGTAAGTGGAGAAAAGATGATAGTGGAGAAGAGAGTGAAGAATTGACTGCGCTTGAAAGTTTTATTGCTAAAAGAAGTTTGTGGTTTGTGAAAGAAGGCGAAAAAGGTGTTAAAAGAAAAGCAACTGCTGCATCTTCAGCATCGCAAAAGAAAAAGACAACAACTGCAAGTTTTGGGCTTAGAGATGACCTGAAGTTGAAGAAAACATTGAAGATATCGCTGTAGATATCGAGTGACAAGCTTTTGGGGGAGAGAAAGAAGCTGAAGACGCATTGTCTTCAAGCACTAACTTCGACGAAAGACGTGCTGGTGAATGTAAAAGAGAAAAAAAGTTTGAGGCAAAGCGTCAGGCTGAGATTAAGAGAAAGCGTAAAGCGACAGGAGAAGATGATAAAACGTATGTACCTTCAGGGTCAGATACAGATACTCTGGTGCGCACACCGATAAAGAAAAAGACATGAAAATTTTAGCGCCATGCTGCTAGAAGCTCCGAGTCTCCAACCGTTAGATCTAAACAGACTGTACAAGAGCCGACGATCAAAGAAGAGGTTACTATTGAACCAGCTCAACATATTCCAACATCACCACCTCGTCAGGCAGTACCACAACCGCCACCACAACAATCTACTCCACCACAACAGTCTGCACCTCAACCGCCTCCACAACCAACACCAAGACAAGCTACACCGCAACCGCCACCACACACTTCATAGCCCCAATCTTAGTTCGATTTTAACTTTGACTTTAGAGATATTCCTGGGGGGTTGATTTTTCATTCAACGACCCGCGTGTTGATGAGTTAACAAAACAGATCTTGTTGAATATTGTGAAGATAGCGGAGTTGCAGGAACAGATTAATGTGGTGAATGAAGAGAAACAGGAGTTGCATGAGTAGATCAATGTTTTGTCTGAAGATAAACAACAGCTAGAAGCCATACTCGCAAGTATAGTTTCTGAGAATGAACGTCTACGTCTTCGTATGGCCGAATATGAGGAAGAAAGACTCCGCAGTGATCGTAGAATGAGTTTGTTTGAAAAGATTTTGGTGAAAAGCTGGGAGTGAATATTGCGGCAGAAATAGATGAGATAGAGCGTGCAGAGGCTAAAGAACGAGTTGCTGAAAGGGAGCGCCTTGCTAAAGAGTTATCTGATGCACAAGGAAAAGGAAAAGCGAAGGTTGTTGAGGATCCTTTGAATGTTGAAACTGAGCCAGAAGCTGAATCTGCGCCAGTTACTTGTACAGATATCGTTGTATACCAAGTGCCGAACAAGTTTATATTGATCAGGAAGCCTAAGGATGGAGAGATTGATATGTCAAATCTATCTGCGAGACACCGTGAATGGCTTATGAAGAAAAAGTTAGAGAAAGAAATTGAGAAAGCAGCTGAAGAATTCGAGGAAGATGCTGAAAAGGAAGGTGAAGATTTAGATGTTGATGGTGATTCTGATTCAGATTCTGATAAGGGTAATGATGATGATGATGATAATGTTGGAGGTACTAGTGTTCGTGTAACTGATTCTGATGTGAATAAAGAGATTGATTATTCAGTGTACCTTGATGATTCTGCGAAGCAAACTACCGAAGAAGGTGTCAAGGATAGAATAGAAGATTCTTCAGATGCTCAGCAGGCAGAAATCCTCTTGGTGATTGATACATCTACCATTCCTGTCGTGCCAAAACCAAAGATTTTCTATCTTGAGCATGACGTTGAGGAAGGCGAATTCATTCAAGATATTCTAAAGAAGAGATCGCAGAAATGCTTGGTGTGGATGAAACACAGTTTGAGTTTGACTTCGAGAATGAGCTAAATGAGATTAGCGCATTCGAGCCAAATGATTATGTTTTTGAACATGTTGAAGATGTTAACGAGTATGATCGAGTTGTCGTGGAGGATGATTCTGATGACGATGCTAATATTGCTGATCAGGGTACAGAGGACTCCCCAACTTTTACTAAATTATTTGCAGCAAAAAATGCAGATGTCCTGAAACGTAAAGTTGAAGAAGCTGAAAGCAAGGCACTATTCCTCAACAGTTAAACAGAGTTGAGATTGCCAAGATGAGGAAGAAGTGGTTCAAGAATGCACCAGCGGAGCGTAAATTCAAACGTCCTCTAGCGTTCTTTACTCGTGACGCTGATATTTCTCTAGGGGACATCATTAGCTGGGGTTGGATTGAAGAGCTTAATGTCTATGCGATCAAAAGGGAGTTTGGTATTCAGTATTTCTGATATCTGAGCGACATCAAGTCCTTGCCTTACTGGGATTTTAAAGAATTAGGGCAGACAAAGACGAACAATCTCAAGATGAAATTTCACGACCAGAGGCTTTGGAAGTTGATCAAGCTTGAGGCTTTACATGGTTTTACACACTGGAAACCTCACTTTCCTAGATGCGTTACTAAGATCGATCCAGTTACGAAAGAGAAGGATGTGACGCTAATCGTAAAGAGGCCAAAAGTCATGAAGAATATGCCTATGTTACGAATGGAGCAGGATTTCTACAAGAGCTTCAAGTGGTGGCATTATGATTCGAACACAGGAGAGGCTGTTTTTGCTTGCACCCGGATGAAGACTCGTGGAAGATCACAGTGGAACTAACCGAAATCGTTATAGCTCACAAACGCATATACGAGCTATGGCATGGCATTCGAGTACTAGACCCGATGTGGCTAGTCAATTGTTCGAAGAAGGATATTGATAGCTTGTTTTATAGCAAAATCAGTTATGAAGAAAAGGAGAAAGAACAAGCTCTCCAGTTCGAGAAGATTGTTAATGTATGCTTTGCAAACGATATTCATTCTGGATCATCATGGACTACATCCTGGAGGAAGCTGGAGGAGACTGAGCAGAAAAAGAAAGATAAGAAGGAAACTAGAATAGCTGAGCGTGCTCGTATAGCATCGCTAAGGAGTTTTCGGTTTGGCAATACAGTGAACCAACCTCCTCCAACGGATCAAACACCAATTGCATTTGAGGAGCATCGCAAGCCACCGAAGAGATTTTTGGTCGTTAAAGCGTCAAATTTTGTGAAGATTTTTTGAAGACTATCCAGACTGCGGCGACATCCAAGGGGGAGTTTGTTGGTGCATTATGTCTATTGCCTACATCTAGGATGTGTCGATATTGTATTTTGGGCTTAAACGTCGTTTTTATATATGTTATTAATTGTTTTATTTGAGTTGTAATATACTCGTACGAGTGAAGTCACTGTTCCGCACACTCCAGTGCAAGTCATGTCGACCTATAAATAGAGGAGTGTTGTGTCAGAGCTAGGAGTGTTAGTTTAGTTGGTACGACGAAGCCCTGCTGATTTGTTTACTCGCATCTATATTTGCACGTCAATTAATACAATTCAGAGCAGTTAAACAGTATCTCTCTCTTGTTCGTTTGTCATCCTCTCTAGCAATGAATTCCACCTCTGCTAGCTGAGTTAGATCAGACCAGTTGCTCATCGGAGGAGCTGATCCCCCGTTCACAACTGGTATGAGAGCTACGGTACCGATTCATTCAATCTAACAGTTGATGAATCACCTACGCTCATGAACTTTGGACGTATGAGGGGTTTTAGACATAAAACATCAAATAATCAGACAATCCATGGACATAATCTAAATTTGATACCATAGGATTGTTAGAAACTGATTTTCGACCAGATCTGTGCAAAAATCATGTCGAAATTCGAAGAACTGAAGATTCTAGATCGAAAAAACTTTATCAATTTCATCCGTACGAGTGAGTCTCAGTAGCTCGTACGAGTGACAATTGGACACTCGTAGGTAGCATCACTCGTACGGAGCACCACTCGCATGAAGCACCACACGTACAAAGTCCAGCTCCTACGAAGTGGTGACCCAAAAAAATTGGTGATTGCAAAAGTTTCAAGATTATAACGTCTAATTCGGGTTGTTCGGGGACACCGTCTAGAGCTTCAATGTATAGATTTGATGATACGATCACAAAGGGATGTAGATTTTGGGTGGTTACTGATACCTGCACAAAACGTTGATCATCTGGTGTAGTGACTATTAATGAGCCTTAATGTTTAGTCAGCATTTTATCAAAACTGCAAATTTGGGAAATTTTCCGCAAAATTTTGGTACCATATGCTGCAGTCGCACCATAATCTTCATTCCCATAAGAACTCGACGTCAGAATTTGCAAAAATGAGGGGAATAAAAATTTTCACGTATATCTTAAAATTGTGGCATTTTTGAAATTAGTGACGCTGCAACAGTGACCGGGTGGTTCAGACTACAGATTATCTGGGAAACACAGAGGATCGAAGATTCATTAGAGATGAGATAACGTTTAATTCTATTCACGAAATAGACTATACATTTGGAATGTGTGATCAAAGAATGTTCAGATCGTGATTCATATTGATGCTCAAGGGCTAACCACCTGATCCCCGTTGTGGAAGCGGAAGCACATACGACTGCCTATCATTAACTCTGCATTGCAAATGAACTGTTTTTCAGTAATCGCCAGGAAACAGGGATGTCTTGTAGTTTTAGTGCCCCATTCCAGCGGAGATAGCTATACATCTGTTATTGTGACTACAAAGGAAGAATGTGATTCTGATTGCCGAAGAATGTTTCTCAGATTCGATGTGTTACCAGATAGTTTGTTTCCGATGATTTGCTGATCAAGAAGATTTTTGCAGATATTTATTAATTTGAAGTTTTCGGTGTGGTATTTCAAAGTTTCTGTGAATTGCCGGTTGGGTTTTGAAGATCGAAGGATCGAGCATCAGGGGAGTGCGCTAAACCGAACGCAGACATGCTTAACATCGAAACGGAGAAGTTGCATTGTTTAATTTCAAGTTGGTCATTATTCAAGAAAATTTGTAGATCAAGCAAATCAGAGGAGGTTCTGAACCGTTCAAACAACGACCTGAAGATTAATTTCTGGAGAAAATTATTTCAGGTGGAATTATGCTTAAACGTAGATAATGCAAACTCGGATCTTCAATCAAGGGGGAATTACGACGTTAACAGATACCCGATTGAATTTGCAGAATATTCAAACACATCTCTCAGATTTCAAGTTCAAGCTTCGATAGTGACGTTCAAGGGGGATATTGTTGATACACTTTGTGGCCGTCACTGTGCGAATAGGCTAGAAAGAGTGTGTATTGAATATTGTATAGATTAGATACAAACACACGACCCAGGTGCGAACAAGTACTGGCTCGTACGAGTGACATGTGCCTCGTACGAGTGATTTTATGCTTTGTACGAGTGAGTCTTGTTACTCGTACGAGTGATGACATCTCACTCGTATGAATAACCCTTCGTACGAGTGACAACATGCTTGGTTCGCACGAGCTGTCATGTCTACAAATAGGTGTTGTGTGTTCATTGTTTGTTAGGTTTTGGAAGTTACCTGAGGGGAAACGCTGTCGGATTCTCTCCAGGAACTCCGCCAGCCAGTCAAGATGTATACTCTTTCGATATGAATGAATGAATTGAAAAGCTTCCGCTAATTCTGTGCCTACATGTCTATTTCATTCTGCCGAATCTGTTCTATCCCAAAAGCTTCCGTCTAGAACCGCCGCCGACCACGGGACCATTACTAGCTAATGTGGTGGTCATACCACCAAAGCGCCTACTAATAGGACCCAAAACAGTAGATTGTGTATTTATTGGATACACCCGTCCTTATGGTCCTTATCGTTTTATTGTGCATGATTCTAAGAACCCTGGAATATGCAAAGGCACCATAATAGAATCCAAGGATGCATCATGGTTTGAACATGTGTTCCAACACTTAAGTAGAAGTGAACCAAGTTCTTCTAGACTGGTCGAGGAAACTATTCCTAAGGTTGAACACAATGAACCTCGAAAACAATCTAAGACTGAGGAAGTTGAAATCAGGAAAAGTAAACGGCAAAGGACAAAAAAATCCTTTGGGCCTGAGTTTCTTACCTACATGGTAGAAGATGAACCTCAAACGTAGCAACAAGCGGTACATTCCTCAGAAGGACCTCAGTGGAAGGAGGCCATCAAAAGTGAGATAGACTCTATCTTACAAAACCATACTTGGGAGCTAGTGGATCTTCCTCAAGGATATAAACCACTAGGATATTAATGGATCTTCAAGAAGAAGATGAAACCTGAAGGAACCATCGATAAGTACAAAGCAAGGTTAGTGATCAAAGGATATAAACAACAAGAAGGTTTAGATTACTTTGATACATATTCGCCAGTCACGCAAATAACATCCATCAGGTTGGTGCTTGCCATTGCCGCCATTAGAAATTTGGAAGTTCACCAAATGGATGTGAAAACAGCTTTCCTGAATGGAAATCTAGAGGAAGAAATTTACATGGAGCAACCCGAAGGCTTCACAGCCATTGGGCAAGAAAAGAAAGTGTGAAAACTTGTAAAATCTTTATATGGATTGAAACAAGCTCCAAAACAATGGCACCAAAATTTGATCATGCTATGCTTGATGCTGGGTTAAAAATCAATGAATGTGACAAGTGTGTATATGTGAAGGAAAACATCTGATGGATACGTAATTTTGTGTCTATATGTAGATGATATGCTCATTGCTGGAAGTGATGACAAAATCATAAATCTACAAAGAACATAAAAGCAAGATTTGACATGAAAGAATGAGTCTTGTGGATGTGATTATGGGAGTTAAAATCACACGAACCCAAAGTGGGCTTGTTTTAAGTCAATCCCACTATGTGGACAAAATTCTTGAGAAGTTCAATGCAAATGACTCCAACGTAGCTAGGACTCCACTTGACACGAGTCAACATCTAACCAAAAATCGAGGTGAACCTGTAAACCAGTTGGAATACTCAAGAATTATTGGTAGCTTGATGTATCTTATGAGTTGTACTAGACTAGACATAGCATATACTGTGAGTAAGCTAAGTAGATACACGAGCAATCCAAATTCAATGTATTGGAACGGTATTACTTGGTTGTTTTGATACTTAAGATACACTCGGGAATACGGGTTGCACTATAACAGACATCCGGCAGTTATAGAAGGACACTGCAATGCAAATTGGATATCTGACACGAATCCAGAGCAACAAGTGGGTATGTATTCACAGTTGGAGGTGCTGCTATATTGTAGAAGTCGTCGAAACAAACGGTTATCGCTAGATCCGCGATGGAATCATAGTTCATCGCTTTAGATAAAGCAGGTGAAGAAGCAGAATGGCTACATCAATTTGTTGAGGACATACCAAGATGGCCTAAGCCGGCAACGACCTTTTGTATACATTGTGATAGCCAATCGGCACTTGGCAGAGCTCTTAGCCCAATGTATAATGGTAGAGACAGACATATTAGACGTAGACATAATACGATACGACAACTAATCTCTACAGGAATTATCACTGTTGACTACGTGATGTCAAAGGATAATATCGCGGATCCGCTAACAAAAGGCCTAAGTAGAGAGTTAGTTCAGAAGTCGTCCATGGGAATGGGACTGAAGCCCTTGAAAAATGAAGTTCATATGATGGAAACCTAACTTAATAGACTGGAGATCCCAAGAATTAAGTTCAATAGGAAAACCTAATTGTATGAACTGGTAATGTCACTGTGGGGGGTTAACCCTATGCATATAAAGGGAGTTTATTATAAAGCTTAATAAACCTCCTAGTCCATTCCTAAAAGTGACAGGTGTGAGGCTAAGCCTATGGCTTTAAATGATTCGACTAAGGTAACCATACCTAGTGAATCACCTATGTGAGAGAGAGAGAGAAGTGGGGTCGCTTCGAAGGGTATTGTTGGGGAACAATATTTAATGGCTCTCACAGAACCAGGCATCATGTTCATGACCATAACGAACATAACTATGAGGACTTGACTTTGTCAGGGAGAGCTTGTATGAAATGTATTGTCGTCTACATAAACGACAGACGAGTTCAAAGACATCAATGTCTACTCAGAGCTAGTGGGCTAAATGCATTTCATGAGCGAAGGTTCAAAGGGTAACACCTACCTATCGTATGCAAAACTCAACTGCTGAAATCTAATTGGAATAATGTAATCTGAGATCGACCTCCATTCATGTGGGGGATTGTTGGAAATTTGAGTGTGTGAATGAAGTCTCGAACTTTGTCCCACATAGATGTGGGAACAAAGTGGAAGTTAGTTTATAAGGTAATGTTTTACCTAACTAACACAACCGTGTGCCATGTTTTACCAAAACTCCTACGCGGGCGCGCAGGGGGGTGCAAAAGTTGAGCCGAATTTAGTTGAACTCGTGTACGCCCGTACATCCTACGGACACGAATATGGTTCCGAGAACCAGGCCCGCGCGGGGCGGTTTTTGCACCCGTAACCGATTCTGTTTTGAAAAATTGATTTGTTATTGATGATCATTAAGTCAATTGAAGAACTTAAACTGATTCGTTATTGATGATCATTAAGTCAGTCTTTTCAATTTCGAAACAGTTTTGAAGGTTATTATTATCAGTCTAGAAACTGATAACTAATGACCATTATTAGGTCATTAAATTGTTGCAATGATGACCCGAGTTCAGTTATGGCTCTACAAGTATAAATACAGACCAAGGCTGTTCAGTTGAGACACACCAAAAACACACAGCTCTCTTCTTCCTCTCTAGTTTTCTTTGCAACGTCTCCAGTTGTTTTTCAGGTAAGTGTTCAAGTCCGGCAGTGCGCTGTTGCTGCTTCGGACCGGCGTACCCTGGGAAAAAACGTCGAATCTGTTTATGGGAATTGTGTCAAACACAAGCCCGGTTCACTGTTTCTTTTGTTTCTGTTTCAGATTTCCTTTACTTTATTAGCAGTTCTACTAACACAACATTGCAACCATTACGACACCACATTTGATCAGCTTCAACAATCGCCATCCCGTCGCCGCACACCGTCGCGCCGTAGTTCTAGATTCACACATCCGCGCCGCCGTAACATCTGCAACTTTATCACCGCCACCATCAGTCTCGATCAAGGTATAGTGCTAGGCTATTCATTTCTTCCTCAACCGGCTTCTTTAAGATTTGATTTTTGTTGTTTTGTTTTTAAATAATAATAACGTGTCTGGTAATCTGCACAACAGTCCGCAACCATGGCTGCTTACTTTGATTCATATTCGGCCGATCATTAGACAATTTTTTGTCTCCAACAGCTCTGTTCGTAAACTAAGGTGCCTGAATAAAACCCTCTTATGCGGAGATGTATATATGAGTTCCGGTTCCATTCGATTGTTAACAACGGGCGATTCTACCAAGACGTTAAATTTGGAGGAGATAACAACCAAATGAAATATATATATATAAAATATATAAAAAAAAAAACTTAACCTTCTGTGAAATGTTTCGTTAATGTCCTTACTTTAGTACACATATAGAATAAAAAGAATCCATGTAACTTTTGTTAATTAAACATGGGGATTTGAAAAAAAAAAACTATGAATATTTGCCAAGTATATTTGAAACTTTGCATGCATGGGTTGAATTGCATTTTGGTTGTGTTCTTGTTTGTTTGACTTGAACCACACAAGGAGTACTGGAATTTGACTATACTTTATCGTATCAGTTGGTTTCTAAAATGTATTATTATAACTTGTTTTCTTTTAGCATTTGATTTATAAATAAATGGTTTATGCATTTTATGGATTTCATAAACTTAATTTTATAAAGCTAGTGTTAAAATGTTATAAGTTAAAGCTAATGATGTATAAACATATATTTTAAATCATAGTACGGGTCTTTGGCTTCTAAATTATTTAGAAAAATAAAAAAAATAGTTTAGTAAGTATGATACGTGTGTAATTTGAGTACTTATTATACATACATATATAAAAGTAAGTTATCTTCTCTTAAAAGCTCTTGTCAAGCAATATGTTAAGTTGTAAAACTCTTAACATTATTCAACCACAGATTTGGATATCGTAATCTAAGTTCGGTGAATCTAATTCAGTATAATTAAAACTATAGGTTCGCATATTTTTGAGGATGACTTGTTTTGTTGTGCTTTGTTTGGCCAAATTAAGGTATAGATTCTGTTTCTTTTTCATCATAGTATAAATTTGTTTTTGTTACTTTGTAGTACGGAATTTGTCATTATTGGTCAGTCTTCATTATGTTATTGTGATATCTTTAAGTCTTTTTGAAAATCATCCGTTAGCTTTGTTCTTACTAATATTGTCGGATTTGGTTACAAGTATGTTATAGCATGTCATACCTTGGACTTGTACTCATGGTCGCATGCTCCTATTGGTAATTATATTTAGTTGTCTATAAATTATTTACATGACCTAAGCTTCTGTACTCTGTCACCCCAGCTTTTCTGACTTGTCGTTTGGGCGTCAACGACCTGAACACTTTCCGTGACAATGCGTAATCAAAATCACGGCGTCTCTGACTTGTGCTTGTGTAGCACCTTGGCCCTTAGAGGCGTATGGATCGATCCTAGTTCTATTTCTGACTTCTGGGGGATGGAATAATGGGTGCACGCCACACTCACCATCTCATTGGTGCATAGAGTAGCTACATGTGTACCCCTCTGTTTCCGGCTTTGGGTGCTTCTGTGTTACACGTCTTATTTTGTTAATATATCTGTCTTGTAAGTTAGTATATGTTTCAGTATGTGAATATGTTTTGTTTCTGATTATGTTATGATAAGTTATGTGTGCATCTGATTATACGTACACTGATTATGGTTCCGATTGTATACCGGATTATGGTTCTGATATGTTCGGTATTTAATTCTGTTCTATATTAGTTATATGTGTTTGATTTAGTATCTGTATCGGTTTGCATCACTTTCGTCTTAGTATCAGTTCGATTTGGATTCAGATTTTTTGTTATACGTTTAGTTTGTATCCGTTAGAATCTTTGTTTAGTATTTGATCGAAGGTCTGTTCTATATTTGTCATCCAATCATGTCTTTGTCTCATGTCGATTGTCTAGATCGGTTCAAGAAACTTCGTAAAGACTAAATGATTACACTTTTAAACTCATGTTCTCTAATTTATTTTGTTTATTAAATATAAATCTCCAAAGTTATAAAAATAATTATCTTATTAAATAATAACTTTTGAAATATGACAAATTAATAGATAGTCATTTAAATCCAAACAATTATTTAAAAATAATATTTTTGACAGATCATTTCTTTTAAATGTTGTAGGATTTTTAAACCGTATTTAAAACATTTCTGTCAATGTATTTGTTTTTGTTTCCCTATCGATTTACTATGTCGGTTTACAAAATTATCATAAGTATTACGTTTTGAAAACCAAGTTATTTGATTTATTCTATTTCTTAAACATAATTTTTAGTATTAGAAAATTATTATTTTGTCTAATTAGGACATACTATAAAGCACGATAAATTATTATATTTCGATAATATTTAAACCCTCAATAAAAGAAAATAGTTTTGCTTCTCGTATAAAAAAGTTAGCATTATTAAAGGATGATCTAAAATGAGTTCGTTTATAAAAAAATGGTTTTAATCATCATGGCAACCATGTATCAGTTCACTATATCGGTTTTGTGTCGGGTTCAATATCGGTTATGCATCTGAATGACTTTTGTTTCCATATTAGTTTCCGTTACAGTTCAAATCGGTTTATGTATCAGTTTTTGTATCAGTATTGTGTCTTCATCTATTTTTAGTACTCGTGTCAGTAACCGTTTCAGTTCAGTCTCAGTTATGTTATGTTGTGTTGTGTTGTGTTTGGCTTCTGTTGATATGACTTTACTTGTACTATTGATTCCTCCGTTACTGAGCAATTTTTGGCTCAGCCGTATTTTTTTTGTGTTTTTCCTATTTTTTTTACAAGTGACATGGAATGATCTGGGATTTCAGTGAGGAGCGTTAGGAAGTCGCTGGCCAAGATTCTTTATTTCAGTTATGTAATAAATTTAATTAGGATCTTTTATTTAATGTTATGGATTGGTTCTTACTTTTGATATCTGTAAGGGTGACACGTCAGCCCTAGCGGGGTTGGGGTGTTACATGTGGTCTTTGATCTCAAGATCTGGAGACAATACTGGTACGGTACCAAATGTATGATTTACACCGATCACAAGAGTCTCCAGCACATATTCAAAGCGAGAACGACACCATCTGGGTGATCGTGGACAGCCTAACTAAATCTAATCACTTCCTCGCAATCAAAGAAACCGACAAGTATGACAAACTTGCGAAGGAAGTAGCCTCACGACACGGAGTGCCAATCTCCATCATCTCCGATTGTGACCCTCGTTTCGTGTCATATCTGTGGCAATCAATGCATAAATCTTTCGGCACACGCTTAGATATGAGCACAACCTATCACCCTCAAACCGATGATCAAACCGAACGCACCATCCAAACTCTCGAAGACATGGTATGGGCATGTGTTATTGATTTCGGTAATGGTTGGGCTTTCTGGTGGAATTCTCCTACATGAATGGTTACCACTCCAGTATCTAGGCCGCACCATTTGAAGCGTTGTACAGACGGAAATGCCGGTCACATCGCTGTTGGGCTGAAGTCGGAGACTGCCAAATTACCAAACCTGAACTTGCACTTGAATCTTTAGAGAAAATCATTCAGATCAAAATCCTAATGGCGGCAGCTCATGACCATCCAAAAATTTATGTCGATAAACGTAGAAAACAGTTGCAACTTCAAGTGGGTGACAGAGTTTTGCTAAAAGTCTCACCTTGGAAAGGTGTGGTCCATTTCAGGAAATGGGGAAAATTTAATTCGCGTTGGACTATTTGAAATTATACAAAGAATCGGCAGTGTGGCTTATAGATTGAATCTCCCTAAAGATCTCAGCGGCGTGCACAATGTTTTTATGTCTCGAATCTAAAGAAGTGTCTATCTGATGAAACACTTGTGTTTCCGTTCAAAGAGCTGAAATTGGTGATCAACTATGTTTTATCAAGGAACAAGTTGAGATCATGGATAGAGAAGTCAAAACTCTTAAACACAATAGAATCCCTGTTGTGAGAGTTCGTTGGAACTCGAAACGTGGACCAAAGTTCACATGGGAGCGAGAAGATCAAATGATGCATAAGTATCCTCAATTGTTCAAAACAGTGACGCCTAATGTTGAATCAACTAGCGAATTTCGAGTCGAAATTCCCACTCAACTTCGGGATGATGTGACATCTGACAGTTTCAGATTATAAACTACTCTCGTAAACTCTTTTGTCATGATCATTCATTCACACATTACACTTAGTTTGAATTAATTAAGTGCATTAAACATTACAAGTACAAACATAAACATTCACGTAACAGTAATTTGGGGAATTACTAGACTACACACGAGTCTATCCAATACCCCTACATTAGTAAATTTTCGGGATGAAAATTCTATCCACTTGGGGATGATGTGACAACTGAGATTTTTTAGGTTAACTCCGTTATCTTTAACATGATTTAAAACATTCAATATAGCATTTCACTTCACATTGATTGGTTAAGTGTGTCAGCTAGTACACGAACACTCACGTAACAATAATTCGACGAATCAATTGAATTACCAAACTACACACAAGTCTGACCCCGAACGTTGGGGAAACATGTATATAGTATTGCAAACATAGATATCATAATATAATTGAGTGGAATTATATGTTATTTGATTACACGGACTACTTGTTAGTTGTTTCTCGTAATTGCGAACAATGTGCATTTTTGTGTGATCTAGCATTACAAAAATATTTATTTTATAAACAAAACTAGTGGCTTTTATTTTAAAGACTTCGGCTATTAAAAACTGGGAAAAATGTTTTGGTGGGCTTGTGTTAGATAGAGAGGGCTACCAAAAGTTACAAAAGCCCCACCCATGGGTTTTAATTAGTTAAAAAAACATAACCTAACCCTAAACCCCGAAATATGTATGTTAGCCCCCACCTCCACCATATTTTCAAAATTATGCCTTCAAAACACCATTACACTTTGATTGTTACTTGGATCTTGCAATTGGTGGCTTTCTTGATCGATTTAAATTCCCTTTAACGCTTACAAGTAAGTTTTCTTGATCAATTTTGATGTTTCTCATGATTTAAAAGGTAAGTGTTTGATTATAACTTGACATTGATGATACTTGGTTGTTGATTTTGATGTAGGGGTCGGATTTGTGGTAAACAAGATTATAAACATGTTTTTGGGAAGAACTGAAAATACAAATTCTGTCCAAATCTTTAAAGCCGACTTGTGTTGGCTGTAACGAGGTCAATACATAACGAAATCAACTATTTCTTGAGTCTAAAATGTACTGTTTTGAAATACGCTTCAAAACCCACTGGAATCTTAATTTTCGACATGATTTGATATTTAAATGATTTTTTTCGTAACAAAGGTCTAGACTGCGTATTCTGTCAGAATTTGCAGTCCATTACGAATGTCATAACTCAATATAGGAATTGAGTTATTACCTAAAACTTTTACTGTAGGTAGTTCCATGTGATAGCGAAAATCTCCCACTTGAATTTCGTTAAAGAGTTAGTGATGATTTTTAAATGATTTAACTGTCCTCAGAATGTTACAAATCAGACCTAGGTGTAAAAGATGATTTTTTGTGATTCTTCTATAAGTATTAGGTCATGTGAAAAGTACACAAGTATCCGTGAATTATATGGCATATTGTGTTAAAATATCATAAATTCCAGAAAACTGTAGGATTACATGAATTAAACCAACTGAAATGGTAAACATATCAGGAAGAGATTGACCATACCTGATCGCCTTTAACACTTATTTCTCTCAAGCAAACTAAGGTGAGTTCACTACCTTTTCCAAAAGCATGCCTTCCTAGTTTGGAACAACACTTTTTACGGTAGCCCTAGTTTGGGCTTCAAGTGCGTTCCTAGTGGAACCACTAAAATATACTATCCACTGTGTCACACCCTGACCCGCAGCGGAATAAGAGTCGGGGCATAATTGGGTTATCACCAAAGCTCATGACATTTACTAATATGTTTCATATTTAATAAAGTCAAAGTTACATTTCCAAATATCTAAACATGTTCATACAATTTAAAGAAAATAAACCAAACATAACAATCCCAACTCTAAATCATTTTATTCTTCTAGTCCAATCATATGTGTTCCTAGCTGCTGCTGGTTCACCTGTATCATGTGTAAAAATGGGGGTTTTTGGGTCAACATAAGTTGGCGAGTGAACCTTATTAGATAAACATTTATTAATGAATTACTTGTTATTTTATCAATGAAAATTGTGCATAATCATAAATGAGAAAATGTAAATAATCAAGCAGTGGCAAATAGCAATCACAACTATAACATACAATAACATATGATAGCATACATTAACATACCAACAACATACGATAAATAACATAAATGAACTGTGCGATCAAGGCTCAATCAAACGGAGCCGATCGTATGTGGGCATGCCAGGTTCAACCTCATAATGAAATGGGGAACATGCTCAATGCTCATAATGTAACGGGGAGCAGCGGCCTATGAAATTGCATGTACTGAAAATAATAAATTGCATCCAACAATAACTACATAACAGAAACAAACTGAATACACATGCTCATGATATGATGTATGCACAATGGTTTAATTATAGTATATATAACAAGACACATGATACACCCCAAAACGTGATTAAAACGGGGAATTTGTAAAGATTCACTCACATTGGGTGCGTTGGATTGGAGATGGTGAGATGCGCACGAATTAGATGAGCGGAACAACGAGAAAAACTAACCTAAATAATAACGGAAAAATATATTAAATGTGTGGATTTTATTAAGGATTTTAATGAAATTTTTAGATATATTTTTGTGAGTTTAAGGCTATTTTCTATCTTTAAAAATGTTATTTTTAAGTATTTTTAATTGATTTTTAAATTAAATTAAATAAATAAAAATATAAAAAAAAATTGTTTATTTTGCGTTGACCGTTGACCGTTGACCTGTTGACTTGTTGACCGGTTCGGTCAGTGACATAGTTTGCGCCGGGTGAGGCTCGAACCCGAGACCTCCCGTACGCGTGCACGCAGCTCTACCAACTGAGCTACGTGTCTAACCCGAAATAATCTTGTTTTTAATTATATTTATATACTAATTCGGTTTAACCAAAATTCTTTTAATTTCAAAAATATTTTAATTCAACGAACCGGTGCCAGTGACGGGTTTCGAACTCGCGACGTGTGACTTAGTGTTGCACACAGTCCACCGCTGGACTGTGTGTCTAACCTGGTTAATATCTCGGTTTTTATTATACTTAACAACTAACGGAGTTAACCCGGTTTAGTTTTTAAACAAAAAGGCATTTTATTACATAAGGAGTGCGTATAGCAGGGATCGAACTCGGGACATACGTATATGTTTTGCACACAGTCCACCGCTGGACTGTGTGTCTAACCCGTTCATTTACTGGTTTTAAATAAACTTATAACTTAATTAACTTCGTCTTCTTCATTCAAATTACAGTCAACTGATTCACTAATCCGTTCCTTATTTTTTACGATTTACAAACATTCTTAAAGCTTAAATGAAATGGCAGAGACGGTAATTAGAGGTGAACATACCGATGAACGGTTTATTTCAGATTTCCGGCAATGTGTCGGTCCCTGTTTTTATGCTCTTCAACTGAACAAGACAATTAACTGTTTTTATTAGCTAATCGTGAAATTGAAGTGATCAGCAAATGTTAACAGAGGGTTTGAATGCCCTTACCGATTCTCAGATGAAAATAGAGATTTCAGAATTTTTCCGGCGAACTGAAATTAGCTGAATACAGTGCCTGAATTCGATTTCAATTGAGAGGTTTAAGTTAGAAATAGCCTAACAATTGTTGAGCTACAATGATACTGAAAGATTTACCGTTTGAGGATGAATACGGTTTTCCGGCGAAATTTGCAGAAAATTCCGGCGAGCTGATTTAAGCGTTCTGATGGTCTGAAAATGTGACGAAAGTGAAATGGGATGCTGGTATGATATTTCTGAGTCGCGAGAGTGGTCTTGAGTTGAAGTAATCTGGACTTGATTACTTTTCGGTTATAAAAACCGATAATGATGAGACTTGATGCTCAATCAATTCCGACTTGATTAAAAATCGTCGGTGCATCGGTTATAAACTGAATGTGCGAGTAAATAAGCGATTTGACGATTGATTTGCCGATTTCCGTTTCTCAATTGGCGCAACCGGTTTAACCGAGTTTGTGTATAAATCTCATTTTTCCTAGAGATAACAGAAAACACAAAGTGGCGGAGTGGTGATGCAAGTGTGTGTTAAGTCGTTGGATCCAGTTCTGGCTGACCCGGGTTCGAGTCCCGGCAGCAACATATTTTTTTTATTTATTTTGTTTTAACTTTTTATCAAATATAATTTTTATAGTTTAGTTTATTTATTAATTATGTATCATTTTAAATCAAAATAATCATAAATGTTCAACGTGACTTTTATAACTTGATATTCGATTACAAAACGGAGCGGGTTTTGAAAACCGTTTTTGACAAATGTTACAGTATCCCCTACTTTTAGGAATTTCGTCCCGAAATTTAAGTAGTTGAAGTAGTAGGAAAAAGATGCGGGTATTTTTCGCGCATTGAGTCTTCACGTTCCCAAGTAAACTCAGGTCCCCGTCTCGACTCCCAGCGTACCCTAACAATTGGAATGCGACTTCGTCGTAGACGTTTCTCTCCGAAGTCCATGATCTCTACAGGTCTTTCAATAAAATGCATAGATTCATCAATCTGAATATCTTCCAGCGGAATGTGGAGGTTCTCATCAGCGAGGCACTTCTTCAAGTTCGACACGTGGAATGTGGGATGAATCCTGTTGAGTTCTTCTGGTAGATCAAGCTTGTATGCTACAGGACCTACTCTTTCGAGTATCTTGAAAGGTCCTACGTAACGTGGTGCTAGCTTGCCCTTTTGACCAAAACGAACTACTCCCTTCCACGGTGATACTTTTAAAAGTACATGATCACCAATGTTAAACTCTAAGGTCTTCCGTCGTTTATCTGCATAACTCTTTTGACGACTTTGAGCCGCTAGAAGATTGTTTCGAATTTGATGGATCTTGTCTGTGGTTTCTTGGATCAATTCTGGACCAGTAATTTGAGCTTCCCCAATTTCGTGCCAACATACATGAGATCGGCACTTACGACCATATAAGGCTTCAAAAGGTGCCATGCCGATGCTTGAATGATAGCTGTTGTTGTACGAAAATTCAACTAATGGTAGGTGGGCGTCCCAATTTCCCTTGAAGTCTATGACACATGCTCGAAGCATATATTCAAGAGTTTGAATGGTGCGCTCAGACTGTCCATCAGTTTGAGGATGATAGGCGGTACTGAGATCTAATCGCGTGCCCATAGCGGATTGTACTGCTTGCCATGTTCATGAAGTGAAACGACCATCACGATCAGAAATAATGCTTAACGGTACCCCATGTCGGCTTACGATTTCGTTGATATAAATACGAGCAAGCTTTTCGTTCTTGAAATCTTCGCGGATAGGAATAAAGTGAGCTGATTTTTTAAGTCGGTCTATAATTACCCATATAGTGTCATACCCACCAGAAGTGCGAGGTAACTCGGTAATGAAATCCATGGTTATATTTTCCCACTTCCATACAGGTATTTCCGGTTGGACTAGAAGTCCTGAGGGTCTTTGGTGTTCAGCCTTCACCTTGGAACATGTAAGGCACTTGGAAACAAAAACGGCAATATCCTTCTTCATTCCAGGCCACCAATAGGTGTATCGTAGGTCTTGATACATCTTATCTGCTCCTGGGTGTATAGAATATCGCGTTTTGTGAGCTTCATTCATAAGAATTTCACGAAGATTGTTGTGGTTAGGAATCCAGATACGATCTAGGTAGTACAGAATACCGTCAGATTTAGTTTCAATTTTTAACTCAGCTCCACAGGACATCTCCTTTCGTACATCTTCTTCCGTTATTGAAACGTGTTGGGCTTCTCGAATTTGATCTTTAATGTCAGTTATAATTTGCGAACATAGAAGACGAATGGAGTTCGCATAACCCTTTCGACTAAGTGCATCAGCCACCACATTTGCTTTACCAGGGTGGTATCTAATTTCACAGTCGTAGTCATTTAGAAGTTTGACCCATCTTCGTTGCCTCATGTTTAACTCCTTTTGATTGAAGATATGTTGAAGACTCTTGTGGTCAGTGTATATTTTACACTTAGTACCATAGAGATAATGTCTCCATATCTTAAGAGCGAACACAACGGCTCCAAGTTCTAGGTCATGAGTGGTGTAGTTCTTTTCATGTGTCTTGAGTTGTCTCGAAGCATAAGCTATAACTTTTCCTCTTTGCATTAGAACGCAGCCTAATCCTTGCCCTGACGCGTCGCAATAGACTACAAAATCATCACAACCTTCAGGAAGAGTGAGGATTGGTGCATCACAAAGTTTTTGTTTAAGAGTTTGAAAGGCTTCTTCTTGCTTGGGTCCCCATATGAAAGGTTTTCCCTTATGAGTTAAATCCGTGAGTGGTACAGCAATGCGAGAGAAGTTTGAAATGAACCGACGATAATAGCCAGCTAGACCAAGGAAAGATCTTACTTCAGTTGGTGTACGTGGAGCTTGCCATTCTTGTACCGCTTTGATTTTTGAAGGGTCGACATGTATTCCCTTGTCATTGACTACATGCCCGAGGAATTGCACCTCTTTTAACCAGAATTCACATTTGGAGAATTTGGCATAAAGCTTTTCCTTTTCTAGAAGTGCAAGGATGAGTCGAAGATGCCGCTCATGATCAGATTTAGATTTTGAATAAATAAGAATATCGTCGATGAAGACTATAACAAATCGATCAAGATAAGGTTTGCAGACTCTGTTCATTAGGTCCATGAAGACAGCTGGTGCGTTGGTTAAACCAAATGGCATAACCATGAATTCATAGTGGCCATAACGAGTTCGAAAAGCAGTCTTAGGGACGTCTTCTTCATGCACTCTAAGTTGATGATAGCCAGATCGAAGGTCGATTTTTGAAAAGCAGCTGGCACCTTGTAGTTGGTCAAGAAGATCATCAATGCGAGGTAAAGGATAGCGATTCTTGATTGTTAACTTGTTGAGCTCTCTGTAGTCGATGCACATACGAAACAATCCATCTTTCTTCTTTACAAAAAGGACATGTGCACCCCAAGGCGACGAGCTAGGACGTATGAATCCCTTGTCAGTCAACTCTTGTAATTGACTGGCTAGCTCTTGCACTTTAGAGGGGGCTAACCTATAAGGAGACTTTGCAACTGGTGTAGCACCAGGTATAAGATCAATACGGAATTCGACGTCTCTAACTGGAGGAAGTCCTGAAATGTCATCAGGAAAAACTTGTGGGAAGTCTTTTACTACAGGAATGTCTTCAAGTTTCCTCTCCATGGTTCCCTTTTTGATGATATGAGCTAAAAACGCGACATAATTCTTGCGAAGATATTTTTGAGCTTGAAGACAAGACATTAAGCTGAGCCCTTTCGACGAGGTTTCTCCAATGATTCGAAGAGTCTGACCGTTTGAAAGAGGAATACGAATAAATTTTTCACGACATACAACTTCTGCCTGATGTTGACTGAGCCAATCCATACCGATTATGATATCAAAACTTCCCAGCTTCATAGGGATCAAGTCGACTGAGAAATCGTGGTCGTTTAAGGTGAGTGTACAGTTGCGTATAATAGAGTTTAATGAAACTGGTTTCCCGTCCGCAACTTCTACCGTTATGGATTCCGTGAGCTTATCCCGATTTTTGCTTAAGATAGGTTCAAATTCTAAAGACACAAAACTTCTATCCTCACCAGTATCAAATAACATAGATGCATATCTACCATTTATAAGGAACGTACCGTTAACCACATTGTCGTCAGCTCTAGCCTGGTTAGCGTTGATATTGAAAGCTCTCCCTCTTGCAGGTGGAGGAGCTTGGTTTGCTTGATTCACCGGGTTGGCTTGGGCCTGAGCATGAATAATATTGACCAACCTTGGACAAGTGTTTCTGAAATGGCTCGGGTCACCGCAATTGTAGCAAGCCCGCATTGGTTGACCCATGGGATAATTGGGCTGGTAATATGTTTGGGCTAGATGTTGGGTGGGTGGTAATAGTAGGGGTTGTTGGGCTTGACCCATTAATTGTTGGTGGGTTTGGGTTAAAGGTTGGTGGCTGTTCGTTCGTTGAGGCATGCGGCAGGTTTGAACAATATGACCTGCGCGACCGCAGCCGGTGCAATATTGGCAAGGATGATCAGGGGAATGGTGATATTGGCAACGGTTACATTTTGGTAACGGGCCAGTGTAAGGTCTTCTGTATGGTGCGGGTGAAGGAGTGACTTGAGTAATGGGTGCAGTAGGAATAGGGGAGTTGGTTTGAGTAACTGCAAAATTTCTGGTGTTGCGCTTCCTCTTGTTAGCAAACTTAGAGGAAGAGATGGGATGGTTTGAAGTTTGACCCTCAACAGGGGCTTTCTTTTTCTCTTCTTTGAACTTCCCGTTACGAATTCGGTTCTCGGTCAGTTCAGTTGCTAGCTCCATAGCAGCTTCAAGTGTTACTGGTGAACGCTGAGAACTGAATCTTGGATTTTCGAGGGAAGTCCTCGAATATAATGCTCAATCAGACGATAAGTTGGGGTGAATAAATTTGGAACCATTTGGTTCAACTCCAAGAACCTCTTGTTATAAGTGGTATGGTCTCCCTCCTTCTGCTTTAGAGCATGAAATTCATCCTCCAACTTTTTAATTTCACTCCTAGGACAGAAACGCCTAGTCATGATTTCCCTTAACTCCTCCCAAGTTAAGGCCATTGCATCTTTAGTTCCCCTCTTCCCTTTCTCAGTATTCCACCAAGTGAGAGCTACCCCAAATAGTCTCCCGGTGGCGTATCGAACCTTGCGATCCTCAGGACAATCGCAGTTTAGAAAGGTGTTTTCCATCTCCTCGAACCAATGTAGGAGAGCAGTGACACCCTCGGTCCCTTCAAATTTAGGAGGATCACAAGACTTGAAATGTTTGTATGAACACTTGCTGGTAGGAGGGTTGTCGATGTTCTAGTCATGTTGTTGGGGAGGGTTAGTAGGATTTGTAGCGAGGGCTTGTTGTACTTGGACCACAATGTCAGGCAGTATCGTGGCCATTTGTTTCGCGATCTGTGTGGCCAAGCGTTCCTGAGACCTTCCTGATCTTTTACCCCTTCGTTGCTGTCTAGACGACATCTACAGGATCATACAATGAGAAGATTGTGAGTTTATGGTGTCTTTTTAGGTGTCATGTGTCTTTAAGAAAATGAAAATAACATAAATATCAATAATGCAACTACATCCATAGGATGTCTTGGGTTTGCTCATGTTGGGCCTCAAATGTCTCCCATACCTTCACCTATATAGTCATGTGGGCCCCCATGGCTATTGGCTTGGTAGGATTCACATTAGTATTGGCAATTTAACACTCGCATCACCCGAATGCAAACCACAAAATATGTTCATGAGATGTTTGGTCGGAACGTGTCCAAGTGTAGACACAATGACAACTCAAAGTGGGGTTAGCTCACACGACGTTTGGTATAGCATGCTTTGGCCTAATAGGTACTTCGTACTCTCATCGTTAGTCCCCAGGTAGGCAAACTGGTCCTTTATTTGGGATTTATACGAATGCCAGCCTAGACAGGACGTTCCGACTACCGGTACTGGTACCCTTCCAGTTACTACATGCCCGTCATGAGAACTCACTTTGATGAGATTTGAAAACACAAAAATCACTGTAAAAGCAATCATGATGTGGTGTGTGCTTTCATGGATGTGATATGTTATGACTATATGATTCATGATAGGCATTATATGATAATACATACTTATGAACATGCTTGCATAATATTGAATGTAACATTTAACATAAAACATATAAACATCATGAAATTTGGCATGTAACACACAAAAATCTTATAATTTCTAATCAACTATAGTATAGGCTCTAAGGGTCTAATAGCCTATCCTATATCCCTATAGTCATGGCTCTGATACCAATCTGTCACACCCCGACCCGCAGCGGAATAAGAGTCGGGGCATAATTGGGTTATCACCAAAGCTCATGACATTTACTAATATGTTTCATATTTAATAAAGTCAAAGTTACATTTCCAAATATCCAAACATGTTCATACAATTTAAAGAAAATAAACCAAACATAACAATCCCAACTCTAAATCATTTTATTCTTCTAGTCCAATCCTATGTGTTCCTAGCTGCTGCTGGTTCACCTGTATCATGTGTAAAAATGGGGGTTTTGGGGTCAACATAAGTTGGCGAGTGAACCTTATTAGATAAACATTTATTAATGAATTACTTGTTAGTTTATCAATGAAAATTGTGCATAATCATAAATGAGCAAATGTAAATAATCAAGCAGTGGCAAATAACAATCACAACTATAACATACAATAACATATGATAGCATACATTAACATACCAACAACATACGATAAATAACATAAATGAACTGTGCGATCAAGGCTCAATCAAACGGAGCCGATCGTATTGCATATACTGAAAATGAAAATGTCTGTGCGATCAAGGCTCAATCAAACGGAGCCGATCGTATGTGGGCACGCCAGGTTCAACCTCATAATAAAATGGGGAACATGCTCAACGCTCATAATGTAAAGGGGAGCGGCGGCCTATGAAATTGCATGTACTGAAAATAATAAATTGCATCCAACAATAACTACATAACAGAAACAAACTGAATACACATGCTCATGATATGATGTATGCACAATGGTTTAATTATAATATATATAACAAGACACATGATACACCCCAAAACGTGATTAAAATGGGGAATTTGTAAAGATTCACTCACATTGGGTGCGTTGGATTGGAGATGGTGAGATGCGCACGAATTAGATGAGCGGAACAACGAGAAAAACTAACTTAAATAATAACGGAAAAATATATTAAATGAGTGGATTTTATTAAGGATTTTAATGAAATTTTTAGATATATTTTTGTGAGTTTAAGGCTATTTTCTATCTTTAAAAATGTTATTTTTAAGTATTTTTAATTGATTTTTAAATTAAATTAAATAAATAAAAATATAAAAAAAATTGTTTATTTTGCGTTGACCGTTGACCGTTGACCTGTTGACTTGTTGACCGGTTCGGTCAGTGAGATAGTTTGCGCCAGGTGAGGCTCGAACCCGAGACCTCCCGTACGCGTGCACGCAGCTCTACCAACTGAGCTACGTGTCTAACCCGAAATAATCTTGTTTTTAATTATATTTATATACTAATTCGGTTTAACCAAAATTCTTTTAATTTCAAAAATATTTTAATTCAACGAACCGGTGCCAGTGACGGGTTTCGAACTCGCGACGTGTGACTTAGTGTTGCACACAGTCCACCGCTGGACTGTGTGTCTAACCTGGTTAATATCTCGGTTTTTATTATACTTAACAACTAACAGAGTTAACCCGGTTTAGTTTTTAAACAAAAAGGCATTTTATTACATAAGGAGTGCGTATAGCAGGGATCGAACTCGGGACATGCGTATATGTTTTGCACACAGTCCACCGCTGGACTGTGTGTCTAACCCGTTCATTTTACTGGTTTTAAATAAACTTATAACTTAATTAACTTCGTCTTCTTCATTCAAATTACAGTCAACTGATTCACTAATCCGTTCCTTATTTTTTACGATTTACAAACATTCTTAAAGCTTAAATGAAATGGCAGAGACGGTAATTAGAGGTGAACATACCGATGAACGGTTTATTTCAGATTTCCGGCAATGTGTCGGTCCCTGTTTTTATGCTCTTCAACTGAACAAGACAATTAACTGTTTTTATTAGCTAATCGTGAAATTGAAGTGATCAGCAAATGTTAACAGAGGATTTGAATGCCCTTACCGATTCTCAGATGAAAATAGAGATTTCAGAATTTTTCCGGCGAACTGAAATTAGCTGAATACAGTGCCTGAATTCGATTTCAATTGAGAGGTTTAAGTTAGAAATAGACTAACAATTGTTGAGCTACAATGATATTGAAAGATTTACCGTTTGAGGATGAATACGGTTTTCCGGCGAAATTTGCAGAAAATTCCGGCGAGCTGATTTAAGCGTTCTGATGGTCTGAAAATGTGACTAAAGTGAAATGGGATGCTGGTATGATATTTCTGAGTCGCGAGAGTGGTCTTGAGTTGAAGTAATCTGGACTTGATTACTTTTCGGTTATAAAAACCGATAATGATGAGACTTGATGCTCAATCAATTCGACTTGATTAAAAATCGTCGGTGCATCGGTTATAAACTGAATGTGCGAGTAAATAAGCGATTTGACGATTGATTTGCCGATTTCCGTTTCTCAGTTGGCGCAACCGGTTTAACCGAATTTGTGTATAAATCTCATTTGTTTCCTAGAGATAACAGAAAACACAAAGTGGCGGAGTGGTGATGCAAGTGTGTGTTAAGTCGTTGGATCCAGTTCTGGCTGACCCGGGTTCGAGTCCCGGCAGCAACATATTTTTTTATTTATTTTGTTTTAACTTTTTATCAAATATAATTTTTATAGTTTAGTTTATTTATTAATTATGTATCATTTTAAATCAAAATAATCATAAATATTCAACGTGACTTTTATAACTTGATATTCGATTACAAAACGGAGCGGGTTTTGAAAACTCGTTTTTGACAAATGTTACACACTGGAGGTGGAGTAGTACACTTGCCTAAACGAAAACTCTATCATGAAAGTCCCTACATTTTTAGCAATTAGATTTCAGGGGAGGTATACGCGGGGTATTAGTTGATACGTTATTAGGTTTAACAAACCTCACACCATGCTGGGAGCCGGACGTGAACTTTTAACTTTCATTTTTACATTAATGTTGATAGACATTAATGAGGGCACAAAAGAAATGTCAACATTCGTTACACAGTTTAGTCATTTGATGAGGGTTAGCTACCCAAGTCATACATAAACCAATAAGAGTTGTGAACTTTACTTTTACTTAACTAAAATATGTGAATTCGCCAACTTTATTGTTGACATGTAATTGCATGCTTTGCAAGTCATTAAGTACAGCTGGAACGGACTGTTGCAATTGTTGGAACGGTGTGGTTTAATAAACTCTATGTTTTAAATATTTATTAAAATTTTGGTTTTTAAATATTTGTTGAGATTTTTAACTTTATTTCCGCTGCAACTTCAACTGTATTTTGGCAATTAAAACTTGATCGCTAATCATGTTGTTAGTGATGTTTTTAAAGATTTTAAATATTGGTTCAACATGATTAGTGGCTAGATCCTGGTCAGTCGCACGCCTCGCGGTAAAACCCTGCATGTGGAATTTGTGGGTCTGACACAAATGATGCTAGCCAGCTCACTTTCCCATCTTTGCATTATCTCCTAAAGCCTAAAAATGTCAAATAATATTTGGTGATAAAACTTAAACAAGGAGAAGTGATTGTAACAGAAAGAAGTAAAGGGAAACAATACAAAAGGGTTCAGCAAATTCTCTCTAAAGAGTCCAAGAGACTACTGATAAAATATTTAAAATCCGAGAACATATTAAGACGGCCCGAGATCGACAGAAAAACTACGCGGATAAACATCGAAATCCGTTATCTTTCGAGGTTGGAGACAAAGTGTTGTTAAAAGGCTCGCCTTGAAAAGGTGTAGCTAGATTTGGGAAACAAGGAAAGCTTAGCCCAAGATACATAGGACCTTATGAGATTTTGGAAAAAAGTTGGAACTGTGGCTTACAAGTTAAGATTGCTAAAAACGCTTAACAACATCCACAACACTTTTCATGTGTCAAACCTTAAAAAGTGTCTTTCGGACGAATCATTCATTATTTCCCATTTCATCGAAGAACCTGTTAAGGTTTTGGATTCGAAAACTCAGAAAACAAGGAGGAGTCGTATCAAACTAATCAAGGTCCGTTAGAACTCGAAGCACAGACCCGAGTTCACCTGGGAACGAGAAGATTAAATGAAAAAAAGTACCCTCACCTGTTCGAGGAAGTCCCTACAACGGATAATGCAACTTAAATTTCGAGACGAAATTTTCTTGAACAGGGGGAGAATGTGGCATACGACAAAATACCTGTAAATCCGTACAGCCAAAACAACTATTACATTCGTATTTTCGACTTGATTTTATTTAAATGAGTCTTAAAAGTCTAAGAATTATAAAATCATAGCTTAGTATGATGACAAACCCACCACAATTAGGAACATATAAAATTATATCCTAGACTGGAGGCAGAAATGCGAACACACATACATGACAGGACTAGTCGCGGTACAGTTTGACACGGCAAAAACGAGAAATAAAGTATGTCCGTGATAAATATTATATGGGAACATTAGTTGGAAATAATGTGCAAAGAATACTTTCAGAAAAATTCCATTAAAACACCAAATTGTCCAATCAGCATAAAAATACACCAATATTTGCATAGTGTATTGTACTCTCCGCAGAACGAAACAACAAATGTCCGAAATTTAAAAATAAATATTTTTATCATAAATAATATATAGGGTATTAAAAACAACACAAAACCCATATTTAAACTTTAGTTTTTAAAGCTACACTGTTAATTCAGTAATTACCCGACAACAAAGCCTGTACAAAAACTGTGTCCAAAATAACGAATTTGTTAGTCCAGGGAACTAGATTAATTAATATGGACAATAAAATATCACAAAGATAATTGTGTAGATAAATTTACATAAGTAATACAAATGTCGGTATTTGAACCGGTACGAAACATGAGTTGAATTCGTCACCCGAACAACGAAACGATAAATCTAGTGAACAAGTTTGACAAGTTTTAACATCACCTTAGTGTGTTGGAACGTTACATTTCATAAAAACAGATATATGTATATATATACATATAATAAATAGGTTTAAAAATATTCTAAAATATAACAAGATTTTATATAAAATAAAAAAGTAAAACCCAAACCACCCCCCCACATCCACAGTTTTTTGGTGGGTCCCCCACTCACTCACCTCGTTTGATGTGTTGGTACCTTGTAAAGATGATTAGTATAGGTTAGGTGTAAGAAACATAATAAAAAACTAAACCCCTACACTCCACCATTCCTCATTTCCGACTTCAACCAAAACTCTTCACCTCCTTCCTTTCTCTCTCCCAAAAATCGGCCATACCAAGCGTCCAACATCTTCACCTTTTTCAAAATTCAAACTCAAAGATTACTAGCAAATATGGAGATGCATGAATGATTCAAAGCTTTTGCAAGACTTGAAGACCCACTTGGAGCATTTTCTCAAGACTTGAAGCTCTTGGATCATCATATTTTTCTTCATATTATCATCATCTTATCTTGTTTATCAAGCTAGTAGTAAGCTTCATACTTTATTATACGTTCTTGTATTATAATTTAATATACAATATACAAGATTATCTTGAATCTTACTTAAAAATCATTTAAAAACATTAACAAGAATAAACATACTAATATGATGATTTAACTTTATTGATGAATTTGATGATCTTGAAGTTGTCTTTTTGTAGTAGAAGTAATCTTGCATTTTTATGGTTAAAAATGAAGATCTAAAACATGCATGTTTAGATCTAGCAAGATTTACTAACAAAATGTTATGGACATGATTTTTGCACTTAAAATGGTCATATGTATTATACAAAATATAGATTATTATTTAAACTCATGAACATGTACTCATTTTTAAAAGGGTTATGAACATGTCTACACACATAAAAAGATTTCATGTATTACATAAAGTATGAATTTTTATATATAATAATGATCTAAGAATTTTTGATGAAAAACATTAATAAAGTATCCATTTTTGGAAGGTTAAAGTTACCACAAGTTCATAACATTTCTTGTTAGCGATTTATGATCTAGAAAAGTAGTTATTGATACTTGATCATTACTTGAGTTGAAAAATGATTTAGAACATGTTTATTTAAACATGGAAAAGTCCATAGTTTAAAGGAAACTATGGTAAAATGTTTAAAAATATATTATGATTAAAGTGTGGTTAAACTAAAAACTTTTGTGATTAAAAATGACTTAGGATTTTAATCATGACTAAACAAAATTTGGATGAAAAAGTTTAAATAAAATTCGAAGAGTTTTCTCAAATTAATAATGGATAAATATATATTTTTAGATGAAATATATATTTAGTTATGATCAAGTATGTATGTATGTGTATTTTGTGTATACATATTATGTATTTAGATCATGTAGTAATAAATACAAAATTTCAAAAAAAGTACAAGAACATATATATATACACACACATACTTAAAACATGACAAGTATAAATATTTTTGTCCAAACATGGACATAAACTAACAAATTGGACAATAAGACAATTTGGACATATCAAACAAATACAACGACACAGACGAAACAAGCGACATGGACGAAACGAATAATGCAAACGAAGCGGAGGACACAGTCAAAATAAAAAAAACCGTCACACTATACAAAATGTATACAAACTAGAATTTATAAAAATAAACTTATATAAATATTAGTAGTTTTATAAACTAATTTTTATAAATTATTACTAGTAAGTATTTAAAACATGGATTAAGCCCAATTAAATAAACCATATGGGCTAGCCCACTTTTATAAACTAGATTGGGCTAGAGCCCACTTGTATAAATTTAATTGGGCTAGAACCCACTTTTATAAATTAAATTGGGCTAGAGCCCACATTTATAAATTAAATTGCGCTAAAGCCCACTTTTACAAACTAGATTGGGCTAGAGTCCACTTTTATCATAATAATTTGAGCTAATCCCACTTCCACAAACTATTTTGGGCTAGGCCCACTCTTACATGATTTATTTGGGCCATGCCCACTTTAACAAACCTATTTTGGGACAAATTCATTTGGGCTAGGCCCACACACATGAAACCATTTGGGCTAGGCCCACACATATAAAACAAGTTGGGTTAGGCCCACACATATTAAACATAAGAATTAAATTATTACACTTAACCCTTGGGCTAGGCCCATTCGAATACGGAAGATATGGAATATATATATGAAGCATATATATATATACATATATATACACACACAAACAAAGAAAACAAACAAATGAAAGTATAATTATTAATTCAAGATGAATACTTGTACGAAAACAATCATAAACCTAAGTGTCTAATGGGATTAGAACACTTTTAGGTTGAGAAAACGAACGAAGAATCAAACAATACATAGAGATTTGCATGGAATGCGAATCTGTGAGTTCATGTTTCCCCTTTTTATTTAATCGTTTTAAGGATTTTACACGTTCAGTGAGATTACATGTTTCAATTGGTATGACTGTTTTAAAGAATGAAAATAGTTAGATCACATGCGGATAGGATTAAATGAATGGGCTATTAATGAATAAACAAGTACCAAGGAACAAAAGTGATAGATCTATTGGGTTTTGGCGGGCCCCACTCTGAATGGCAATAAAAACAGATCATTACAGAGTGCTTTTATGTCTAAAACGAGTGTCTTAGACACAACTTATCATCAAGGTTTGCTTGCCTCCTATTCGGCATACAGATTAGTGTCCTTGCAAAACACTAATGATGTTACAAGTTTCATTTATTACATACCAGATTCAATACTTCAAATATTTTCAAGAATTATTTCACGCAAACTAAATACATGAACTCACCAGCTTTTGTTAACATTTTTCAAAACTAACATGTATTACACATAACTAGTGGAAAACTTTGCAAAAATATGACCGTGTGTTGTGAAGTCAAACAGTTTGATGTCATCCAGTTTCTAGTTATGTGTTTGTAAAACTTGTGTTTTTAAAGTTTTGAACAAATGTGTTTTAAATAAAATGTATGGGTGAACACCTTATTATGTTTTACATTGTCGTTTACTTGGGTGAATTCAACGATGGCCGCTCGCTTCCGCAACAACGAAAATCAGGGAGTGACAGGCCTGGTATCAGAGCTTCAATTATAGTGAACTAAGATCCTTTTGAGTCTAGTCTACAATTTCAAAATGGTCTTTTTATAAAAGTGAAATAAGTCATTTACGAAATCGCAACAAGTGTTTTTCATTGCATTGTCACAAAATGTCCACTAGTACCAAACTATAATTCAAAACTATAATGCAAGGAAATTATACGAGTTAGTCTTTGAGGATTAGACATGATAACAATAAGATTGATCCAAACGATACATGAGACAACTTACAACGAAACCAAAATACCATTGCCCAAAATTTATTATAAGTAATAATTTTTTACCCATGAGTTATACTGATTATTTTGCCAGGACTGTGTCTTCCAATACTAGTTCTGACACCGATTCTACAGGATTTATCTCAGACACTTATTACATACCACTAGACGACCCCGTTCCACCCATCATCATCATCTCCAATGACGATCTCTCGGACAATAAATGGATGAATATCGACTTTCAGCCCTTTGCCTTCCCTGAGCCTGTTCCCGCAGATGTTCCTTTAGAGGATGATGTACTAGTTGTACCCTAGTATCATGGGATGGTTATTTATGGTCACCCTGAGGGTGAACATGTTGTTGCCTATGTCCTCGTACCACTTAATGTGGTAGATCCATTGGACGAGGATATCGATGAGGACGACCACATCATTCCTCCTGTTATCGATGATGATGACGATATCATCTCGGTCGTACATGTTGACCACCTTGAGGACCCTCGGTATAGGAGAGGACTTCGACATAGCCATGTTAGAGGTAGCTCAGCCTAAGGTCATGGTTGTTGACATCTCATCTTCTGCACCATCCACACCTGAGACACCATCACCTATGCTTTCACCAGATACATCACCCTTTTGTTGGATCGTCTCATTTTACTCTTGGTAGTACTTCTCAGCCTGCCGATCATGTACCTCCTTATCCTTTCATTGGATCGTTTTCTACTACTGTTACAACGATTCTCAGTTCTTACCAGGATCCTTTTGCTGCAGGGCCATCATATGTTCCACACAGTCACCCTATGACTGAGTATTTTCTTTTTATTCTGACCCCCACTGCTGGAGATCCATCTCATCCCCCACCACATATGCATAGTACTGTTGCATACCCTTGCCTTACTATGTTGTTTCACATGTTCAGCCACCTCCGGGCATGAGCCCATCTAATCTGTACCACCTGAGTCACTTACCACTTTCCACCACTGAGTATAGGGTCACATCCAGCGAGGTCCAACTCGGTATGTTTCGACGGTTTTATGATCTTAGTGCTCAACTTACTGCTATTCGAGCATCTTAGAGTGCTCCATCATTAACCTCCCAGCCACCACTACCCACATCATCACCTCCACCACCACCACTACCGACATCTCCACCACCACCATCTCCATCGGTATCCTCACTTCCACCACCCCATGTTGCCTCTTCATCTCATGAGAGGCGTATCAGTGCTATCGAGGAGGAGATAGCATATTTTTGTGGTGTGATACGCGCATCTTCACCCCCACCACCACCGTCTGTCTAGATTTGGTATGTGACCATGTTTTGAGGGTAGCACCCGTACCCATTTAGTTGAAGACTGAAGATTTTTGAAGATATATATATATGTCAACTTGAAGATTTTGAAGAGATGATGTGTAGAAAAATACTTACTTTGTTTTGTATTGTATATGACTTGTAATTCAGAGCAATGTAACTCCGAATTATTTTTGTTCTTCACAAAAATTATGCAACAAGTTGACAATATATGTGAAAGTTGGTATCTTTTCTTTTTATTATGCATTGTTATTATTCATTTTGTTCATGTTATGATGATTATTGTATGGATGCCTTATGTGAAGAGATGATTCGATTTATTCGATCTTTATACATTAGTATATTTTATGATGACGTATTTATTCAATTTGAGTCCATGAATGATAATATTTATTTAAATATTTGTCTAATCACTTCTATATGTTACATATATGAAGATCATGGCACCAAAAAGAAGAAATATATGCCAACGTCAACCAACTTCTCTACCTGCATCACAAGCTGAACTAGATGCTTTGCTGAACCAGCGAATCGCCAAAGCGATTGCATAGAACGAAACTAACCATACCAATCAAGATAATGGAGCTAGAATTCAAACCCCACCAAGAGTTCAAAATCTTGCTAACGGTTGGTTATTCATAACCTTACCAAAAGAATTATCATTAATATTTATTTGCGAAAATATATATTTTTGACAATTTTGAGGACAAACATTTCAGGATGCACGTACAAACAATTTTTGGATTGCAAGCCACTCAACTTTGATGGCACTGGCGGTGCTGTGGCATTTGTACGATGGACTGAAAAGACGAACTCTGTAATCCGTATGAGCAATTGTTCTCCTAATCAGAGAGTTATGTATGTTTCAGGTTTGTTCATTGACGAAGCTCTTTCATGGTGGAATCTACAAGTGAAGACACAAGGTGATGCAGCTGCATATGTTATTACATGGGAAAGATTGAAGGACATGATAAGGGAAAAATATTGTTCAAGAGCTGAATAGCAAAAGCTAGAAATGGAATTTTGGAATCTAATGATGATTGGATTCGACATTTATGGCTATACTCAACGTTACGATCTCTCTCGGGTTGTTCCATATATGGTAACTCCCAAATTCAAACGACTCAAGCGATACATTTGGAGATTTGCCCTGGAGATCTGGAGTATGGTTACATCATTGCATCCGACAACTATCACCGAAGCTATAACAATTGTTGTGAGTCTTACCGAAGAGGTGGTAAGAATGAATAAGCTTTCAAGAAGAGGTGCCGAGAAGCCCAAGGAGACACATGTGGAGTCATCTTCGCATGACAACAAGGGAAAATTTTCTCATTTGAAAAAGGGATCAAGACTGAGCAACAAAACGAAGGAAACCCCCGCTATGAAAGGAGGTAAAGCGTTTGTGGCCACAACAAAACTGGACCAAAAGGTTATACGGGGAATGCACCAAGGTGCAATAAATGTGGATATCATCAATATGGTAGATGCCGAACCACTAAGTGTGATAAGTGCGGAAAGTTAGGACACCGCACCGAGAATTGTTGAGGAAATAACAAGGGAGGCAGGAACGTAGAGAAGAGAGAAAGCAGTAGCAGAATTGGAAACGGGAAAGGAAAGAACCAAGGCTGATATGGTTGCGGAGATTTGGGTCATTTTAGGAAAGATTGCCCAAAGGAAAACAAAGGTCACGGTCGAGCCTTTGTGATAGGAGCCCGAGAAGCGCGCTAAGATCCTAATGTGATCATGGGTACGTTTCCTATCAACAATCACTTTGCATCTATTTTATTTGATACTAGCGCAGATTACAGTTTTATATCTTTAGAGTTCAAAGATATACTTAGAGTAAATTCAAATAAATTAGACATTCATTTCATTATCGAACTAGTGAAGGGAAAAATAACTGAATTTGGAAAGATTATTAAAGGATGCTCTTTAGAGCTTGGTGGACAAAAATTTAAAATCAGATTATTACCCGTCCAATTAGGTAGTTTCGATATCGTATTTGGTATGGATTAGTTATTCAATAACCGAGCTGAAGTCGTGTGTTGTGGCAAGATCATTCGTATTCCTCTTCCTAATAATGAAACACTTCTTGTTCATGGCGAGAAGAACGAAACATAACTACGAGTTATCACTTGTATGAAAGCACAGAAGTGCTTACGGAAAGGATGCATAGCATTCTTAGCACACGTAGTTGATAAGAAAGCTAAGGAGCCGAAACTTGGGAGATCCCTATTGTGAAGGAATTCCATGAAGTTTTCCCAGAAGACTTGCCATGAGTGCCACCATAATGACAAGTCGAATTTCGTATAGACTTAATTCCAGGTGCTGCACCTGTTGCAAAATCCCCTTACCGACTAGCTCCTTCAGAAATGCAAGAGTTGTCCACGCAACTTCAAGAGTTGTTGGATAAAGGTTTCATTAGACCAAGCTTCTCACCCTCGGGAGCTCCAGTTTTATTCGTGAAAAAGAAGGATGGAAGTTTTAGGATGTGCATAGACTGTCGAGAATTGAATAAGCTCACGATCAAGAACCAGTACACATTACCGAGGATCGATGACTTGTTTGATCAACTTCAAGGATCGAGTTTCTATTCAAAGATTGACTTAAGGTCAGGATACCATCAACTTAGAGTTCAAGAAGAAAGTATTCCAAAAAGGCATTCCGAACTCGCTACAGTCATTACGAGTTCCTTGTTATGCCTTTTGGCTTAACAAATGCACCAGCAGTGTTCATGGACTTAATGAACCGTGTGTGCAAACCATACCTTGATAAATTCGTGATAGTGTTTATCGATGACATATTGATATATTTATGAAACAAGGATGAACACGAACATCATCTTAGAACTATTCTTGAGTTGTTAAAGAAGGAGAAATTGTATGCAAAATCCTCTAAATGTGAGTTTTGGCTTCGCGAAGTTCAAATTCTCAGACATGTAGTCAATGAGAAAGGCATACATGTCGATCCATCTAAAATAGAAGCCATTAAGAATTGGAACGCACCAAAGACGCAAACCGAAGTACCCCAATTTTTAGGATTGGCCGGTTATTATCGGAGATTCACTGAGAACATTTCATAGATCGCTCAACCTCTAACTTCCCTCACTCAAAAAGACAAGAAGTTTGATTGGGGAGAGAAACAAGAAACAACTTTTCAACTGCTTAAGGACAAACTTTGTGATGCACCGATTCTATCACTTTCGGATGGCATAGATGACTTTGTAGTTTATTGAGATGCATCACATCTGGGATTAGGATGCATGTTACTGCAACAAGAGAAAGTTATTACATACGCATCACGCCTATTAAAAGTTCACAAGAAGAACTATACCACACATGACCTAGAGTTAGGTGCAGTGGTATTTTCATTAAAATTATGGCGTCATTATCTTTATGGCACTAATTGCATGATTTTTACTGATCATAAAAGTCTCCAACATATATTTAACCAGAAAAATTAAATATGCGCGAAAGGCGTTAGCTTGAATTGTTGAATGACTATGATTGTGAAATCAAATATCATCCGAGCAAGGCGAATGTTGTCGCGGAGGCCTTGAGTCGAAAAGAACGAGTAAAGCCCCTACGTGTATGATCATTAGGACTCACAATTCACAATAACCTCACCTCTTGAATTCATGACGCTCAACAAGAAGCACTAAAGGAAGGAAACTTTAAAGCAGAAATGCTTAGAGGCATGGAAAAACATTAGAACCAAAAGAGAACGGGGCCTTGTACTTTATGAGTAGAATTTGGGTTCCTAGTTTTGGTGGTTTTCGAGATCTAAGTTTAGATGAAGCTCATAAATCCAAATACTCGATACATCTCGGAGCCGATAAAATGTATCATGATCTTAAAGAATATTATTGGTGGCCTAATATCAAAGGTGATATTGCAACTTATGTTGGAAAGTGTCTAACATATGCTAAAAAAAACCTCCAGGATTGTTACAACAGCCTAAAATTCTCACTTTGAAATGGGATCAAATTCCATGGATTTCATAACTAAATTACCCAGGACCTCTCGAGGTCATGACATGATTTGGGTAATTGTTGATTGATTAACTAAGTCAGCTCACTTCTTGCCAATATGTGAGAAAAATAAGACAGAGAAGTTAGCTAAACTCTATCTCAAGGAGATTGTGGTAAGGCACAGAGTGCCTATTTCAATAATCTCTGACCGAGATGGTCGTTTTGTGTCAAGAATTTGGCAATCATTTCAAAAGGCCTTTGGTTTCACTTAGATCCAAGGATAACCTTTCATCCCCAATCTGATGGCCAAAGTGAACACATAATTTAAACTTTAGAAGACATGCTTCGTACTTGTGTGATGGACTTAGGCGGAAATTGGGACACTCACTTGCCTTTAGTGGAGGTCTCATACAATAATAGTTATCACACAAGTATTCAAGCTGCTCCATTCGAAGCATTATATGGACGTAAGTGTCGATCTCTGTTATGCTGGGCGGAGATGGGAGACAAACAAATGATAGGACTAGAGTTAGTCCAAGAGACTACTGATAAAAATTTAAAATCTGAGAACATATTAAGGCGGCCTGAGACCGACAGAAAGACTATGCGGATAAACGTCAAAATCCGTTATCTTTGGAGGTTGGAGACAAAGTGTTGTTAAAAGTCTTGCCTTGGAAAGGTGTGGCTAGATTTAGGAAGCAAGGAAAGCTTAGCCCAAGATACATAGGAACTTATGAGATTTTGGAAAAACTTCGAACTATCGCTTACAAGTTAAGATTGCCAGAAACTCTTAACAACGTCCACGACACCTTTCACGTGTCAAACCTTAAAAAGTGTCTTTCGGACGAATCATTCAATACTCCCCTAGATGAAATTAGTATAGACGACAAACTCCATTTCATCGAAGAACCTGTTGAGGTTTTGGATTCGAAAACTCAGAAAACGAGGAGGAGTTGTATCAAACTAATCAAGGTCCGTTGGAACTCGAAGCGTGGACCCGAGTTCACTTGGGAACGAGAAGATGAAATGAAAAAAGGTACCCTCACCTGTTCAAGGAAGTCCCTGCAATGGATAATGCATCTTAAATTTAGGGATGAAATTTTCCTGAACAGGGGTAGAATGTGACATATGACAAAATACCGGTAAATCTGTATAGCCTAAACAACTATTACATTCGTATTTTTGTCACACCCTGACCCGCAGCGGAAAATGGTAGTCGGGGCATGATTGGGTTTTCATCAAAGCTCATGACATTTACTATTAAGTTTCATATTTTTATTTCCTTTTAAAGGAGAACATTACAATCAACATACAAGTACAACATGTTCTATACATTTATCAAGACTTCATTATTTTTCTTCTAAGGCAATTTCCTACGTGTTCCTTGCTTCAACCTGTCCACCTGTATCATGTGTAAAAATAGGGTTTTGGGTCAACAAAAAGTTGGCGAGTGAATCTTATTTAAACATTTGAAAGGATTAGTTATGTTGGTTATTTGAATAAAATTGTGCATAACCAAATATGAATAAATGTAAATGTAAATTTAATCACAAAACACATAATATTAATTAATACACACGCACACACCAAATGATTGATTTTGAGGCACGCGATGTTCAACTCGTCTCCCACGAGGAACTGATGGGCCTAATGAATGATTTTGAGGCACGCGATGTTCAACCCGTCTCCAACGGGGAACTGATGGGCCTAATGAATTGATGCACGCAACTTGACTAAATATAAACACACATTACAACAAAAAATATTTACATTATAAGTTTAGATCATATAATGGTAATAGCACGAGTTTGAATAAGCGAAATAATTAAAGCGACACATGATACACCCCAAAACATGAATAAAAAGGGGAATTTGTAAGAATTCACTCACAGTGGGTGCGTTCCTTGATAATGATGAATGCGCACGAATTAGGATGATGATTTGACAAAGGAGTTTAACCTAGAATAAGATTGAGAATTTATTTAATGTTTTGCGAGTTGCGTTTTTTTTTTGTTACGTTTAGATAGAAAAACGCTCGAATTATAAGTTGTAGATTATTTCGATAAAGTTTAACTCGATAGGTGTTATATTTGTAGATTGTGGATATAATAAGTTTAGAAATAAAATGATAGTTTAACAAAATATAATAAGTATAAAGTTAATAATGATAATAATAATAATAATAATGATAATTCTAATAATAATAATAAGACTGATTTTTTTTATAAATAATAATATAAATAATATTACTGATTTTCGTTATTAAATCAGATTATATCTAAATCAGTTAATCCAAATTTTCGGCCCACCTCTGGCCTGGCCCGGTTCACAGTGGCCCAGTAACAAAACAAAGAAAAACAAGATAAAAAGATTTGGCCCACTAGGGACCGGCCCAACGGGCCTAAGCATCGACCACAGAACCAGCGAAGGAACTGGTACAGCCGGGTTTCGAACTCGTGACCTTCTGTATACGTGCACGCAGCTCTACCAACTGAGCTACATGTCTAACCCGAAATATTTCTGATTATAATTATATTTATATACTGTTTTGATTATTCAGAATTTTATTTAATTTAAAAAGAATTTTAATTATTGAATCGGGGAGGGTTACGAGTCTCGAACCCGTGACCTGTGGCTTCATACGCACACAGCCCAACCAACTCTGCTGTGTGACTAACCCGGTTAAAATACAATTTTTATTTCTTTTAAGCATTTACTCCAGTTCATCTTCTTCATTTCAATATAAAAGAACTCAACTGATACAATTATCTCCCAAAATAAATATGTTGGACTAAAACGATTGCATAAATATGAACATGTGATTAGTAGGTTGTACCGAAATTGCTTGAGTCCTCCGGTGGTTAATCGAGGATTCCGGCGACGTCTCTGGCAGCAACGATTCACAGAGCAGAAACTTTGGTGCAGGGTGAGATAAAAGAGAGTTTGTGCGTACGATTGAAGTCGGTATTTATAGGATTTACAATGCGAATCCTTTAATTTGTTCAGTTTCAAGATTTTAATGGTTATGATTTGGGTTTCGGTTTCAGGGCTGAAATTGAGCATCAATGATTTGCTAACGGTAAAAACTTTAATGCCCAATATTGCGGATTGATTAACCATGGAAAGAAACGGTGTTGACAGGATCAGAGCAGTTACAGTTCTAGATGCGCAGAACTTCAAGAAGGAGATGCTTGCTTTAACGCATATATTTCAGTTGTTTCTCTGGTTCAACACATAAGTGTGTGTAGTGTAGTGGTGTAGAGTGTGTTTGGTCTTGAGAGTGACCCGGGTTCGAAACCCGGCGTCTGCAAATATGTTTTTATTCATTATTTATTAGGAATTTTAAATTATGGTTTTTAAATTCTAATATATTTATTAATTATGTATCGTTTAAAATTTATTTGAGCATTAAATAAGCAACGAAAATTTTTAACTGGATATTCGATTAATAAACGAAGCGGGTTTTGGAAACCCGTTTTTTGACGGATGTTACAGTATCCCCTACTTTTAGAAATTTCGTCCCGAAATTTAAGTAGTAGTGGTATGTTTGACTTGATGGGTGGGTGTTTTAATTTGACAATTACATAATTAGAAGAGGGTGAGAGTTTAAATTTTAATTGAGGTGGTAACGTTCCTAGTAAGGGTTGAATACCCTGCTACAGGAATCGCTTTTTGATGCCTAACGTATAAGAATACGGAACATGGATAAACAGAGTTTATTGACTAGGTATGATTTCATGTATAAGAGTTTTGAGAGAATTGATAAGTTTGGAAAGTTAAGGTTATATCATAAACAAAATCTCAACCATGACGACAATAAAACCTACACGGAACCTCTCATAACCGCCTGACAAAGCTTTTGATCCTTTGACAAGAATACTTATATATAGGAAGTACCAGCGGCGTATCCACCATATTCTTGTCAAATTTTCATTGGCTTTATCAGTAAATTATGATCAGTTCTATGTGACTCTAAAATATAAACAAACACAACAACCAAAGCTTGAGTCTCAATTCTGAAAGGATACATGACTGAATGATGACAGTACCTCTCTCGTTTGTTATGATGAAGGGGTTAGTCTATGTAAAAGTGAGACACAACCCAACTTCTTTAAATGATGTGATCGAGGTACGTCGAGATGTTTGATGATATGAATGTTAAATCAATGGGTATAAAAACAAAACTGTAGTATCAATTCGCATTAAAATTCTTGGATACATAAATTCCCAATTTATAACTGGGAGACGTAAAGATTGAGATAACATAATGAAAACATTAAAACTAAACGGTTGGAGTTGAGTCTTGATTCTTGGTGAAGGAAGGCTAGTTGGGTGATTCATTTGGGTCGTTATTATCTTCTACTGGATTGGTGTTGATGTTGTAAGCTCTTCCTCTTGCTGGTGGTGGAGCTGGGTTTGCTTGATTTGCTTGGTTAACTAGGTTTGCTTGAGCTTGGGCGTTTATGATGTTAACCAATCGAGGGCACGTGTTTCTAAAGTGGGTAGGGTCGCCACAATTAAAACAAGCTCGAACATATGGGAACATGGGGTATTGGGGTTGTTGATATGTTTGGATCATGTTTTGAGTAGGGGGTGAGGTTTGGTTTTGAGAGGCGCGACAAGCCTTGCTCAAATGACCATAGCGTCCACAATTCGCACATAGTCGACAAGGTAAGGTAGATGGATGGTGATAAAAACAGGTGTTGCATTGAGGGTGAGGTCCAATGTAAGGTTTCTTATTTGGGTAAGTAGAGTTGGGTGCTACTTGAGTGTTTGGAATAGCTTCGAGGGGTATGGCTTGTGAAGTTGGTTGATTGTGTTGGGTGACAGCGAAAATTTGCCCATCTCATTTTCTCTTAGAAGTGGGTTGTGAAGAGGATTCGGTTTGGGTGGAGTTTGAGGTTTCGGTTGATGCTTTATCCTTCTTCTTCTCCTCCGTGAAGTCTTTATTCCGTATTCGGTTTTAGGTGAGCTCTGTGGCTAACTCCATTGCTGCTTCCAAAGTTGCAGGTGTGGTACTTATTACACGGTCTTGAATTTTTGAAGGAAGACCTCGAATGTAGTGCTCGATCAAACGGTAGAGGGGAGTGAACAAGTTGGGGACCATTTGATTTAACTCAAGGAATCTCTTGTTGTATGTGGTGTGGTCGCCCTCTTTTTGTTTCAAAGAATAGAACTCATCTTCCAATTTCTTGATTTCGCTTCTTGGACAGAACCGTTTTGTCATAATCTCCCTCAATTCTTCCCAAGTCAAAGTCATAGCATTCTCAGTACCTCGCTTGGCCTTCTCTGTATTCCACCATGTAGTGCTACTCCAAACAAACGACCGGTAGCATATCGCACCTTGCGATCATCGGGACAGTCGCAATTGAGAAAAGTGTTTTCCATCTCCTCAAACCAATGGAGGAGAGCGATGACACCTTCAGTCCCTTCGTATTTTGGAGGATCGCAGGATTGAAATGCTTGAAGGTGCATTTAGTGGCTTTTGGGAGAGGATTGACAATGTTTTGATCTTCTTGGTTAATTGGGTTGACGGGATTAGCGGTAAGGGCCTGTTGTACCTGAATTACGATGTTTGGTATTACGGCAGCCATTTGTTGAGTGATTTGGGCAGCCATGCGCTCGCGGGATTTTCCTGATTTCATTTTTCTACGAGAGAGGCTAGAAGACATCTACAAGAAATACATATCAAGAGTATGAGTTTGACGTTTTAGGGGTCATGTGTCGTATTTAGGAATGAACATTCATAAAATAAATGAAGAATAATAAACTTACTACATCCGTGGGATGTCTTGGGCTTTGCTCGTAATTGGGCCTTGCATGCCGCCATACTTCACCTTCGTAATCATGTGGGCCCCCATGATTGCCGGGTCTTTCATATGGTTCGCATGTTTTAGCCTGGTAACGTACACTAAAGCCCGGAGAAAATCGAGAAATATGTATGTAACGTATGGAATTCGGAGTGCATCCAGGTGTGGACACGGTGACACCTCAAAGTGGGGTTAGTTCGAACGACGTTTGGTGTGGCATGCTTTGGCCTAATAGGTCCTTCGTACTCTCATCGTTAGTCCCCAGGTAGGCAAACTGGTCCGTTATATTGGATTTATACGAATGCCAACCTAGACAGGACGTTCCGACTACTGGTACTTGTACCCTTACAGTTACTACATGCCCGTCGTAGAGCTCACTTTGATGAGATTGAAAAACGAAAAATGCGACAAAATCTTGAATAAAGGAATATGAGAATGACTTGAATATGTGAACATTTAAATAGGCGTGATGAATGTATATGTAAGCTTGTTATGTTTGACAATAAGTATAGCTCATTAAATATCTCACAATATGATAGTGGAAGTGTTTGCATGCTTTTGTGTGTGTAATAAATATGAAACAAATAAACATCATGAGTTTGCATGTAACCACATAAGCAATTAAATCTAATCAACTATAGTATAGGCTCTAAGGGTCTAATAACCTATCATATATCCCTATAGTCAAAAGCTCTGATACCAATCTGTCACACCCTGACCCGCAGCGGAAAATGGTAGTCGGGGCATGATTGGGTTTTCATCAAAGCTCATGACATTTACTATTAAGTTTCATATTATTATTTCCTTTTATAGGAGAACATTACAATCAACATACAAGTACAACATGTTCTATACATTTATCAAGACTTCATTATTTTTCTTCTAAAGCAATTCCTACGTGTTCCTTGCTTCAATCTGTCCACCTGTATCATGTGTAAAAATAGGGTTTTGGGTCAACAAAAAGTTGGCGAGTGAATCTTATTTAAACATTTGAAAGGATTAGTTATGTTGGTTATTTGAATAAAATTGTGCATAACCAAATATGAATAAACGTAAATGTAAATTTAATCACAAAACACATAATATTAACTAATACACACGCACACACCAAATGAATGATTTTGAGGCACGCGATGTTCAACTCGTCTCCCACGAGGAACTGATGGGCCTAATGAATGATTTTGAGGCACGCGATGTTCAACCCGTCTCCAACGGGGAACTGATGGGCCTAATGAATTGATTTGCACGCAACTTGACTAAATCTAAACACACATTACAATAAACAATATTTACATTATAAGTTTAGATCATATAATGGTAATAGCACGAGTTTGAATAAGCGAAATAATTAAAGCGACACATGATACACCCCAAAACATGAATAAAAAGGGGAATTTGTAAGAATTCACTCACAGTGGGTGCGTTCCTTGATAATGATGAATGCGCACGAATTAGGATGATGATTTGACAAAGGAGTTTAACCTAGAATAAGATTGAGAATTTATTTAATGTTTTGCGAGTTGCGTTTTTTTTTTGTTACGTTTAGATAGAAAAACGCTCGAATTATAAGTTGTAGATTATTTCGATAAAGTTTAACTCGATAGGTGTTATATTTGTAGATTGCGGATATAATAAGTTTAGAAATAAAATGATAGTTTAACAAAAATATAATAAGTATAAAGTTAATAATGATAACAATAATAATAATAATAATAATGACACAAATAATAATGATAATTCTAATAATAATAATAATAAGACTGATTTTTTTTATAAATAATAATAAAAATAATATTACTGATTTTAGTTATTAAATCAGATTATATCTAAATCAGTTAATCCAAATTTTCGGCCCACCTCTGGCCTGGCCCGGTTCGCAGTTGCCCAGTAACAAAACAAAGAAAAACAAGATAAAAAGATTTGGCCCACTAGGGACTGGCCCAACGGGCCTAAGCATCGACCACAGAACCAGCGAAGGAACTGGTACAGCCGGGTTTCAAACTCGTGACCTTCTGTATACGTGCACGCAGCTCTACCAACTGAGGTACGTGTCTAACCCGAAATATTTCTAACTATAATTATATTTATATATTGTTTCGATTATTCAGAATTTTATTTAATTTAAAAAGAATTTTAATTATTGAATCGAGGAGGGTTACGAGTCTCGAACCCGTGACCTGTGGCTTCATACGCACACAGCCCAACCAACTGGGCTGTGTGACTAACCCGGTTAAAATACAATTTTTATTTCTTTTAAGCATTTACTCCAGTTCATCTTCTTCATTTCAATATAAAAGAACTTAACTGATACAATTATCTCCCAAAAAAAATATGTTGGACTAAAACGATTGCATAAATATGAACAAGTGATTAGTAGATTGTACCGAAATTGCTTGAGTCCTCCGGTGGTTAATCGAGGATTCCGGCGACGTCTCTGGCAGCAACGATTCACAGAGCAGAAACTTTGGTGCAGGGTGAGATAAAAGCGAGTTTGTGCGTACGATTGAAGTCGTTATTTATAGGATTTACAATGCGAATCCTTTAATTCGTTCAGTTTCAAGATTTTAATGGTTATGATTTGGGTTTGGGTTTCGGTTTCAGGGCTGAAATTTAGCATCAATGATTTGCTAACGGTAAAAACTTTAATGCCCAATGTTGCGGATTGATTAACCATGGAAAGAAACGGTGTTGACAGGATCAGAGCAGTTACAGTTCTAGATGCGCAAAACTTCAAGAAGGAGATGCTTGCTTTAACGAATATATTTCAGTTGTTTCTCTGGTTCAACACATAAGTGTGTGTAGTGTAGTGGTGTAGAGTGTGTTTGGTCTTGAGAGTGATCCGGGTTCGAAACCCGGCGTCTGCAAATATGTTTTTATTCATTATTTATTAGGAATTTTAAATTATGGTTTTTAAATTCTAATATATATATTAATTATGTATCGTTTAAAATTTATTTGAGCATTAAATAAGCAACGAAAACTTTTAACTGGATATTCGATTAATAAACGAAGCGGGTTTTGGAAACCCGTTTTTTGACGGATGTTACAATCTTCAACTTGATTTATTTAATTGAGTCTTAAAAGTCTAGGAATTGCAAAATCATAGCTTAGTATGATGGCAAACCCACCACAATTAGAAACATATAAAATTATATCCTGGACTAGCGGCAGAAACGCGAACACACTATACATGTCAGGACTAGTCGTGGTACAGTCTGACACGTCAAAACAAGAAATAAAGTATGTCCGTGATAAATATTATATGGGAACATTAGTTGGAAATAATGTGCAAACAATACTTTCATAAAATTTTATTAAAACACCAAATTGTCTAGTGCGCAGATAAATACAACAATTTTTGCAGAGTGTACAGCACTCTGCAGAACGAAATTGCAAATGTCCGAAATTTAAAAATAAATATTATTTATCATTAATAATATATAGGGTATTAAAAACAACACAAAACTCTTATTTAAAATTTAGGTTTTAAAGCTACACTGTTAATTCGGTAATTATCAAACAACAAAGCCGGTACAGAAACTGTGTCCAAAATAACAAATTTATTAGTCCGGAGAACTAGATTAATTATTATGGACAATAAAATATCACAAAGATAATTGTGTAGATAAATTTACATAAGTAATACAAAATGTTGGTATTCGACCTAGTACGAGACATGAATTGAACTCGTCACCCAACAACGAAACCATAACTAGTGAACAAGTTTGACAAGTTTTAACATCACCTTAGTGTATTGGATCATTAAATTATATAAAAAATAATATATATATATATATACATATATATGTATATATGTATATACATATGTATATGCATATATATATATATATATATAGATTTATCCAAGTTTAAAAAGTTTATAGATATAACAAGATTTTTATATAAAAAATTAAAACCCAAACCATCCCCCCCCCTCCACGGTTTTGAGGTGGGTCCCCCACCCACTCACCTCCTTTGAGGTGTTGGTAACTTGTGAAGATGATAAGTATAGGTTAGGTGAAAGAAACATAATCAAAAACTAAACCCCTACACTCCATCGTTCCTCATTTCCAACATCAACCAAAACACTTCACCTCCTTCCTTTCTCTCTCACAAAAATGGGCCATACTAAGCGTCCAACATCTTCACCTTTTTCAAAATTCAAACTCAAAGATTACTAGCAAATATGGAGGTACATGAATAATTCAAAGCTTTTGCAAGACTTGAAGACCCACATGGATCATTTTCTCAAGACATGAAGCTCTTGGATCATCATCTTTTTCTTCATATTATCGCCATCTTCATCTTGTTCATCAAGCTAGCAGTAAGCTTCATACTTTATTACTACATTCTTATATTATGATTTAATATAAAATATACAAGATCATCTTGAATCTTACTTAAAAATCATTTAAAAACATTAACAAGAATAAACATACTTATATGATGATTTAACTTTCTTGATAATTTTGATTATCTTGAAGTTGTCTTTTTGTAGTAGAAGTAAACTTGCATTTTTTATGGTTAAAAATGAAGATCTAAATACATGCATGTTTAGATTTAGCAAGATTTACTAACAAAAATGTTTTGGACATGATTTTTGCACTTAAAATGGTCATATGCATTATACAAAATATAGATTATTATTTAAAACTCATGATCTAGAAATTTCGTTGAAAAATAGTAATAGAGTTTCCAATTTTTGGAAAGATCATGAACATGTACTCATTTTTTAAAGGGTTATGAACATGTCTACACACATAAAAAGATTTCATGTACTACATAAAGTATGGATTTTTATATATAATAATGATCTAAGAATTTTTGATGAAAAACATTAATAAAGTTTCCATTTTTGGAAGGTTAAAGTATACAAGCTCATAACATTTCTTGTTAGAGATTTATGATCTAGAAAAGTAGTTATTGATACTTGATCATTATTTGAGTTGAAAAATGATTTAAAACATGTTTATTTAAACATGGAAAAGTCCATAGTTTAAAGGAAACTATGGTAAAAGTTTTATAAAATATTTTATGATTAAAGTGTGGTTAAACTAAAGACTTTTGTGATTAAGAATGACTAAGGATTTTAATCTTGACTAAACAAAATTTGGATGAAAAAGTTTAAATAAAATTCCAAGAGTTTTCTCAAACTAATAATGGATAAATATATATTTTTAGATGAGATATATATTTAGTTATGATCAAGTGTGTATGTGTATTTTTTGTATAAATATAATATATTTAGATCATGTAGGAATAAATACAAAAATTCAAAATGTCATAAAAAGTACAAGAACATATATATATATAGACACACACACACACACACACACACATTGAAACATGACAAGTATAAATATTATTGTCCAAACATGGACATAAACTAACAAATCGGACAATAAGACAATTCGGACAAAAATGGACAATTTGGACATATATAACAAATAAAACGACACGGACGAAACAAACGACATGGACGAAATGAAT
>CAMTDV010000001.1:42787202-42794660 GCA_947069175.1 Scalesia atractyloides
TATGTATGATTTGTGTATGTATGTATTTGTGTATGTATGTATGTTATGTTGTATTGTATGTTGTATGTATGGTGTATGTATGTATGTATTATGTATATGTATGTAGTTGTATGTATGTAGTATGTTTTGAATGTATGTATTAGTATGTATGTATGTATTATGTGATGATTATGTTGTATGTTGTATATGTATGTATGTATTATGTATTTGTATGTAGTATGTATTATGTATGAGTTGTATGTATGTATATGTATGTATGTTGTTTATGTATGTTGTTGTATTATGTATTATTAGTGTATTATGTATGTATTATGTAGATATGATGATGTATGTATATTATGTATGTGTATGTGTATTGTATGTAAGTATGTATGTATGTATGTAGTATGTTATGTATGTATGTATGTATGTATGTTAGTATGTGTATGTATGTATGAATGTATGTATGTATGTATGTAGTATGTATGTATGATATGTATATTATGTGTATGTATGTATATGTATGATGATGTATTATGTATGTATTGATGTTGTAGTAGTATGTTGTATGTGATGTTGTATGTTGTATGTTGTTTTTATGTATTTGTATGTATATGTATTATTATGATATGATATGTAGATATTAGATTATTTTATATGTATTGTATGTTGTATGTAGTGTAGTGTGTAGTGTATGTAGTATGTATTAATTATTTGTATATGTATGTTGATGTAATGTAATGTATGATGTGATTATGTTAGTATTATGTTTAGTATGTGTATTGTTGTATGTATGTTTATGTATGATGTAGTATGTTGTGTAGTATGTATGTATGTATGTAGTATGTATTTTATATGTGTAGTATGTGTATGTTTTTAAAGTTTGTTATTTGTATGTGTAAGTTATTTGTATGTGTGTGTATGTAGATTGTGTAATATGTATTATTTGTGATGTAAATGTTGTGTATGATGAGTATGTTTATGTTGGGGTATGTATGTATGTTGTATGTATGTAGATGTATGTATGTATGTATATGTTGTATGTTGTTATGTATTGTATTTGTATGTATGTATGTAGTATGTATGTATGTATTTGTATGTATGTATGTATGTATGTATGTATGTATGTATGTATGTATGTATGTTGTATGTTGTATGTATGTTATGTAGTGTATGTATGTTATGTATGTATGTATGTATGTGTATGTAATTTTATGTATTGTATGTATGTATGTATGTATGTATGTAGTTGTATTATGTATGTTTGTTTGTATTGTATGTATGTATGTATGTATGTATGTATTATGTATGTATGTATGTATGTATGTATGTATGTATGATGTATGTATTGTATGTTATGTATGTATGTATGTATATGTATGTTGTATGTATGTATGTGTGTTGTATGTATGTATTATGTAGTATGTATGTATGTATGTATGTATGTATGTATGTATGTATGTTATGTATGTATGTATGTATGTATGTATGTATGTAAGTATGTATGTATGTATGTATGATGTATGATGTATGTATGTATGTATGTATGTATGTTATGTAATGTATTATGTATATTGTATGTATGATGTGTGTATGTATTATGTGTATGTATGTATTATGTATGTATGTATAGTATGTATGTATGTTATGTATGTATGTTATGTATGTATGTTGTAGTATGTATTATGTTATGTTAGTTGTTGTATGTATGTATGTATGTATGTATGTATGTATGATGTATGTTTTATGTTATGTATGTATGTTATGTATGTGATGTATGTTTGAATGTTGTATGTATGTATGTATGTATGTATGTATTATGTATGTATGTATGATTATGTATGTTATGTATGGGAAAAGGGAAGCATGCATGGATGTTTGTAAGTATGTTTTGCATGCATGCATGGGGTGTTTGTTTTGTATGTATGTTTGTATGTTTATGTATTTGTATGTATGTTTGTATGTTGTATGTATGCATGCAAAGCATGCTTGTATGTATTTTATGTATGTACGTTTTCTTTGTATGTATGTTTTTATGCGTATGTATGTATGTTTGTTTGTATGCTTTCTGCATTGATGTATGTAAGTATTTATCTATGTTTGTTGTATTTTGTGTATGGATGTAAGTATGTAGTATGTATGTATATATTAGATGGGGGGTATGTATGTTGTATGTTTTATTTATTATTTAAAATTAAATTTTTTAAAAGTAAAAGTAAAATTTTGTTTTGTAATTTATTAAAAAAAGCATCATCATCATTAGATTATGTAAAAATTAAAAAATTAAAGTTTTTGTGGTAAAAAATTAAAAATTTAATAAAAAATTTTTAAAAATTTAAGAAGGTGTTTAAATTATGAAGATGTATTGTAAAAATTTAAAAATTAAAAATTTAATATTATTTAAAAAATTAAAAATTTTTAAAATTTAAAACATTAAACCCCCTGAAATGCCCTTAAATTTTAAAAATTAAAAGTAAAATTTTTTAAAATTAAATTATTAAAATTAAAAATTAAAAATTATTATTAAAAATTAAAAATTTTTAATAAAAATTAAAAAAGTTTATTAAAAAATTAAAAAATTAAAATTTTTAAAATTAAAACATACTATTAAATTTTGATGTTTTTTGTAAAAATCATCATAAAAACCCTAATTTTATTATTAAAAATTAAAACTTGTTTTAATTATTTTTTATTAAAAAATTTTTAAAAATTTTGTTATGTAAAGTAAAAAAATTTTTCTCTTATTAATTTAAAAATTAAATTAAAATTTAAAAATTAAAAGTAAAAGTAATATTATTTTGTAAAAATTTTTAAAAAAATTATGATGTTGATGTATTAAAAATTCTTAAAAATTTTAAAAATTAAAAATTCCTTAAAAATTAAAATTTTTAAAAATTAAAAAGTAAAATTTAAAAATTTAAAAATTAAAAACTTCTTGAAAAGTAAAAATTATGATGATTAAAAATTAAAAATTTTTAAAATTTTTCTAATTTACTAAAAAATTAAAAATTCGTTTAAAAAGTTTTTTAAAAATTATTAAAAATTAAAAAATTTTTAAAATTCTTAAAAAGTAAAAATTTTTAAAAATTAAAAATTAAAAATTAAAAATTAAAAATTTGTAAAAATTTTTTTATTTAAAAAATTAAAAAATTTCTAAAAATTAAAAATTAAAAAAAAATTAAAAATTTTGGGAAAAAAAATTAAAAATTAAAAATTAAAAAATTAAAAATTTAAAGATGATGATTATTTTTAAATAAAAATTAAAAAATTAAAAAGTAAAAAATTATTGGGGTAAAAATTAAAAAAATTAAAAAATTAAAAAAATTTTTAAATTTAAAAATTAAAAATTAAAAATTAAAATTTTTTAATTAAATTTTTTAAAAATTCCCCCTTAAAAATTGTTGTAAATAATTTTTATGATGTAAATTTTGTAAAATTAAAAATTAAAAATTTATTATGATTATTATTAAAAATTTTTAAAAATTAAAAATCATTAATAATAAAAATTTACTATTAAAACTAAAAATTAAATTTTATGTGTGTAAAGTAAAAAAATTAAAAATTTAAAATTTAGGTTAAATTTATTATTAAAAATTAAAAATTATTAAAAATTTTAAAAAATTAAATTAAAAATTTAAATTAAATTTTGTTTTTGTTTTAAAAATTATTAAAAATTAAAAATTAAAAAAATTAAAAAATTAAAATTTTAATTAAAAACATCAAACATAAGTAAAAATTTTTAAAAATTATTATTATTTTAAAATTTATTAAAAGTAAAAGTAAAAATTTGATGATGTAATAAATTTTTAATTTTAGAAATTAAAAAATTAAAAGATAAAAGTAATTTTTTAAAAAATGCATGATGCATGCATCATTAAAATTTTTAATTTTTAAATTTTTTTTGTAAAAAATTTTTTTTATTTATGATTGATGTATTAAAAATTAAAAAAGGATGTGTGTAAAAATTAAAAATTAAAATAAAAATTAAAAATTAAAAATTTTAAAAATTAAAAAATTTTGTATTAAAATTAAAATTAAAAGTAAAATTTTTAAAATTTAAAAAATTTTTTAAAAATTAAAACATCATCATCTAATTTTTAATATTAAAAAATTAAATTAAAAATTTAAATTTTGTATTTTAAGTAAAAAAATTTTATTAAAAATTTTTAAAAATAATTTTCTGTAAATTTGAAAGTGTGTATTAATTTATAAAAATTAAAAATTAATTAAAACTAAAAAGTAAATTAAAAATTAAAGTTAAAAAAAATTAAAAATTTATGTATGTTTTTTGTAAAAATTTTTAAATTAAAAATAATGTACATAAATTATTTATGATGTGGATGTTTAAAAATTTCTTAAAAATTTAAAAATTTAATGTAAAAATTTTTAAAGTATTATTTTTAAAAATTAAAAATTAAAATTTAAAAAATTTAAAAATTTTAAAAATTAAATTTTAATTAAAATTATTAAAAATTAAAAATTAAAAATACATCAATTCATCATCAAATTTTTTTAAATTAAAATTTTATCCCCCCATTTCATAAAAATTTTGATGATGATGTAAAAAATTTTTATTATTAAAAATTTTTAAAAATTTTAAAATTTAATTTTTTAAAAATTAAATTCAAAACATCATCATTTTAAAAATTTAAAAAATTAAAATTAAAAATTTCTATTATCTTAAAAAATTAAAAATTTTTATTTTATGCATGATGTATCTAAAAATTAAAATTTTAAAACATCATAAATTAATTTCTTATTAATATTTATTAAAAATTTTGGTTTAAATTAAAAAATTTAATAAAAATTTAAATTAAAAATTAAAAATATGTAAAAGTATCTCTATGTTATGTAAAATTTTTTTTATTAAAAGTATGGTAATTAAAAATTAAATTGTAAAAGTAAAAATTTTGGGGTGTTTAAAAATTAAAATTAAAAGATGTATGTAAAAATTTTTAAAACAATCATCATCATAAATTAAAATTTAAATTTGTAAAAGTAAAAAATTTTTTGTGATGAAAAATTTAAAAATTTTTTGTAAAGTGTGTATTAAAAATTTAAAAAAAAATTAAAAATTGTAAAGTTTTAATTTTTAAAATAAAAATTAAAACTAAAAATTAAAAATTAAAAATTAAAAATTAAAAATTAAAAATTAAAAATTAAAAGTATTTTAAAAATTTATTCATTAAAAACCCCTCATCAAAAACATTAAAATATGATGATGATGTTAAAAATTAAAAATTATTAAAAATTAAAAAATTAAAAAAGTAAAAAAAATTAAAAAAATTATTATTTAAAATTAAAAATTAAATTTTATTTGTATGTATGATAGAAAAGATGATGCATGTATGTAAATTTTTTTTAAAAGATGTAGTATTATTTGTAATTTTTATGTATTATTTTATGGATGTATGTAGATGAATGCAAGCTGTTTGAGATGTAGTATTATTAGTATGTATGATGTGTGTAGTATGTAAGTTGTTTATGTTGTATTATGTTGAGTTTTATGTATTATGATATGTTATGTATGTATGATGTATGTAGTTTGTATGTATGTTTTGTTTATGATGTATGTATGTATTATTATGTATGTTTTGATGCATGATGATGATGTAATGATGTATTATGAAATTTTGTTTTTGTATTTTTGAGTATTATTATGTATGTTGTTGTAGGATGTGGTAGTATGTAAGTATGTATGTTGTATGTATGTATGTAGTATGTATGTTATGTATGTATGTATGTTTTATTTTTATGTATGTATTTTTGATGTATGCATGCATGTATTATATGTATGTTTTGATGTATTATGTATGTATGTATGTTTTGTATGTAAAGTAATTGTATGTATGTATTAGTATGTATGTATGTATGTAGTTTTATGTAATGTTGATGGGATGTTTTAGATGTATGTATGTATTGTATGTATGTTTTTGTATGTTGGGATTATGTATGTGTGATGATATGTTGTATGTATGTTATGTATGATGTATGTATGTATGTAGTTGCATGCATGATGTAGATGTATGTATGTATGTTTATGTATGTATGTATGTATTTTATGTATGTAATGTCATTTTATGTATGATTTATGTATTATGGGTTTTGTATGTATGTATGTATGTGTGTTTATGTATGAGTATGTATGTATGTATGTATGTAAATATGTATGTATGTATGTATGTATGTAAAAGTCATTATGTATGTATGTATGTATGTATGTATGTATGTATGGGATGTATGTTATGTTGTATGTATGTATGTTTATGTATGTATTTTGGGATGTATGTTGTATGTTGTATGTATGTATGTATTGTATGTATGGAAATTTTTATGTATGTTTATGGGATGTATGTTTTATGTATGTAATTTTTTTTATGTATGTATGTTGTAGTGTATATGTGGTATGATGTATGTATGTATGTATGTATGTATGTATGTATGTATGTATGTATGTTATGTATGTTTTATGTATGTATGTATGTATGATGATGTGTGTTATGTATGTAGTATGATGTATGCATGTATGTATTTATGTTTTGATTTTTATTTGGAAAGTATGATATGTAATGTATGATGTATGTATGTATGTATGTTTTGTATGTTGTATGTATGTATGTATGTTAAAGATGTTTGTATGTATGTTATGTATGTATGTATTGTATTGTATGTATGTATGTATGTATGTATTTATGATGTATGATGCATGTTGTTGTATGTTTTATGTATGTATGTATGTATGTATGTATGTATGTAAAGTATGTATGTATGTATGGTGTATGTTGTAGTATGTATGTAGTATGTATGTATGTATGTATGTATGTAAAGTTTGTATGTATGTTGTATGTATGTATGTATGTATGTATGTATGTATGTCTGTATGTATGCATGCATGATGATAGTGTATGTAGTATTATGTAGTATGTTGTATTATGTATGTATGTTTTGTATGTAGTTTGTATGTATGTATGTATTATGGGATGTATTTTATGTATGTTGTATGTATGTATGTTGTTTTGTGTATGTATGTTGTATTTATGTGGTGTATGTATGTATGTATGTATGTATGTATGTTGTATGTTGTATGTTTGTATGTGTATGTATGTATGTTTGTATGTATGTATGTTGTATGTTGTATGTTTTGTAATGTATGTATGTTTTGTATGTATGTAGTATGTATGTATGTTTTGTATGTATGTATGTATGTATGTATGTATGTATGTATGTATGTATGTATGTATGTATGTTTAATGTAAGTATGATGGATGTTGTATGTATGTATGTTGTTTATGTATGTAAAGTATTGTATGTATTATGTTTATGTATGTAGTATGTATGTATGTATGTTTGTATGTATGATGTATGTATGTATGTATGTATGTATGTTTGTATGTATGTATGTTGGTTTTTTTGGGTAGTAGTATGAAAATGTATGTATGTATGTATGTATTTTTATGTATGATATGTATGTATGTATGT